>JBCFYV010000012.1:66789598-67130687 GCA_039000515.1 Timema cristinae | reverse complement strand
GTAGTGTTTATATGGTTTCTAAAATCGATTATATAATGCAATTTTTACTTGAAGTCTTTAATTATTGTGAAATTTAATTGGTGTAAAACAAACTAGTAATACAATACAACTAGTTAAAAAGTAATTGTATGTTTGTAATTAGAAAACTGTTTTTCTATTACTTCTTTCACGGATTTAATTAAATTTTGTTTCAATAATATTAGTATGTAGGATTATTAACATGCAGAACTAAGTTTTATTCACTGTTACAATATTTTCCCATTACATATTTTACTAATTCAACTGTTTTTTTACATAATTATGTACATATTTTGTTAGGTTAATACTAGATGCAAATCCAGGCTCTACTGGTAGGTTGGGGTGTGCAAAGTCCATTCTTTCAATTCGAAGCAAACTCGAATCAAATACCAGTACACGAGAAATTCTTGAAGCTGAATCAAAGCTCAAATATTTTCTTTAATTGTTTTATACTTTAAAGAATATTATATAATATTGTAGTTATTTAGCTATCTCCATCATGCACTAAAATTACTTGTAAAATGTTTTACTTCACTAGTTGTTTGAAATATTTGTTTTTATTCTGATAAATCAAGTAATAACAGCTTACAATTTAATTACAGTACTGTTCTTAAGATTTTTTCCATCTGAATATTGATTTGTAATGTATAATATATTATATAACACTTCACAATGGAAATAACTCACCATAAATTGAGTATTTTAGCGGTCAATATTTTTATTGGTGGAGCTTCATATTTTTTTAAGCCAGAATTTTTTTGAAACCAAGTCAAAGCTGATATTTGTATCAAAGCCAAGTCCAAGTTTCAAAGCTTTGCATACTTATTATATGTTATGAGTCAGTATAAAAATAGAAAATAATTAAAACAATACTCAAAATGAAAATATATATAGATATATATACATATATATTTTTCATTTTGAGTATTGTTTTAATTATTTTATATTCCTAAAAATATGTTTTTAATTTTAGGATTAGAAAAATAAAATATTAGCCAAGGACAAGATGGTAGCCAGATATATTTGCAAATATGCAAAGTTTTATGGCAACTACCAATTTTGGAGGCTACTCAACTGATGACAATTCTGTGTTCGGGTCAATGTAGGTTTTATGGACAAGTCTAGATGGAAATCAGCACTTTAAATAATACAATATCGTATACAAGTTATACTATTATAAATAGAACTTGGCAATAATTGTGTGCATGTTCTTACACAAGTATACATCCCAACTCATAAATTTTACTACAGCAAATAAATTAATTTTTCCATATTAATCTAGGATGCAAGCCTACAATACATTTTTATTATTGGGATCCATAAAGGATGTGTATACATTAGGAAACAAAGGGTAGGGAACAAATTTGTTCGCTTAATGTATACATGGAAATGAACGCCACCACATACATTTGTTCTCCTTGACCAAAGTTCGCTCACCACTGGGCGGTACATCAAAGGATGTTCGATAGCAAGCTGTTGATAGTTTGTAGGCCTACTAAGTAGGGTTGGATCATCGACAGAAAAGAAAGTAGGAATATCATAAAGTGTAGCTATGGAGTGGAGTAATACTCTATTATTTCAACTCATTGATTTATACTACGAACATGAGTATATCTCGAATCTGACACACACTGATTATAAGAGTAAACTAAAAAAACTATAAGCCTGGAATAAAATAAATGAAACATTCAAGTGTAATTCAGCTGAAGTGGAAAGAAAATTGAATCCTTGTCTAGTTGATTTCGACAAGAATGTCAAAAACAAGACAGCTTCTTCATTGATTTTTATATATGATGCACTCGTGGTTATAATTAAATCTTGATCAGGCGTAAAGTAAACTTATCCCTTTCACTCGATATAACAAGTTTTTAAAGCAACACCAAAGCTTACCAACTAGACCACCAGTGATAATGAGTGAACAGCCGTGTAAACATTTGGTTCACTAAATATGAACGGCAAGGTGAATTTTGAACCGAACGCTGAAAAAATTTGACCGAATTTGTCTGCTACCCTTTGTTTGCATAGTTTGTGCACACTTTTACATTAATGAAAACAATGGGTTTGGATTTATAACTTTCTAGGCAAATATTTCTCATACTAACATGAATATTGACAACATTCAGGATGAACTACATCAGTAATTTTCAAGTAAAAATATATTTAAAAAAATAATAAAAAACTAAAAACAGTATTAAAGCATCCATGTATAATATTGTTTAAGATACCTGATCATGTTTCTTATAAACAATACCCCTACTTGTTGAAACTAAAGGCACAGCCATTCTTTCAACCAGGATGTAAAGCCTTATTACCGTGTATATTTGGGTGGCCTTCCAATACTTTGGGTCACCCATTTAAATTATGTAGCTTGACATCCTAGCATCCTAGTTGCAGCACTTTTTAAAATTAAATAGATGGCTTAGCCATAAATTTAACTCTGTTAATGTTTTAGTATATAGGTACCCAAGTTAGATCTTGACAAAAGGAAATTAATGTAGTAAATTTAAGTTTTAATTTGTATTAAAACAAAAATCTGACATGGGTTTTGGTCCTATAGGTAGGTGATATTGAAACAATCACTTTACTTCAATTACCGATAGTGCTTTTATGTTCAAAAAAGAAATAACTTAAAGTATCATAATATTATTTTCTCAAAGTTATTTATTTCTGTTACAAAAAGAGCTAACTTGCACACACAGTGTAACCCTCTTTAATACGATTCAATGGCAAGCAAAGAAAACCCCTACTTTTTCTTAGAACATGTAAGTTTTGCAAATTTTTAATGTTCTAGTTCTGTATTAGACAAAAAAATCTGTTAGAAGGTTAAATTGACTTTTCACATTGTAACCAATAACCACATCACCAACAACTTACTTCCTTAATAATTTTACAATTGTATATCTTACACAATAAAATATAGCAGCCTTTATGCATAATCTTTTAATGGCAGCTCTTTCTCTCTGATATACATACCTACTTATGTCTGCTACTTATTTTATAACCAGGGCGCTACAAAAATTCTACTAATAATTTCCAGTCTAACCAAACATTCTAAAATTTTCCCTGACTTTACTTTTCCAGTTATCTTTGGTGAATGACGCTAGACAATGCACTTTTGTTTTAATGTTTAGGTGGAAAATTAATGTTTTTAGCCAAAGCGTTAAAGTTCCTTGACTTGCCCAGTTTTCCTGTCTGTAGCCATCATCTTTAACACAACAAATTGACTGCTTGGTTATAATTACATTCTTCCTTCTTCTTTTAACCACAATAATGAATAACCAGGTCACATCTAATAACCCTGCTATACAAAAACAAAATTTTAACCCGACCAGATCTAAACCCATGAGGAAACTATGCAACTAAGATATAGCTATATATTAATATTTATAGGTGTGCACACTTCACAGATATATTTAGGGATAGCCTTATACACCAGAGTGGTGGAGTGCTTTAAGTGAGACCATGTGGTGGTGTGGGAAAGTCTCTCATGGTTTGGCAGTTTTCAAGGGCACTTGGCTGCAAGAAAGGAAACTGTACTTACAGAATGATTACCAAAGCCCAGATTTTGATGTTATTTTTTTTTTGTCTATTAGAGACAATGCTCATAAGTACATAAACTCTGTTCATGATACCCTGATAGCAGAAATGTATATTTTATAGGTAATTTTTTTGCCATTTTAGATTCTTAGGTCTTTTTTTGTTTAATAAGTAATTTTTAAGCATTTTTGAAGAAAATTTAAAATTGTCTGAAAATGACTAAGAAGGTGTTATATAATATATATATATATATATATATATATATATATTATATATATATATATATATATATATATATATGAATTATATATATATATATATAATGAATTATATATATATATATAAATATATATAATATATATATATATATATAATTCATATATATATTATCAGTGCTTTGATAAAACATGATTACTCAAACACCAGATATTTTACCACACACTTATTGGCTGAAGAAGATAATGTATGAGTTTAAAGGAACTTTGTGCCCCTTTACCTGCATGCTTATAAAATCCACATTCCTGGTGAGACCTTCACTATACCTTGGAAAGGGTTGCAGGGGGAGGGGAGAGCAATTTTTAGAGTTCAAATGAACTCTGTACCGTCTTTACATTCCTGGTGAGTCACTCCCAATAACATGCCTAGAAAGGGCTCCAGAGGGATGGGGAGCTATCACTTTTAAAGCAGCTATTTGTATTCCAATATTAAGTAAAACACATGATTTTAGCTGTCAAAAGATTTTAAATGCAGTTTTCATTTATAAAGTGCACATTATATTTATTCATTTGCAATTATTTTATGTGTATTTAGAATGCTTTAAATCAAACCATCTAAAGCGAGTCATTTGAGGCAAATTATTACTGAATTCGGAGAGGATATTTTTTCTACAGAGAATGATATACTTTTCTGTAAAATATGTGAAGTGAAAGTGGCTGGCATCAGATAAAATATTTAACCATTCAACAGCATATCATTTGCAACAAACATGTCTGTGGTATTCAGAATATTGATAAAAATAAAACCTCTCAATTATTACTTGCACAAAATGCATTAATGAATCAAGAAAAATCCTCAATATTTTATTAATATCTGTGTGACGTTCTGGTATCTGCGAACATACCTCTGTGTAAAATGAGCAATGTTAAACTAAAGAATTTCCTGGGACTGTATACGGGTCATTCTAGTCCAGATGAGTCCACACCGAGGAAAAATTGGAAATGGACAGACCAGGAGAGATATATTTGCTTACGTGTATAATGTATATCCTAATCCTTGTAATAAATAGATCATATTATGGAATCTCAATCAAATTTTTTAGGTAATTTTTTTGCAAGTTTAGTCATTATTTAGAGTTTTTAGCATCATTTTATAGGTCATTTTTTTGGCAAGTTTAAAGTATCAAAATTTGGGCCCTGATGATTACTAAATGAAAGCTTTTAGTCTATTTATTTATTGCAACTACAGTACAAATACTTATGTGGATTAGAACTATGTTTTGAGGAAATTTCATACCAACATTTTAGAGGACTGCCCCCCTCTCACACCAATGTGCACCCCTATAAGTGTAAAACTTTCACATCTTTATTTCCCCCAATTTAATACCTAATACACGTGGAGGTTGTAATATAAATATAATTCGAAACAAGCAACATGTTTAGTATTTTTTTAAATTGATGTAATACTTTTGATAGGGTCTTATAAAATAGCTTAAGGGTTTTCAATTTTTAGGTACATTAAAACATAATCTTTTGTTTAGTTAAATGATTTATTAGTGAATTATATAATTACTGGACATCTAGTTGGCATTAGACTACAATATGTTTTTAAGATCTCCAAAACATCCTGATGAAACTTGCAATACCGACATCATTAAAAATAAAGTAGAAAAGACCCGCTAGTGTTGCGATCGATATGCCATAAAGGCCAAAAATGGCGACTTTAGGTATAATGGGTCCAAACATCTTCGGGCGAATGTAATCGACGACGTTGGCCTCAACGCCCCAATGGTTGTGCATCACAAGTATGATAGCTAATGCACAATCCAAGGCTTGGCAAGGGTAGAGTAGAGCCGCAGGGAATAAGGGCAGAAGGGATGCACTTAGGGCCCTCTCAGCGGTCCATAGTTTCGTGTGGTCGTGGGACGAAAGTGCTGGGGTGCTCGTAGAGAACCCTCTCGCGTTCTTATAGTAGACCAAATGTCCCTTGTAACCCTTAAGCGCGTCCAGGACACCGTTACTCTGCTGTGGTACCAAGGACTGCTGTAAGTCTACGCTGTTGTGTATCAGTCTTGAGGCTAAGAAGCTGCTACTCTTTAAGGTACTCCCAGTAACTTTGTGAAGAGGGGCAAATGCTTGTCTTCGAGACATTATGGAGAAGATTAGGCAGTGCCATTGATATTATAGTTTATGATTAGAAATATAATACGTCTACGTACCCTCAGAAAGAAACCAAATACCTTCAAGGAACACTGGTACAGAATCAAAAAGGAAAATTCGTAGCGGACATAAATAGTTAAAAAAATTATTGTAGAGAACAAACAAAAGCGCTTCATTCAACTACTTAACAAAAATAAATTCTTTCAATATATACATTCTGTAAGCTTAGATTACAGCAGCACCTCCGATATGTTCAAGTGCTCTGGTTCTTCGATTTTAATTCGATATGTTAAATTTTATTAGTTCAAAGATTATATAATAATTATGCAAATTTGTTAAAGTAAAATATTTTATACATAAAATACATTCATCACAAGGCAGCTTTACATTTATAATCAAATGGTATTTGAATTATATATAAAAAGTATAACAACGTATGGAATACCAATAGCAAAAAAAAAGTTACAATGGACTTACTAATGCTATTTCCTCTAGTATTAATATTTATTATGTATTATAGTTAAAGATGATATTAAAAAGAGTCAATATCGAATACAAATACATAATTTAACTGAAACTACCTTCTAATTGTTTGAAATAAATGCTTTCTATGTATTAACACTTAGATTATTACACATGGTCATATCCAACATTATACTATTACGTTACTATCATTATATTAAGCCACACAAGACTCGTGCAATAACTATTACATAAGACAGCATTGGTTCTATTAAGATGTATTCACATTCACAGAACTATGCGCTGGCCATGTAGTGTCGTTAGTAATCAGAACATGGTAGCAGTACGGCCAGCGCACAGTTCTGTGAGTGTGAATCAAACAATGATCCTACAAAGTGACTTATATGGGAATGACCTGTTCGATATTGTTTGCAGCACATTACAGCCAGTGCACAGGCTGGTGAGTGTGAATACAATAACGGTCTTAAAAGGTAACTCATGTGGTAATGAATGACCTGCTAGAGATTGTTTGCAGCACGTTACAGCCAGCGCACAGTCTGGTGAGTGTGAATACAATAACGGTCTTAAAAGGTAACTTATATGGTAATGAATGTCCTGCTCGAGATTGTTTGCAGCACGTTACAGCCGGTGCAAAGTCCTATGAGTGTGTATCCTACATTACTGTGCATTCATCTTGGCATATACTTTAACTCTTAATTTTTCGACCCTGCACCACGCTTAAAACTTTACCACATAAAAGTACACATCTCTATGATCATTGTTATACTATATTAAGTCTTTTAAGCAGTTTAAAAGTTAGCTGTGTTTAATTAATTGAACCAACAAAACACTTAAAGATTGAAGACATAATGTAGATATAAATCGCCCACCTCCACTTTGAAATAAATTATTATAGAACTCTGTTTCCTGGACGGCACTTGGGACGAGATGATTGAGAATTATTTTCAGGACAGGGTCTGTAGAGAGACAAACAAGAAATTATAAAATATTTAAAAAGAGAGCTACCAAAACATTTTTACCCTCAGTTGGAGAGCACAGTAAAAGTTTGTGTCATAAGACAAAGAGATTACTCGTGTAGTGCGCATGCTAGAATGATTGAATAGAGAAGAAATTAAATACTAATAAAATGGAACATGGCTACGCGAAATAGCATATGCTATTTATAGCTTGTGTTGTCAGATTTTAATCTGTTATTACAGAACTCACTTAAATTAATTTTTAATATAAGAAGAAATAGAAACATAGAAAGCTACGAATAAGTTCCCTTGGAAGTTTTAGATCTCCAGTTGTTCGTTTCTTGAGCTTCTATAAAACATCCACACATGCGCCCCTTGACGCATAGGGTTTTTATTTGATCAAATATCTGTGTATCTTAAACATATAAACTCTTTTATTAAGTGCTTATCTCAAAATTTGCCCATCACACATTATTAATTAAGTTTTGTTCATGCTCAACCCATTAATCCTTAGGGTGTACCTTGTTATTAGAAGTTCAATGACATCTTATGACCAGGTTCATACTCTTGTTTGGTGAGTTATGTGGGATGTAGCAATCACTTAAGCAAATGTTTAGGCCTAATATAATAATATTTTTCAACGGTAATTATTTTCACTAAAGAAGAAACCATTTAAATTAATCAGGAGTTAATTTCCATTAGTTTAAATATTGATGCTGTTGTATTTAATCTATAGTGTTTGTTTCGAGGATTGTTTGATTATTTTTATTTACTGAAGTAACGGGAGCTCATACTCTTACTTGTAATGTTTGTAATGTTTGTAATGTTTTTATATCAGCGTTAAAATAACGCTACACTTTTATAGTTTAAAAACTCTCCACTAGAGGCTATGCTTCTCACATTTAGGATTGGCTAGAAATTTTCTTAGCATCGCATCTTACTAGTCGTTCGGGTTGTACACATATTTACTAATATTGCTAGTGTGGTACGGATGATGAAGAAGGAATTTAGAGGAGGGAAAGTGGAAACCTATTTAAAAAATGAAACAGCTTCTCTACACCCAACCGGTGTTCGAGACCCAAACTACTCGCCTTCGGCAATTTATCCTATTGCGAGAATGAAGCCTTCTTTAGACCAAGTGGCCACCGAAGTGAATAGTTGGTTAAAACTTTCATATTAATTTTTTAGTACGAATCGTATGGTTTGAGAACCATTTAAAAAGTATGAGAAGCACACTACACTTTTTTAAGCATGAACAAAACCTTAACACACTATTATTTTGGGTTAAGATGGATATACATTATTTTATCTTTGTTTTAGCAACCATTTGACTTATATTTTTGATGGCTACATTTATTTTCATTAATGTAGAGATAATCTGTTCCGCATTGACTGACCTTGTTTGTGAGCAGGTACATCTATCTGCCCCGCTTCCGCCGCCATGAGCAGTTCGTTCTGGATGCAACTTTCTTTGAGCTGGTTGTATAGGTAACCCCAGCGGCAGAGACAGTCGTAACCTCCCGGTGTGTTGCTGCATGATTCAGATTCAGGGTTGCACGAATGAAGTCCTTGGGTACACTCGTTAATATCTGCACAGTTTTTGCAAAATTTTGTTCATATTTAATGGCCCAGGACAGTTTCACCCCTTTCGTGATACCAGTCGTACCACGTATACACGGGCAATGTTTGAATACTTAGTAGATAAACTTATACTAGAATGATAATGGCAAATTTTACGAAATCATCGGTATAGAAGAGCTATGAAAGATACGACTTGCATTCACATGGTCAATAAAGGTACAATTCAAAGACCACTTGTCAAAATTACGGCATTAGTACTTGCAAATAAAACCAAAGTATTATTTTTCTACTGTGAAAATTATTGCTGTTACCACCTATAATAATTGTATTTAAAAATAATAATAAATAAATAGTTATTTTTGTATTCTAAAATGTATGCTTTATTAGGTGATTCATAAGGAGTTTAAGTGAAAGTTAATGAGAACCTGGGTGTAAAAGGTTAACATGTGATTTATCATTTAATTTCATTTTAATCGCCCTTAATTAATTTTGAGGGCTAGAACTAGGATTTTTAAAAAGTACATGAGATATGACTATATAACATGTAAATATCAAGTTTGAACCAAATTCATTGAACCATTTTGGCTGTAATCCCAGGATCAAACAAGCATGAGTACATGCATGGGAATGACAAAATTGTAAGGCTCGCGTTTTTAGGTTAGGGGACACGTAAACCTTTCATATTTATCATAGTCTAAAAGGTCAAACTTTTCAAAATTACAAGACTTTCTCTGTACGAGTAAGTAAAAAATCTTGTCAATTAAATTAGACACTTCATTCATCGAGTAATAGACAAGCTAGAGAGGTTTAAAGATAGGTGGATTCAGGTAGTAAATTCACAGAGCTACTTTTTATATACCCAGGTGCGTACATCGTAGGTATATATTGTTGGTAGTGACACACACCTCCCTTAGAGGAGAGGGGGGTTATGATTGTAAGAACAAGTACATGGCATGCAATAATTTATTTAATACATAATAGGTTACATATAAATGAAGTTATCCATTAGTGGGTGTCGTGGTGTATTCTCTGAGTAGACAACATAATATAATAAATACAGTAAGTAGTAGAGAAGGTAAGCTATGATAAACAATATATCATCAGGTTCGTCACAAATAACCTTATCAAGCTAATATTTATAAATGGAGCTTTATGAGGCGATATTAGAATCCATATAATAAACAAAATTAAGCGGTCAACATAGAGTAGTAGCCTAAGTTAGCTAACTGTTTCTACAACATATACTGTCAACTGTTCATCCTAATAGCACTAACCGACTTATGAAGTGGCACGAGGCCGAACAGGTCAAACTAGACCTACAAAGAGTATACTGCCATAGAAAACAAGTTTTGTTTGGAGGGTACCAAATGACCCGTAGTTATGCTATAGATACACTTAGACATAAAGAACTATAAAATATCAATAACAATCTAAACAAAATATATACGTAGCTGTGTCGTTTAGCGACGGATTGCTACATAGCAAAGTAAAGACAACTTCTTGGCTAGGGTAAACTAATCATAGTCAGAATGTGAATAGTAGATATAATCCTACAATCCCTAGAGGAATTGTAATACTTGTGCGCTAATTAACGGACCATCTCTCTAAGCCTAGTAGACAGACCGCTGATCTTTGCCACGGCTAAGTCCAACGCCATAGCGTCTTGGCAGGTGATACCAATTGTTGCTGGTAGTTTAAACGGAGAAACACAAAGGTTTTAATAAGTTCTAGTGAGAAATGAATATAGTTCTGTGTCTATTTTAGGCGATACATCTTGTTAAATAGGCTCCCAGATTGACACCTGAGCAAGATAGGAAGAGAAGGGGGTCGACCAATCACGTCTCGGAGCGACAGCGCTTGGAGAGGTGGATGCCTGAAGCGGGTATCGGCGCATGCGCGAAGAGCAGATGATGAGAAAACCAAAACTAGAAAAAATGTATATAAATACTTTTCCATGAGCTACCATTCCAGTTGATCCAATCTTAAACCCGACCTTCACACACAATTCACTCATTTCATACCATTACAACCTTAGTCACGGCCGGACGCCACTGGGATAACCGCCTAGGTCAACCTTCTAGCCAGAGAATAACGCTGGCGCCACTGACGGCCCCAGATGGGGAATGGAAATGTATCCACCTCAATCCTAATCCCAAGAAAAGAAAATCCTACCCCAACAAGCAACTCTTTATAACCTTTGCCACCGCCGGACTCCACTGGGATAACCGACTAGGTCAACCTTCTAGCCAGAGAATAACGCTGGCGCCACTGTCGGCCCCAGATGGGGAATGGATATGTAACCATCCGCGTCAAACCTATTCCCTACAGTCAAGTTAAACCTTTCGACCCTTCCCGGAAATCGACTCACTAAATCATCCAAAAATCACCATCATACCTTAAACACACCTACCCTTATCCCAAGAAAAGAAAATCCTCCCCAATTCCCGCGACCCAGCGCAATCATTCACCATCATACCTTAAACACACCTACCCACATCCCAAGAAAAGAAAATCCTCCCCAACTCCCGAGACCCAACGCATTCACTCACAACTCACCACATTCCTTAAACACACCTTCCCACATCCCAAGAAAAGAAAATCCTCCCAAATTCCCACGACCCAGCACAATCACTCACAACTCACCATCATACCTTAAGCACACCTCCCCACATCCCAAGAAAAGAAAATCCTCCCCAATTCCCGAGACCCAGCGCAATCACTCACAACTCACCATCATACCTTAAACACACCTTCCCACATCCCAAGAAAAGAAAATCCTCCCAAATTCCCACGACCCATCACAATCACAAATTGCACCTCAAAGGGTAATTTACTAATCCACGTGTAATTCTCTTACAGCCTCATTTCATCTGTTTCATTTCATAGGTATTAATTTCATTCACGAGGTTAAGAGTCACGACAGTGACTCGGTACTCAAACAACAAATCAGCCCTTTCATAGACAACCTGGCGTGGCATAACTGTCAAGTCAGATGTTCTATGTCGGGCAACAGCCGAAAGGCTACCATTCCAGTGGAGTTAAATGTCGTTCATCAACGACGATCACACAAAACAACGCATCGGCTAGGCCATGTTAAGTCCAATCCCATCCACTGTTCTTGCAGAGTAGAAATTTACTTTGTTAGAGGTGGAATAATTAAGTGTGTGAGCTAATTTCAATTAACCCGGCACAGTAAGTACTATAAACTTTAAAGGTTTTTATTTTAAAATTATTATCATTACAATTTTAATTTTGCTAACACAATGTGTTTTATTTTTAAACTTAATTTAACTTTAACAGATAATTTATTATTGAACAGAAATACATAGAAATAAGCAAAACACTTTATAAATAAGACAAACACCAACCCCTTGGGGTTCTTGAATGTAACCAATTAGTGTCCATAAATAAATAACAAGTTTAAGGTCTATCCCAAATTGGGGTATAAATCTTATCCAGTGGGGGGCATTATGTACCTCCAGCACTACACATAATGACCATTGGTCTCTTCTTCGACGGGCGCCCTTATCCCACTGCTCACATACAGGACACCCACCCACTACCAGTCGTCACGGCCTTCGGGCCAGCATCACCCATTATAGCGAGCTATCTGGCCCCTCCTCCCAGTCCCGCACGACTAGAAGGGGCGGTCATGAGTCCCCCAATTCGACTCACCGGTCACCTCCTCACGTCGATAAAAGGTTCACGACACCGTCCCTGATACGATGGTGGGGCTGGGCAGGAGTGTTGTAATTGCCAATGCCCCTGACGATCTAGTTGGAGCTGGCTAGCACCCGACTGAAAACTTTATCCGCCAGTCCGCGGATACGGCTGTCCAGGGATGGGGATCCGGACATGGTCAGGAGAACGCGGGTTGAGATGCGGGATGGAGCTTCGAGGATCAGGTGAAGGAACCAATGGTATACAGAATGGAAACGATTGTATCTGTAGCTAGGTAAGTAGTAAAATACGGGAGCGGAATATAGAAGGGTGGACATCACACAGAGCAGAAAAAGTCTGAGCTTGTGGCGTATGCCAACGGACTGACAGGGTGCCGTAGCGGAGTCAGCTTCACCATGACGCCCCTAGCCCTTCCCTCCACCGAACGCAGGTTAGATTGCTTTATTGTTTCTCTTTGGATTATATAAACACCATTGAAGATAATATTTATGTAAATAT
Organism: Timema cristinae; assembly: GCA_039000515.1. Classification (NCBI taxonomy): domain Eukaryota; kingdom Metazoa; phylum Arthropoda; class Insecta; order Phasmatodea; family Timematidae; genus Timema; species Timema cristinae. Next base: position 67,117,558 of record JBCFYV010000012.1, on the reverse strand, counting down.
GAGTTATTAATATCTCTCAAATGTGAAATATAGACCCTATCTTTATTGTTTACAAAATTAAAATTACAACATGCCATAAATATCATAAAAACGTATTACTTATAATAAAACAAAACTGTGAACATGTTTAACATTCACATTTAGGTTTTAAATTTAACTCTTTATTTTATATATTATTAGTATTATTAAAAAAACATTAAAAAAACTTTCTTTCTCTCTTTTATAGATATATGAACGCTTCATGTCTGTCTTGGCTTATCACTCGCAAGATCGATATAACGTTAAAAGCCAACACAGACCATTATGTTCAAAGGTTTGAACAGAGATGCCACTAGCAACCAAGCTTTCAGTGTAGTGCTCTCTAGTGAAATATTTTAGAACTACGTCCAGTCAACGACACAACCCGGTTTCTTTGCTTTGACTTTATAGGTCTCCCACCCCCACCCACACCGTCATTTGTTTGAGCAATTAAAAAAAAAAATCATTTTCAACATTTTATTTATTTGTTGGGAAAAAGGATGAGTCTTTTTTTTAAATTTGTTCCAAAATAAAAATGATTGATGGGCCCCATTAAAATATTTTAGTTAGTATTTAAAACTATATATTTTTAAAGTTTTGGTAATACATTAGTAAACCACAATAAATTTCAATAAATAAACACTCTTCTATTACAATAAAGATGTTAAGGAATGTCCTAAAAAATATTTATTTTATAACAAACAATCCCGGGAAAGACTAAATTCGCCCGACTGGTGTTCAAGCTCCCGAAATTCACTTTACTAGGAAAAAAAAACAAAAAAAAAAAAACACGAGACTGACGCGTATGTCCGCGTGCCCACCGTTGTATGAGGAAGTTGATTTATTGAAGTAATTTAAGTAAGTAACTAAAACTAATTAATTAACCTAGAAAATCAAATCAAATTACTTTTTTATTTCTGGCAATAAACACTGGCCTATTTTTCACACTAGTTCTATTGAGTCTATTTATAAATCTACGCCCGCAATTTTGAAAATTTTATTTTATATTAATAAATGAAATAGTAGTTTCAACCAGTCACACGAATCGGTAGGTACACGGATTAAAATATCAATCTCTTCTAGTTTGGTTTGCTGGTGACGGGAAGTATTTTATCCGAGTCCTGGCCGGGTGCATTAAGTGTAGTTCTTCCTAAATGGTTTTCCACTCCTCCTTCCACCTTCCTCATCCCTGCAACATCAGTGTAGCTAAATGTGGACAGTTCGGATGAGAAGTAAGATGCGGTGAAAAAAACGAGTACTTCAAATAATTTTGTATCATTAATATACATAATTAATAATAGTACCAGCAGCAAAATTTATTAAAAACTTATTATACTACCGGTTATTATTATTATTATTATATTATTATATTATTTATTACTCGGGTTTAAAGGCCCATCGACACATTGAGGTCATTAGGGTCTTACTACTAGTTCAAACATCATATAATTTATTATTATTATTATTATTATTATTAGCACCGCGTCTTACTAACCGTTCGGGTTATACGCACTTACGCTAATGTGTAATGGTAGGGTGATTGTGAGATGAAATGGAGGACCTACAGTTTAACGTGGAATCCGAACTACGGTGGAGGCCTGGCATTCCCCACATTCACAAGATGTCTTGTCAGAGGTGAAGGAAGGGTTTGGTAACAGATAAATCTGTGCCGGGACCGAGGATTGAACCCCGGACCCCAGCATAGAAGTCCGACCCCTTACCCCTAGACCGCCAGGTCACCCCATATAAGTTTCATTGTTATAATTTATTAACGTGTATTTAACCATTATGTTCATTCTTGAGTCATACAGTAGTATTTATAATGTTAGCATGTTTAAGCTTTGTGATACACTTACTGTACATTTTACTTGAAACTCTCGGATATAAGAAACGATTTCTTTGGATTCATTTTGTCAAATTATATAATATATATTTATTTTATATTCCTTATAGTTAGAATAGATGCATGATGATTCATAGGGGAATTAACTATAATTTAAAATAATTAAAGGAGCTGCCTTTTGAAGCACTGAAACGCGCTGCAAAAGTACCGAAATTCCACTTAGCTCTAACTTAAAATGGTGATTGTTATTTCTAAATATGTTTAACGCACGTGTCCCTCTATTATTTAAAATATTTCATTTTAAGTTTTATAATTTAAAAACAATTCATGAACAATCATAATGTGCTTATTTTCAACGACGTTTCACACTTAATGTTTACAGTAATTAGATAAAATGAAAAAAACAAAAAAAAAAAACTACAAAGGTAATAGTAAAATATAGTTTTCCATGTAATCATAATGTATATACAGTAGATTAAGGATGGTTTTAAAAGCATTCATGTATACCAACAAACCAGAAATTAACCACTCACAGCTGATAGCTTTGGATACACTTTTGAGCATAATTCCGTCAGTTAAACTTCAACAAAAAGCAAGAATATTTAAATGAGAAAAATAAAAATAATTTTTGAAATTAAGACAATATATTATTTAATTGAAGAAAAAAGTTGATATATTTAAAATGTTCAATGCACGATTCCCCGTAGGTAAATGGTTAGTAACATAAATCTAGACTAGCTCAAACAAAATATAATCATATTTTAACAGGATTGCAACTGAACAATTTAAGAAAATTGAGGATTATTTTGATTGTTTGTAAGTTTCAAAACTGTTATTCACACAAGAAATACGTGGCAGTGTAAGAATAATCCCCTTCAACTAGGCTATCCACTGAAGTACAGTTTAAATAAGACTGTACTTACCCACACACATACCGTACCGTGAACTCCACTCGAATCCTTTATGTTTGCACACACAGCTCACGTTCCACATGTTGAGGATAATGTTGAGGAGGTCTGTGTTATCTCGTCTCTCCAAGGTGCAAGTCCTCTCGTCCTCTGGGGCCTCCTGGTAGCAAGGGTTGGTTTCTTCCGAGTCCCAGCACTTGTTCAAAGAATCGTAATACTTCTCCGGACAGCACGGGTCTGGAAGGAAGGTCCGTTCATTAAGGTAGGTGCGCAGTTAAAATAAATGGAATTTTGAACATAATTTTAATTTTATGTAGGAGTCTAAAATTCTAGGTATATAAAGCAATGTGATTTGACTCAACAAGCCCTCACTATGAATCGTAAAGTTTTGACTTTACAAATCTCGAATGTTGGAAACGTATAGTCAGACGTGCGACCAATTGGGAAGAAGTATTTTCCGGTGGGTGTTTTAATATGATAAGCTAATAGATAAAAAGTTGTTAGCCAACTTGTTCTGTAATTTTAATGCAGTAGAGCATTGATAATTCGGACGTCAAGATCCGGATCGCCAAGAAAAAATACTATTTATAAAAATAATCACAGTGGTATCAATACCAGATATATGGCCGCCAAAAAACGCACTTCAACCCTAGTAAAATAAAATAAAAATTGGATTAAAAAAAATATTTTTGACTTATTATATTCCTTCAGAATTTGTGATATTTAGCAAAAAAAAAGTGTAAGTTTGTTGTTTAATTTAAATAAAGTGAAAATGTTTCTACCTTAACAGTGAGTTTTCGTAAGTATTCCGGCTATACTTATTTTTAATTTTTGGTATAGGTACTGTATTTTCGGAAATCCGGACAGATCTATAATCTGGACTGGGATGATCCTTAATTATATCGACGCTTTACTGTATGTGAGAATGGGACAATATTTGGCAAGTAATGTGATTACTGTGGAGCAGGGGCTATTCAATCAAAGTAATAACTAATTAATACATTATATAATTTTAACAATAAACTCTTAAACTTAGTACAAAATATGCAACTATATTTCATTATTGTATTTTCTATATTCTTGCTTTTCATTGGCTGAACGTTTACCTGTGTTACGTAATAAAAAAAAGTATTGTCAAAGTAAAATCGTTGTCTTTAGTTTAAAGTGTTTACATTTTGTATTAGGCTTTAGAAGCTCATTTCATAAAAAATCATAGGTCCAAACACACGCGATATATATTTTTCGTATATTGATATACTACTTTTTTGTGTGCATTTTCTGTATATTATTTCTTGATCGTATTGTGTATGGTCATAGCTTTAACAATCCGTTAAATATAATAGCGCTTGTCCAGAAGGACTGACAAGAATAAATATTCATGTATGAGGAATTTAATTTGATTCTTATACAAATGGACTGACCAGAATAAAGATTCATGTATGAGGAGTTCAACTGATGCTTATACAAATGGACTGACCATAATAAAGATTCATGTATGAGAAGCTCAACTGATTCTTGTACAAATGGACTGACCAGAATAAAGATTCATGTATGAGAAGCTCAACTGATTCTTGTACAAATGGACTGACCAGAATAAAGATTCATGTATGAGAAGCTCAACTGATTCTTGTACAAATGGACTGACCAGAATAAAGATTCATGTATGAGTAGTTCAACTGATTCTTGTACAAATGGACTGACAAGAATAAAGATTCATGTATGAGGAGTTCAACTGATTCTTGTACAAATGGACTGACAAGAATAAAGATTCATGTATGAGGAGTTCAACTGATTCTTGTACAAATGGACTGACAAGAATAAAGATTCATGTATGAGGAGTTCAACTGATTCTTGTACAAATGGACTGACCAGAATAAAGATTCATGTATGAGGAGTTCAACTGATTCTTGTACAAATGGACTGAAAAAAATAAAGATTCATGTATGAGGAGTTCAACTGATTCTTGTACAAATGGACTGACCAGAATAAAGATTCATGTATGAGGAGTTCAACTGATTCTTGTACAAATGGACTGACAAGAATAAAGATTCATGTATGAGGAGTTAAACTGATTCTTGTACAAATGGACTGACCAGAATAAAGATTCATGTATGAGGAGTTCAACTGATTCTTGTACAAAAGGACTGACCAGAATAAAGATTCATGTATGAGGAGTTCAACTGATTCTTGTACAAATGGACTGACCAGAATAAAGATTCATGTATGAGGAGTTCAACTGATTCTTGTACAAATGGACTGACAAAAATAAAGATTCATGTATGAGGAGTTCAACTGATTCTTGTACAAATGGACTGACCAGAATAAAGATTCATGTATGAGGAGTTCAACTGATTCTTGTACAAATGGACTGACAAGAATAAAGATTCATGTATGAGGAGTTAAACTGATTCTTGTACAAATGGACTGACCAGAATAAAGATTCATGTATGAGGAGTTCAACTGATTCTTGTACAAATGGACTGACCAGAATAAAGATTCATGTATGAGGAGTTCAACTGATTCTTGTACAAATGGACATTCACATGCAAGCGTCACTAGCCTCTTCCTTCTAGTTCCGTAAAATTTTGCATCCAGACAACTCAATGTTTCGCCAACTACTTCTGATCTGAGCGGAATACTGAAGTCATTATTACAAATGATCTCTGAACTGTACCCTGAAAAATAACAAGACTGATGAAGTTGATACTGAACATATAGGAAGGAGAAAGATTAAGTCAGAAGACGTATTTACAATTGATTTCTCAACTATTTCTTCAGATTTTAGACTTTTCCGTAATGTTGGTTCATTCCCTCCTAAAAAGCATAAAATTTTCTTTTAATTTCTCCTTTTTTCAATCTTAACTAGCAATCTCCTAAAACACCTTAGGAGAAAACAAGTTTTTTGTCTGATTCTATCTTGAAATAAGACATTCTTCACATTAATAAAAATAAAATGTATAAGCATAACAACATAAAACAAAGCTAAAACTTGTCTTTAAAAATGCATAAGGATGCCATAAAGAGTTCACGCGTTCTTTTAAATACCTCAGTGACAACTTCAAATATCACTCACCGGAAATCAAATACATGCTATAGAGAGGTTTGAATCATGCCCATGAAACAGGGTATAAGCTCGACATATTTTAATGTTAAAGATAAATACATCAAGTTATGCTAGTTGTGTGTAGTATACTAATGTGTAGGTTTAGAATACTACATGAGAAAGGTGAAAACAATTACTTGCCAGTGCTTAAATTAGTAGAATATTGCATATGAATAAAAAGGTAGCTTTCAGAGAATTTATCATATGATTGACATCCTACACTAATGCCAACTTAAGAAATTTAATCTGCATAAGCTTATGAGACTTTGCGCTCTTAGAGGTTTATATGAGAATATGAAGCGACGTTAGCCTAAACATACTGATAAGAATAAAGATTCGTGTATGAGGACACCAATTCACGCTTGTACAGCAGACTGACCAGAGGAAAAGTCCTTATTTGAGATCATGTGACGTTTGTCCAAAGGGATTTTTTAGAAGTAAGGTTCGTGAATGAGAAAGTTAAAGGATGCTCAACTAAGCTAACTGACCAGAAGTAAGCGCCATGTATGGAGAGTTCAAGTGACACTCATTCAAACTAACTGACCATAGACAAGAGTAGTAGGGTGAAGAGGTTAAAGAACGAACTTTTTAACCGAGTGACCAGAAGCTAGATTTATGCATTAGGAAGTCAAACGTCTTTCGTTTAGACGGACTGACCAGGGCAGAAGCTGTAGAATGCGCACTGATAGGGAAGACGGTCATCAGCCCTAGGGTCGTGGTTGAAGGGCCCATACCAAGGGTCCAGACAGCTGGCAAAGTTGTCACAGGCCTCTTGAAACATGGCCAGTACTGGTATCTCCTGCATTGTGTACCAGCACATGAAGTAGCTGGCTGACGTCTGGAACAAACAATTGGCATGTACAAGCAAAGGAATGTTTTTGGTTGTTGCTTAGCAAGCAAGTTTTTTTTACATTTGGTATTTATTGAAGTTATTTAAAGTATTGTTTAATTGGTAAAATAACAGTTTTTACACAGTTCACAACATATTCTTACATGCAATATATACAAATATGTAGCTCACTGTAAATTAAACATTTCTTCTTTAAGCTAATTGTAATAATTTAATACCAGAATTCGGGTAGGTTCCAATGACATTATGGACCCATCAATCACAATTTGGTTCCTTGCAATGTACCCATGTACATTTCGTTAACCATAAAAGGTAGCGAACTCCCCTTGCTTGTTTCCATTAAGGTGAAGCTTATTTGATGGGACCATGGTGGATCCCGTCAAGCACTGCATAGGTTACTGAGCAATTAGATTTACATTGAACTTAAGTCTCCAATACCGGGGATATCAGGGTTCGAATATTAGCTGGATGAAACGAGTGTGGCTTTCTCGCCACATGATTTCAACTTTGATCTATCTGGCCTCTTTTCACATCAGTGTGGGTGTATTTAATGTAATCTACCCTCCTCATCCATAACACTTAGATTAAGCTTTTTTTAATCGCGTCTACCAGTCTAAAATATTCAAATTTAATTATGATATGGGGTAGGGAAGGCATAATTTTAAAGTAAAATTTACACGCAATCATTTGAAAGGAGAATTGGAAGCTATTTATAGAATAAACATCCTTATTTCATTAAGTTTGAATTCGAGCCCTAACCTTCCATTCACCAATAAATCAACTAGATGAGCCTGGCATTGATTCTATGGTCACTAATTATGGTTAGAGAAACTAGAGGTGTTTTCCTGCTGAAGCTTTTGTTTGTACTAACTTTGGTCTGGATTAATCTGAAAGTTATAGTGAAGTACAGTTCAAAGCATCAACCTACATCGGTGGGAACATGAAATAGGTCGTCTAGATTTCTGAAGGTGAGGTCGGGGATCAAATCCTGGCACAAGCATGTGCACAGGGTGGGGGGAGGGAGGGCATCCACCCCTCCCTAAGCCTAAAGAGCGTTCCTACGGTTGAAAAGATGCGCACAGTGTCTCAACTTGCAGTCTGGGTTTATTTACAATATTATAGCTGCCTTCTGCCCTTTCCTCCGATTACGTATACTAAACATGATGTACGCTCATAAATCCCGTCCGACTGAAGATAATGTTTCCATTAACGGTTTTCCACTCTCCCTCCACGAAAATGTGTGTATATTTACTCTAAATTCCACCATACTTATTTCTACCTCGTGTAGTTAAACGCATTTAGACCCACACACAAACTAACAGGTACATTATTCTTGGCCACAACACTCTTACGAATATAATATCAAACGGGGATTCAAGCGTAATGTCCGGAGTGACTGACTGACTTAACCCGTTCATTCATCACGCAAAAGTTATTCTCTTTCACCTTTAGGTGGATACCATAGCATACCATTTCATTCACCCTCCTAATCATATTCCTCTTAGATGAAGTCACTAGAGAATCCAATTAGATCCACCCACCCTCCATTGGAATCTTTCCAGTGGTCCTAGAAAGGGCTGGGCGCCCACCCAGTCAAGCCGGTACAGTTTCTGGCAGTCCTGGTCTACCAGGTCCACCTGGGTCTTGTTATGTGGGAGCGTCCACCCCTGGTCCACCATCACTGTTACCGTGTCGTCTTTGCGTACTAGCTCCGCTTGGAGGATTTTCTGGAAACAATAGTACTAGTTCAACTTGTTGGCAGTTTATATCTGATCCACCATCCCCCTCAATGTGTTTTGTACCTGATTGAAAGAGTTTCTAAAAGAAATACCCACATAATGAGACTTTTGGGTTAATATGAGGGCCTATATATTTTTTTCAATATTACACCTTACAGATTTCTGTACAATGCTGCTGTCCGACATCTAAGCTCAGTCGGTAGCGCCTTTGTCTATTTAGCTAGGGGTCCCGGGTACAATTCCTGGCAAGGGTGAAAAATTTATCATTGGTGAAATAAGGGTTTCCACTTTCACATTGTTTAATTAACGACTGGAGGATGGATGTTATATCTGTCATAGATTTAAGTTAGTTTATAAATTGTGTACAGCTATAGTTAGTAGTTTCAGAAAGTGCACGTTAAATACCTCAAATAAATAGATAAATAAAGAAAACAGTGCTGCTCACAAAAAGAGTTCGGCTTAAATGCAATGGCGAACTTATATAGAAATAGAGAATCCTTATTTAAAAAAAAATCATTATTCTGAACAATATGAACATTTACAACTATTTAATGTGTGGAATGCCACGCCTCCATCGTGGTTCGGATCCCACATTAAACTGTAGGTCCTCCATTTCATCTCACAATTACCCTAACATTATATATTAGCGTAAGTGTGTATAATCCGTACGGGTAGTAAAACGAGGTTCTAATAGTAGTAGTAGTAATAAATAATAATAATAATAATAATAATAATAATAATAATAATAAATAATAATAGTAATACTACTACTGATAATAATACAACTATTTACATTTTACATTCTTTGGAAAATGGACGGCAGCGTAACATCCAAAGTTGGGAATCCTTTATTAACATTCTATATAAATAAATTAAAAATATTATAATCTTTCTTTATGAAATAAGAACATAAAATTTGTGTGAAATATCATATTTCTATAAATAACATTTTAAATGTTACTATATAAAACTGAATTACTGGGGAATGGTATGCAAAGCTCCTTGTGCTGAATATATGTATACACCAAGAAGTCGCCAGTCTAGAAAATAAAACTGATGGTTTTTGATTAAATAACGACTATCTCTCCAGCAGAATCGCTAGAGTTTCCCAACCCCAGTCAATATTTCTTTGAAGTACGCTACTAAGGACCGGTCTTATAACTACCAGATAAATATTGCTATCGGGAGGTTAAAGTTGGCGACCTGATAAAGGTTATCAGTAACTTTAATATTTTACGCGTATTATGATCTGAATTTATTTGCCGGATAGCTATATGTAGGATAAATATATTTATTATGCAGAAAACGCAAGGTTGGTACGGTTTTTACTGGTTAGCGCATGCGTATAAACCCTGCTGCTACCGCTACAACCTAGCGAGTGATGACAACGCTCAACATTAATAATTGTTAAATAATTGGCGGCTAAACAAGTGCGAGAAAACAGATGGCGTCACGTGTGCGCAGAAGCTAAGTTGTCTTGCAAGTACTAATTTCGGTGTCTGCCAAAATGTGGGGAGTAGTTTGGTACAACGTTTACAGAATTTCGTTTATTGCACTCACATTTAAATAATTTGTTCTTATATAACTATAACTCTGCAAATAGATTGTCTGTTTTTATCAAAGTGTGAATTAAATATTCTAACTTTATATATAGTTATAGCCTGAGCCTGTGCTTACTAAACACAGATTTTAACCTAAAAACACATTCTGATAAGTGAAACCTCATGAAAAACTAAGTGTCACTATGACAACGCCAATTTTAAGTGTCAGATAAAAGTTATCAGGTACTTATACCTCCCGGTAAAAATGTGATGAATAAATACATTTTATCTGGCAGATAAATTCAATCTGGCGGTCATAAGAAGCACTTTTAACTTATCGACCAGAGGAAAATATTTAACGGCCAGATTAATATATTTATCCAGGAATCATAAGACCGGCCCTAAGCTGGGCCATTTCTCTTTCTCTTTCCTCAAGACGTAACTCGCTCCCCCCTTAGCCACACCATCGTGTTTTGGCGAGGAGAAGTGAGACTGATTTTAAAATTTCAACTAATCGCCTATACTTTAGTCCATTTGCTAGTGTGCTCTTCAAATTCCATTCAACGCCCCGTGAGTGGGCTAGATTAGACATAATTAGAACCAATGGTCCTCCCTTACCTCTTGCAAGTACTGCACGCATGAGATGAAGTCAGCCATGCAGTGTTTCTTCACCTCCCAGTGGAGTGTCCGAAGGGCGGGATCAGGGAACTTGCTGTACAGTTTCTGTCACAAAAATAGGCCATGTATCAATATTTATATTAATAAACACAAGAGTTTATAGCGATTTAATCTAAGGGAAAGAGATGTATAAGGTAACTTAGAGGAAATACACTATCACTATCGTGGAAAAGGGTAGAAAAACCATCCCCAATGTAGCGGGCAGAGAGTCAAACTCGGACCTCTTCGTTAACTGATACTTAGTGATGTACAATTCAAACGCCTCGTACCGTTTGGTAATCGATACGGTTTTAGTTATACAGTTATATTTTTTGTTTTCTGCCTCCTTCAGCCAGTGCGGGGTATCCGCATTTAATTACGCTAATGAGATAAGGACGAGTAAGGTGAAGTTTTAGAAGAATTGTATCAACATTCGTATAGAGGGATAGTGGGAAACCATCTCTAAAAAGTAGCTACCTCAGTATATCCAACCAGGATTTTAATCCTTTCATTTCCACCACCGGCAAAACCTAGATTAAAAGACTGATTATGCCTTTATCCGCATACTCACTGGCGTGGATTTTAATTATATTAAATTTTAATAGTTTAATTGGTAGGCATGCTGACTAAATGCCAAACTTATCTACTCTGATGGTTGATGTTGATGATGTCAAATCCCGACCGGGTATACTGAGGATGTATTCCCTAATATGAATATACTGATAGGGCAGAAAGGTATTAGGACTTGGTGCGGAAAATACAGCCCAATCAAAACTTTGCCCACAGCAACGTTTCAGCCAGTGGTACCTACTCCCATTATCACGATGTAGTAATGAGGAGGTTCTTACCGTGGTCGCATCATCCGCGCGTGTGAACCATCGTCTATCAAAGTCGTTGAACTTGTGCGCTCGCAGGTAGTAGGCGATGTCCTTGACGGCATCCCCCACCCACTCCTGTTCCTGTAGGTCCACCAGGAGCTCCTCGGAGGCGGTATCCTCCTCTCCTGTGGAGTTGTCTGTCGCACCCGTCAGGATGACTTGTTCCAGGGGTACGGGGTCTTCTTTATTCTGGGATGACATTAGCGTCGTGGCGAGCAGTGTTGTAACCAGTAGTATTAGCATATTAATAAGGCGGGTCAGTCTGTAGGCTACGTCGACACCTAGAATGACTCAAAAGAGAGTTGTAGGAAATAAACACGGGAAACTGAGATGGGAAGAATATTAATCGGGGGAAAAATTGTTTAAATTTGATGTTAAGGGTGCGCTTCTTAATTATTCTCACACTTTATTTGAGTGTACATTAATTTTAAATAGAGTTTAACAAGTGTCGACAACTCACATAGCTACTCACACGATCCAAGACGTCCCTTTCACAACAGACGGAGCTGCTGGTAACGGAAAGGTTGAAGGTTGGATTCCCGCCAGACATCCAAAGTATGTTTTTTCCTAAATGGTTTCTCACTCTCCTACGCGGCTATATTTCTTCTAAAATTCCACTTTCCTCATCTCCACACCATTAGTATGGTTAAATGCGGGTAGCCAAGACAAGTAGTAAGACCCCATGATAAAGAAAGAAAGTCATGATTTAGTAAAATATTATTAAAATTAATATTTTCTTATGGAAAATAATTCTCGGTATTTTAATCTAGATAACATGAGTTTAAACATTCCTGTAAAATATATTTTCCTTATTTAACATGAATAATAAATTATTTCAGATAATCTTAAAACCGCACGTTGGTGATGAAACGTTATTTATAGCCTAGACATGAAAGTAAAAAATACGATAAACGCGCCAAAATGACAAAGTGTGAGGGCGTATTCAACTTACCTGTATCTGTGAGCAATTTGGCAACAACGAAGGCAATCCTCCCTCCGCCCCCCCGCCGGGCATTAAGCCTCTACTTACTTTTCAGGTCCCAATTTATTCAAACATAGTCTAATGCCCTATCCCATTAACGCCGAAAGTGACCGTAAAAGCCACCGTCCCTACATCTGAAGACAAGGTTGAAAGCTACCCCTGAGACTCCGTACGATTCGGCTGGGTGTCTTATTCTACACAACACCGGTTGGTCTCTTACTTTAAATGACGAAAGAAAATTAAGGGTTTTGAAAAAAAAAGGTGCTTGGTAAGATATTTGGTAAAAAAACCAACACTGAGTAGTGGAAGAGGTTACATAATAATGAGTTACATAACCTGTGCTCATCACAAAGCATTGTTAGGATAATCAAATCTCGTGGGCAGGACATGCAGCGAGAATGAGAGACTCTAGTTTATAGAACCATGTTCAGGTTACTGACTGGTGAACCCAATGGGAAGAGACCATTGGGAAGACCTAGACAACATTAGATAACATTAGAATAGACCTGAAAGAGATAGGGTGTAATGAGGCGGACTTGATCGTACTAGCTCAAGATAGGGATGGATTGCGTAGCCTACTTCTATAAGTGCAGCAATAAATTTCGAGTTCTTAATGCCATAAAGTAAGTAATAAATATATTGTTTTTTTTTAGCACAACAACTTGTGAATGTGTGGGATGCCAGGCCTCTACCCTGGTTCGGATCCCACGTTAAACTGTAGCTCCAATAATTTCTAGCACCACGTCTTACCACCTGTTCAGGCCACATACATATTTACTAATTACACTATTGAGTTAGGTTTAAGGAAGGTCGAATTTAGAGTAAGTGTACTCGCATTTGCGTGGAGTAAGAGTAAAAAAACATGTAGGGAAAACCACCCTCAGTACAACTGATATATTATTATTAATAATAATATCACTAATAGCTATTAATATCAATTATCTTGAATTTTTATTTTGTGACCCTGTTTAAAGAATTACTTTACTTGTTTGTTAGATATAATTTCCAAACAATTTATATTTATCTCAGGACTGTGACATTTTGATCAAAACGCCCTTTAAAATGAGACAATAATACTTTTTATACAATTTTTAAAATTATAAAACTAAAAGTTTTTTAATCCTATAGGGTCCTTTTGTCTCAATTTGCTTTGAAGTATATTTTAAAATAACAAACCAATTATTAAACAATGTAGAACTTCCCCTTAAAAATATTTTTAAAACTTAAAAACATTATGATGTGCGTTTTTGATCTCTCCTCTTTTTTTTTTTTTATCATTCGTTCATATTAATAAGCCTTTCGATCATTTTGTTGAACATGTATTTATGGTTCATTTAAAATCAGTAGGACTCGACCCACTAATGCTAGGCGTGATCATAAGACTAGTTGGGGGGTGACCTGGTGGTCTAGGGGTAAGGTGTCGGACTTCTATGCTGGCGGCCGGGGTTCAATCCTCGGTTCCGGCACAGATTTATCTGATTACCAAACCCCTCCTTCACCTCTGACAAGACGTGTATTAATCACAACTTGTGAATGTGAGGAATGCCAGGCCTCCACCGTGGTTCGGATTCCACGTTAAACTGTAGGTCCTTCATATCATCTCACAATCACCCTACCATTACACATTAGCGTAAGTGCGTATAACCCGAACGGGTAGTAAGACGCGATGCTAATAATAATAATAATAATAATAAGACTAGTTGGGTTTATTTTCTGTTTCAAAGGTAATTGTCTACAATGAGATGCCGGAACACATAAATATAAATAATAGGAATTAGGAAGGATAAATAAAATGAAATAAATATGCAAGAGTAGGTCAATTTATATATCCTTAGATAGGAAACTTAACCTCGATATCAAAAGACTACGCTTACGAGTGTGACTGATTGTAGATGGGCCATAACAGTGGATGTGTTGGGAGTATTCCACATACATCATCTGATCCGAAACCTTTAAAACAATAGTTTGTGCCATTTTACTATGATAAGACTCACTTAAAGTAAACGGGGAAATCCAATTTCAAGGACAGACACACAATAAGTAAACTTATACGTGACAACGATCATAGAATACATTGCTGTGTAAATAACTAGCCTCAGAGAAAAAAGATTTTTAGATTAACAAAACAATGAAGAAAAAAAAAAATTGCAAGGAGATAAAAGATGGGATGGAATTGACTTAGTTTGTCCGAAATAAAATATATAGATTTATTTGTATATCTATTATTAATGGTAAGCGTGTCAAATTTACAGCCAACAATAGCTTACTATACCCACTTCGGCAGCCATGTGGTCTAACACGCTACTCCCGCAGTAGACTAAACTGCCGATGATGAGGAGTTCGAGGTTCTAATCTTGGGTGGGTATACGAAGGTGGGTTTTTCCAAAATGGTTTTCCACTCTTATTCCACGCAAATGCGGGCACACTTTCTCTAAATATAACCTTCATATTCCCTAAAACAATTAGCGTAATTAGTACATAAGCGTATAACCTAAATGGGTAGTAAGACGCGTTACTAAAAAAAACCTCACTAGGTTCGACACCCTAGCCCCATCTGTAACGCATCTCTCTATTAAACCAAAGGTCCCAGGTTCAATTCCTGGTATTAACAACATTTTAATGATTGGTTGAATTGGGGCTTCCAATTTTATAGTGAAGAATTAACTCTTGGCCCTCACCGGTCGGCAAGCGTACTAAATGTCAAGATTATCTCTACTGGTTTGGCGGTGTTGGGGAGATTGAGGTTCGAATTATGTCTAGGTGTATTGAGGATAGTATTTCCTGGATTTATTCACACCAATAATTGTAAATGTTTTACACCAAATAATAATAATAATAATCTACCAATGCTCATACTTTGTAGTATGTACAGTACATTCTAAAGAAGCCACTTGATATGATTGAAACAAACACGTATTTTCAGATAAAATCCTGATAGTGATGTGAATTAAGAAAATAACACCCAGAGAAGGACTAAGATACTCAGTGCACGGATCTATGTGCCAACCGCCCTAGCAATTGAACTATCGATTATATCATACTGGTTGGAATGTTATCTGAAAATACGTGTTTGTTACAACGTAACATTCTCACGGTGATAATACAGATGACGCCATAGTTTAGTGACACTGCTGTAATGCCATGCGCTCTGTAGCAATTGATGGTACTTCTTAGGATCAGTACCCTTGGAGGTTATATAATATATATATATACTATTATAATATTATATATATCTATAATATATTATTATATCTATATATATATATATCACTTTAGGGCTATCAAAACTTTTAATTACTCTAAATAATTAGGGATGATGATGGTAAAGTTTAGAGAAAACGTCACCGAATTAGCGAGGACGGAGAATGGGGGAATAAAGAGTAGCAGTTATCATCAGTACACCCATTACCTGCACATTAGATTAGACGAGCTTAGTACGGTATTTAGTGTGCGTGCCCACCGGTGCAGGCAGCCTTAAACGTTTTGAATCCTTTATTTTAGAGCCTGTGTTTTGACAACACTAATTACAAAATATACTTTGCAGAGAGAGACTATTCTGTACCTTCTTTATCTATGATGTAAATACAATCAATAACACTATTATTATAATCAGAAAAGCGAATTTCTAAAAATATCTTAATATTATTTAGATATTTTATTGATTAATAACCTATGTATGAATACAACTCAAAATGAATTTTACTTTATATATTGCATTCGATTATTTATTGGGGAAAGTTGAAATGAATGCATTATGTTATGTTTTGTTATTAAATTATAGTGCGTTTTCTTACCTCAAATGACGCGATGGCCACTAAGAATGTATATCGCATTCGGCGCAGGGTCAGTGGCTAATTATGCACAGTCTTGAAGTAATAAATATGTATATTGTATAACCACTAGCCATGTTTGTTATGAATTAGACACCATGATAATCATTGACAATAGTCAAAGAAGATTAAATATGAGTTTTTACCTTGATAATTATCCTCCCTGCTAGACTCCAAAATGTTGTTGCTTTCTGATACAAGCACCAAGAAATCGCGCTGTCACTTGGACCCTTTGTTAATTTTATTAATTAAATTAATTATTGTACATTGATTTTCATAAGCTTGTTTGTTAATCGTTTAATTAAGGTGGGATGGAAGGGAATATGAGTTAAAGTTTATATTTGTGCAGTTTATTTTATAACAAAACGCTCTTTTGGCCAAAATAAAAAAAATATTGCTTCATTAGATATATTTAGTTTAATTTCTATTTACAGCAATTCCAAAATTCTTGAATATTTTGTCGTGGTTATTGTGACTTTGACCAGAAAAATGTTAAATTAGGGAAAAATAAGACCTACTGGTCAAATTCTGTGAAGTCATGGCAAATATTCAAGAACCGTTGAGCTTATATTATGTAAAAAAATTCTGATGTATCTACTGAAACACTATTTTATTTATTTACCCAAAAAATATTTTTGTATAAAAACTACAAAAATACTCTTTATAACCCACGTTTATTTCCAATCCACCTTAAGAATGAAAAACTATGGTGGAATGGATGTGCAGTCCAATTTTCTGAGGAAGGGACTTTATATGATATCTAGAAAAGTTACTATATTTATTTTCATGTATTCATACGTCAGGTCATGTGATATGGACCGTTTACTATTTATATATTTTATTATCAATGACCACCTCTATAGTCTTGTGGTCAGGGTTCCAGGATACAGATCCAAAAGTCCCGGGGTCAATCCCCAATGCTTCCAAAATATTTCTGTGAGATGGTGGATCTGTAACGGAGTCAAACTCAGCCTCGTGAGGACAAATGAGAAGTAACGGCTCCGTTATAGAAAACTGAGATTAATGGTTGGAGAGCTCGTTGACAACCTCTATCTGCAAATGTTAGCACTGTTATTGTTAATGGTGGCGGCCGCTCAGTCGGTAAAGTTCACTTGCAGGCTCGCATCATGGAGATTAAAAAAACAACCACTATCAATATTTATAAAATAACACTAATAATGTAGTAAAATGTTATCAATTTGGATGGAATTTTTTTTCTTTAAAAGGCCCTTTCTGATTAAAATTTGTCTGTAGCAGGAGGGCCCTAGGTTATCTTAGAGTTACTAAAGCTACTACACTTTCATATATACTGTACATTCGTCAAATCATATGTTTTGCAACTACCACTTTTGACCAATCTAATAAACGCTAATAAAATAATACATTTTTAAATTTAGTAAATATTTAGTGCAAAAAAATAAATAAAACGCACGCACTGATGAGGCTCTAGTAGAAACTTACACATTCGTTGGTAGTTAGTTATGTCACATTTGCATGTATTATGAGATATTATGAGATATGAGAGATTATGAGATTAATTCTGAACCGAGAACCAAAATAATAGGACCGGTAAGTTTTGCAACCAACCCATTACTAATATAGCCTACACAAATAATTATTGTCTGGTTCGGTGGTCACATGGTTTAAGGTGTCAGTATTAAAATAGGCTGGATTGATGTTGGGAAGAATTGGGGTCTCAATACTGGTCGGATGCACTGAGGGTATGTTTCCCTAATGGTTTACCACTGTCCCTACACGCAAATCCGGGTGCAAATCCTCTAAATTCTACATACCTGATTCCGATTACACTACGTAATATAAACATATAACTTAAACGGGTAAGGAGACGTAGTGAATAAATGACTATTAACAAGACATGAAATATTAAAGTTGATTTAATTGGTTTTGCAGGACAAAATTTAATTTCTTATTTTGTAATAAAAGATAATATCAGAGATAACGGTGGCTGAGCAAGACCTACATTGTATTTGCTCCAGTTGATGGTAAGGTTAAGGTTCGAATCCCGTCAGAATGTATTAATAAATAGGGAGGGGTTGCATAAAGATTATTACTGTGGTTTTATTATCCTCCCTTCATGCAAATATGTAAATACTTTCTCTAAAACTACCCTGTAGATTAAGCCTAGGTGCTAAATGCATTTAAAAAAAATTGATATTGTAGTAGTTGCCTGGAATCGTCCATTCCAAATGGACTGAATAATGATGAGTCATTAGAAAAATTCATATTCTCAATATTTCACGTTTGCTTGGAAACACCCATGTACACATGCTTTCAACTCTATAGCAGGGACCCACTTCTGTGACCGCATGGTCTTAGGTGCTACTATCGCAGTAGACTAGACTGCCTATGACGGGGAGGAGGGGGGGATCGTGGTTCAAATCTCGATCGGGTGTACTGAGGCTGATTTTTCTAAAATGATTTTTCACTCTCCCATCACATAAATACGGGTACACTTCCTCTAAATCTAAGCCCGCTCGTCCCTGAAACCATTAACGTAATTAGTAGATAAGCATATAATCTGAACAGGTAGTAGGACGGGGTGCTAAGGAAAACCCTCCATAGCAGGGAGTACACGCAATTATAAAAATGTAGAACAAGCTACACTTCGTTAGTAATGCAGCAGCTTGCAAGATGGGCCAAGTTCTATATTCTATATCCATCCAAGATATATTTTAGGGTAAACAGAGTGTAAATTACGTGTAATTCCCTCCTTCTACCATGACTACTGTTAACTAACTCATCTGTAACTAAAATGGTTGTGAAATAATTTATTTCCCATAATTTAATATTTGGAATGAATAAATGAAATACCTAAAAAATAAAACAAACATTATCATATAGGCTTTTCTAAATAAACAACACCAAAATATTTAAATTAAACAAATAAAAAAGATTGTTTTATATTAAAATATATTACATCCATGGTTTACAATTTGATTGGTCTTGAGGTTTGCATTTATTTCTTCTACTATAATAAGACTCTAGGTACTTTTTATGACAATTTAGATATCTCAAAGTGTGGATAGATCATATTAATCAACTGGACGTCTGTGTCTGTAGATATAGTGTTTGTTGGATACATTTTTCAAGCATGTCAGGGAGTCTAATCTTGGAGCAGTAGCTTAGTAGGCAGAAGTAGCACCAACTGTTTTAAAGGGTCAGACTTTTTTTTTAATTTTCAATTTATAGCGCAATGGTAAGATTTGTCCATGGTGATCAGCTAAAAATGTCTCATGACTTCATTATCAATATGTTCTATTTTTAACTTAAAAAAATAAATATGTGAAATCGATATTAAAATAGGTTTTGAGAGTTCAGGTGTCTTTGGAGCCACAGTCGTCCTTGAGGGCATCTCCAAGGGCATCTCACAAATGTAGTAGCGCTGCTCGAGGCAAGAAGAGTCCGCCAGTCCTCCTTCTAACCCTGTGTAGACATTCCCGCAGTGCACCGTGGTGCTGTTGGTGGGGTAGCCGGGGTACCACCGGGTGAAGCCAGAGTCGCTCAGAGGATCGTCTACAAAGGATTTGATTTATTTGTTAGTATTTACTTTATGAGACACCCGATATTATCATAAGACAACGTACATAACTAGGCTGTATGGCTGTATGACTGTATGGCTAGGGCTGTATGGCGGAGCATTGAGACGCGGGGCAGACGTTCAGAAATTCCGCATTGTTTAAGAAGTTGTTTGATATTTTTAAATATTGTTTTCAACAAAACGTTGGCGAAAATTATCATGAGATTTCTATTGTATTAAAAACTTTAAATTTTAGTTTAATGTTACAAAGAAAATCCAATGAAGATTCACGCGGAAATTGTATTTCTGAGATTAAAGCAAGAGGTTGGAAACCTATCCCTAGCCTTCCTCTTTAAAATAAAGTCATATTTTTGAAGGATCACAAAGGAACATTTTAAGATATTGTGGGATTGTTTTAAAGGGCTGGCTATATGTACGTTAGCACATTTTAAAAACAATTTAAACTTTTTAAAAGGTCAGAATTTTTTTTACATTTTAGTGAAACCATTATTAAAAAATATCAAACCACTTAATATTGTATATCTATACGGTAAACCTCTTTTCACTTTATGAGATAATTGTATCATATTTGGAATAAGGCACAGGAAAGGTGGATAGAAACATAAAGAAGGGACGAACACACTATGCCTTTCACAATGAAAATAAAAACCCATAACTTCACACTTTACAATCCTTTCCTGTACCTTCTTCCGAATATTATACAATTACCTCATAATTCCAAAAGAGGTTTTACGTGTAAAGATATATTATATAATATATATTCACATCCAATGTCCTTTCCCTGTGTTTGTCCTGAATGTTATTCCTTTTAAATGTTCCTATTTGAGTGTCCTATCATTCTTTTTAATTTTCCTTTTTCTACTTTTTGTGTTTTTTAGTTTTCACTTTTAGGCAGTTGCGTTGACCATTTTACACTACCTTTTGATGAGTTCCGGTAGAATGAAACCAAGGTCGGGGGATTGTGTGGTAATGATCATTTTATTCAATGGCAGCCATTACCTCTTTGTTCAGTGGCAGCAATGTAAAGTGTGAACTGTGTGCTTATTTTAATTGTAAAAGCCATATTTTGTTCGTTCCTGCACCTTCGTTCAAATATGATACAAACAATTTAATAAATAATCCGAGATTTCTAAACGTCCGCAATGATTCTCAGTGCTTTTCCAAAAAACTCTCTTACACTATTTTCAGCTGTCGATTCATCTTTGTGAAAAGGAAGCCCCCAATTTCATTAATATTAGAGGTATAATAAAAGTTTCATTGGCGATACGAGTTATTTGTTTTGAAACTGATAATTTAAATGGTTGTTTTTAATAGCAAACTTTGCTTAATAAAAGATGCTAATTAAAAAATGCTTTATCATATGAAAATGTGTTTTATATATAAATAATAATATTTTCAACGAGACATATTCTAGTCCTGTGAACTATCACAAACACGGTATTATTTTAAATCAAATTTTTGTTAGTACTAATATTTTGTAGATGAAGACATACTTGTAGCAAGGAAACTTAAAATACTAAGATATCTAAAATAAATTAAGAGGATTTTAGAAATGGCTACAATTAATTTAAATGCCAAATTTCTGAACTCATAGCAAAACGCACAAGGATTGAAATGATTATGTTGAAAACGGCTAAATACATTCCAAACCTTGAATTTAAAGTGGCAGCATTAAATACAATTTTTGTTTTCCTGTGAGTTGTGTTGATGCAGATAAGTTTTAAAGATAATACAGTGTTTTCAGTGGCCAAAGAACTGGTTTTATTAAAGAAAACTTTGAATTTAATAGTATGTTGATATTCATCCAACACGTGTTCTGTGTTATATAACTTAGACGCTTAGGAAGGGTGACTAAAATATCATTTAGGGTACCTTAACTTAAAATGATACAAAATGCTATTTTAAATGTGCCAATATGCATAGCTTTAATTAAAAATGCGCTATTCTTTAACTAGACATTTTAGAACAAATTAAGAATCGAACTGAGGAACCTCAGATTCTTAGACAGAAGTACTACGTATTGGGTTAAGGTATCAGACGTCCAATAAACGAACGAACACGTTAAACCCAACCAAATAAATTGAGACATATTTCAATAAATGAGTATCTATCCCCGATAACTCCCCAAAGTAAAATATCTAAAATAATCTTGTAACGTATTTGCCTAAGCGCTTAGTTGTGTGGACTGATATTATGAACATGAGGTCTGGGGTGCGGCGTTAGTTTTTCTAATCGATACAATTGGGGAGAGCAATGCACGCTTTCAGTTTTAGGGTAACAAAACTATATCTCCAAGTAAATGTTGTTATCTTTTAGTGTTTTTATATACAAGTACGTTTAACGTAAGATATATTAACAGCTTAATCTTAGAAGTAAGGATGGCTAAGATAGTTTTTAATGTTAGCGCTTCAGAATTATCTTGAAAATATATTGGGAAAACTATAGCGATACATCTCAGTTTAAAACTACCTTTAGTGCAACTTGCCGAAATATTAACCTCGACCTACAAGTCACCGACCATACAGTATATTGTGGCCCTGACCTCTTAGACTGTGGCACCACCAGAGTGGCTGCAAATGTTTTCAAATTTACTCTCATTTCATAATAGTCATGCTCTTACTTTAGGGTAAATAGATTGTCATTGGTAGTCACTTTTGGAACTATTCAATCTTCACATCCTGTTCCCTTGGATTGCCACTATCAATATTCACCTTCCTTATCCTTTACGTGTAGGTTTAACTGTTTATAATGGTCAGAAATGGCATTATTTCATATTAGGCTGGATAGCTTAAATTAGCTGCTGGCTAACAATGCCTAATCTTTTCCCCTTCAATTGGCCAGCGTAACTCGCTGATAGCCAATACAGACACTAGAACGTAAAAAATATATTTTATTGATTTTACTTTCAATATATTTTTGGTTAACTATACAATAAGCTAGAATTACAAGAATATAGTTAATGATGAACACGATATATTATAGAATTACTTTGTTTAGTAATAGTATAAAATGAACATTATCTACAGTAGAAAATAAACTACTAACATAATTGACCCCAAGTGACTTACAGATAAGTGTTTAACACAAATTAAGCTAGTCATGATGACATTATTAACGATGAGATAATAATATTTTGTTGTTGTTGGAAATAACAATACCATCAAATACACTTGTAAAGAACCAATTCTGGCACCACTGGTCACGTAGTCTTGTATTTTAATAGCGGTGGAGGTTTGAGTTCGAATCTCAAATTGGATGTACTAGGATTTCCATTCACACACACTCTCTCCATTCGTAAGTGGGTAAAATTCCTCTATATCCCACCTTCCGCACCCCTCCCCATTACTCTTGAATTATTTTTGCTACATTGTTTGGATAGTAAATAATTCCTTTTAATCATCTAATTAAAATTGTAACTTGTACTATTTTAAATATCCAGCTAAATTAGTAACTTGCACTATTTATATACATTGGTTGCGTCACTTTTATTATTTATTGGTTGAAATGGTTGCTCGTATTATTTTTACCATCTCTTTGAAATAAATTTATAGTACTCTTTTCACCTAATGTTTAAATAACACCTAATATTATTTTCACGGCTAGTTAAAATAGTCGCTTTTATCATTTTCACAGCTGGCTGAAATAATCGCATGCGCTATTTTCCACCATATGAGTAAAATAGTATTTATTTATATTCTCACCACCAAATTGAAAGAGCCCATATTATTTTTAGCATCTGGTTAACAAAGTAGCTCGTACTATTTTAAAACCCTAATCTAATTTCCAAGGATCATTTTATGCTAAATTGAGACTCGGAGGTAAAGCACTCTACCTTAAGGTGCGGATGTAGGTGTGGCGAGAAAAGGACAATGGTTTTTGCAGTTTTTATATCAAATATTTTTTTGGTTAAAATAAATCATATATTGCTTCAGTACAAACATCGAGATTAATTCACATGGTGTCTTCAGCAACTGCCAAGAGTGTCCTGGAATTTAATGACAGCTTTTCCTCTTCATATAAACAGTTTGTCATCTAATGCTGCTATGCTCATAACAGATATTCAATAACTCTTTGTATCACCATGTGAAGAAAATTAAATTATATGTTTGTAATTTAGCAATATTTTATTTATTTTAGACTAGAAAATGTTTTGCTATAAAAAACATGCAAAAACACTTGCCTTTTCTCATGTTATCCACATCCACACAGGATGTGCTTGTAATTGTAATTTCGTATAAACTACTAGGAGGAGATCAACTCCCTAGAATAGATTTAAATACGACCTTAAACTTAATTGCCTTCAAAACTCACCTAGCACCATGGCCCCACCTGGTGATAATCTAACCAACAATGGTCCTTTCACTCTCCTAACACCATGACCCCACCTGGTGATAATCTAACCAACAATGGTCTATCCACTCACCTAGCACCGTGACCCACCTGGTGATAATCTAACCCACAATGCTCCGTTCACTCTCCTAGCACCGTGACCCCACCTGGTGATAATCTAACCCACAATGGTTATCCACTCACCTAGCACCGTGACCCCACCTGGTGATAATCTAACCCACAATGGTCTATCCACTCACCTAGCACCGTGACCCCACCTGGTGATAATCTAACCCACAATGGTCTATCCACTCACCTAGCACCGTGACCCCACCTGGTGATAATCTAACCAACAATGGTCTATCCACTCACCTAGCACCGTGACCCCACCTGGTGATAATCTAACCAACAATGGTCCTCTCACTCTACAAGCACCATGGCCCCACCTGGTGATAATCTAACCAACAATGGTCTATCCACTCACCTAGCACCGTGACCCCACCTGGTGATAATCTAACCAACAATGGTCCTGTCACTCACCTAGCACCGTGACCCCACCTGGTGATAATCTTACCAACAATGGTCCATTCGCTCACCTAGCACCGTGGTCCAGTCATCTATCTGGTACAGGTTGTGGAAGCCAATGAAGGCCTGGCCCGGCTCGTAGAACTGGTTGTATACCAAAGAGATGGCGACCATTTCCTCAGCCGAGTTGATGATGGCGAGGTGAGTACCGTCTCCCACGCAGTCCATACGGGCCTCGTACCATGTGAGGGGGCTGGAGGACACTTTGTACCTTCCGATACCAGCCACTTCCTGGTAGTCCTGGTACCTGAACTCCTGGGCCATGGTCAGGGGGAGGAGTAGGGCTAAGAGCTGATGCACCGCCATCTGCCGTCCACTGATCACAGGGAAAGTTGCATTACCATTATTATTTTGTTTCCCTCCACTGCATCCTACCACCCGTATTTTTGCACAACATAGGTTTCAATCTTTCTTCATGTTCTTTAATTTAATTTTATAGTTTCCATGATTATGGCATTTTATATACCGAAATATGTCGGAAGAATATAAATCAGTATTCTTCTATGGCTGATTATCACAAGGAGTAATAGGACTGAAATAAGATAAGGCTTAGATTGTATACATAACCTTAAAGTTCAAATTATTATATGCTTCAAATCTTTGTAACAAGAACACTTAATCACTTTATTAAACTTCATATGGAAGATGTTAACCTAATTCAAATTTTATAATTTATTTACAAAACAGTTGAACCTTAAACTTTGTTTTGTCCTTAATTTATTGTATCAAAGTTTTGTAACTCAATTTCAATATGTAATACGTGTATTTTAGACTTGTCGTCAACCTATGTTTTAATTCAGTTGATAATCAATATTTTTAAATTTTAATGTCACTTAATTCATCTACCAATTTTGAAACTACATAATTCATTAAATTAAACCATTTCATATGTTGTTATAATTATTTCCCGAGTTTTCTAACTAGGTCTTAATTTTGATTTAACCTTAGAGTTTAGGATTATGTTCAAATTCCAGCAGGATGAGCTACGTGGAATCTCCACAAAGTTAATTTAACTGTTGTTTTCTCTTTCTTTCGCTATATGAATGTTAGTGCATTACCTTTAAACCTGTGTTCTTAAAATAGTTTGACTAAGGGTTCGCCCAAATTGACAAGCTCGCGAGAGAACGAGTGACTGAGCGACTGGGTGGCCAAACTGGTGAGTGAGCGAGAGAACTAGCGACTGAGCGATTGCGTGACCAAACTGGTAAGCAAGCGAGAGAGCGACTGCGTGGCAAAACTGGTGAGCGAGTGAGAGAACTAGCGACTGAGCGATTGCGTGACCAAACTGGTGAGCGAGCGAGAGAGTGACTGCGTGGCCAAACTGGTGAGCGAGCGAGAGAACTAGCGACTGAGCGATTGCGTGACCAAACTGGTGAGCGAGTGAGAGAGCGACTGCGTGGCCAAACTGGTGAGTGAGCGAGATAACTAGCGACCGAGCGACTGGGTGGCCAAACTAGTGAGCGAGCGAGAGAACTAGCGACTGAGCGATTGCGTGGTCAAATTAGCGAGCGAGCGACTGAGCAACTGGGTCGCTAAACTGGTGAGCGAGTGAGAGAGCTAGTGACTGGGCGATTGCGTGGTCAAATTAGCGAGCGAGTGACTGAGCGACTGGGTGGCCAAACTGGTGAGCGAGTGGGAGAGTGACTGGGTGGACAAACTTGTTAGCGAGCGAGATAACTAGCGACTGAGCGATTGCGTGGTCAAATTAGCGAGCGAGCAACTGAGCGACTGGGTGACCAAACTGGTGAGCGAGCGAGATAACTAGCGACTGAGCGATTGCGTGGTCAAATTAACGAGCGAGCAACTGAGCGACTGGGTGGACAAACTGGTGAGCGAGTGAGAGAGCTAGTGACTGGGCGATTGCGTGGTCAAATTAGCGAGCGAGTGACTGAGTGACTGGGTGGCCAAACTGGTGAGCGAGTGGGAGAGTGACTGGGTGGACAAACTGGTGAGCGAGCGAGATAACTAGTGACTGAGCGATTGCGTGGCCAAACTGATGAGCGAGTGAGAGAGCGACTGCGTCGCCAAACTAGCGAACGAGCGACTGAGCGACTGGGTGGCCAAACTGGTGAGCGAGCGAGAGAACTAGCGACTGAGCGACTGGGTGGCTAAACTGGTGAGCGAGTGAGAGAGCGACTGCGTCGCCAAACTAGCGAGCGAGCGAGAGAACGAGCGACTGAGTGACTGGGTGGCCAAACTGGTGAGCGAGCGAGAGAACTAGCGACTGAGCGACTGGGTGGCCGAACTGATGAGCGAGTGAGAGAGCGACTGCGTCGCCAAACTAGCGAGCGAGCGAGAGAACGAGCGACTGAGCGACTGGGTGGCCAAACTGGTGGGCGAGCGAGAGAACTAGCGACTGAGCGACTGGGTGGCCAAACTGATGAGCGAGTGAGAGAGCGACTGCGTTGCTAAACTAGCGAGCAAGAGTGACATTAGCAGATAGCTCTTGATAGTTGTTTACGAGGAGCCAAAGGTTCGAATCTTGGTTCAGTGAACTGAAGGTAGTTTTTAACAAGTGGCTTATTGTTGTGGTTATCCGGATAGTTCACATTATTGAACACGTGGACAAAAGTGTTAGTCTAGACTTGTCTGGTTGATTCTTTACATAAGTCGAGGCTCGAATCCCGGTCGGATATATTAGGGTGTTATTTACTAAATTGTTTCACAATCTCCCTTCATGCAAATGGGGGTACATTAAAAAAAATCTGATTGCCAAACCCTTCCTTCACCTCTGACAAGACATCTTGTGAATGTGGGGAATGCCAGGTCGCCACCGTGGTTCGGATTCCACGTTAAACTGTAGGTCCTCCATTTCATCTCACAATCACCCTACCATTACACATTAGCGTAAGTGCGTATAACCCGAACGGGTAGTAAGACGCGGTGCTAATAATAATAATAATAATAATTTAAAAAAATTACATTATAGTATTTACGTCATTAATGTAAATGTGCGGATAGCCCGGACGTGTAATATTTTGGAAAGCACGGAAAGTTTCACGTGTACCAGATGTACATTTAGGCAGGAACACAATAGTGGTGACATGTTAGTTAAGGACGTTGCCTACCTGTGATGGCACCGAAATTCAAGAAAGTATTTCCCATGTTCATGAATTTACGTTTTATTCAGCTAGTCTTGAAGATATAACGTTGACACAAAACCATACTTTTTAAGTAAATCTAAAAGTAATCCTACAGTGTTACAAAGTATTAATTTTATTTTGAAGTAGTTTTTTAAACGTATTTTTATAAATTTCCTACACCTCTGGCTATTTATAATGGTCATTGGTCACAAAAATGGCCTGTAGGAGTATTCCTGCCAGTACGTAGATTAAAAAAGTTCGTAATAGCATATGTTTATTTAGAATAGGAAACAAAAAAACTTAACTTTAAAAAGCAAGTAAATGTTTTCAAGACACGAATAATATATTGACTGTGTACACTCGTCAGAGGAAGAGGGGAAGTGTTATCGCTAGTCACAGTGCCAGATTACCAAATAGGGTGAATAGGCACCTGCCTATGAGCCTCACGTCAATTCGGGGCCCCACAGCAACGGATCAAAATAATATTGATTTGATCTTGAAATAAAATTATAATCAAGCTTTATTTAATTGTTTCCAAAAGATATAAAAAATGAATCAATTCAAAGAAACAAATACTACATTAAATACTCTTTAGTGAAAATACTATTAAGATAATGCACCTATTAACAAATTAAAACACATGAACCATAGACATCAGGCTCACATTACAGTTTGTCTCTTAAAATCTCATATATGGTTGGTTAGCTGTCAACTTGTAAAATAACTTTTTTTTGTAGAAGCAGAGAAAAGATAGAGATACCAAAACGATGCAGAAAAACAAAAAAAAAAGTAAGAGAAAATAAAGAAGTTTAATGAACAGATAACAAAGACACACACTCTTTTCCAACTTGGCTTTACTCGTAAGTCAACAGAGAATCAACCTGAGCCCTCTTCAAGCACGTCTATTAGCGAAGTGATGGCGGTAAACCTGCCCCTGAACAGATGGCTGAGCATGCGATACGGTTTAACTACTGGGTGAAGCTGAAGCTGAGCCGGAAGTTCAGTCACATCATCAGAACAGAGATAACCTGAGACCAGAATATCAAAATAACATTGGGTTATGGCGAGAAATTACCGATGAAGTGCAGGATTTTTGGTGTAATAGAGACCTTGTGGAATGTCAACACTTTGATTGTGATTGTTTGGCTTCAAGCAGGCAATAAAATATATTTGTCCCGTTCCATGATCTTTTAAAAACATATAAGTGGTGAATAAATAAGAAGAGAATGACTCATATACTCTCCGTACACAGGAAATGTGAACTGTTTCCCATAAGCCCTCTTCAGTGAAACACATAAAGGCCAAACTCAGGCTTTAGATGGGTTTTCCGAATGGAAAAATGCCTCGCAGCGAATAAAATGCATGAGGACATTGCAACGCGATGAGCATGTTTACAGGCGCTGATCAGTAGACGACACACACACACTGTCGAATCGACAGCTTTGTGGAAATTCAGTTAAACAAAGAAAAATAATACTGGACCAAAGTTATGCAAAGAGTAATGTCAGTAATCAAATTCTTCTCATCACGTGGATTAGCTTTTCACGGTGGTTCTCAACATAATGGCGGAGTACGACTCTTTTCTAAGTTTTCATTTAGCCAAATATGGCAATTAAGATCGAGGGAAACCTTCCTATTTGTCTTCCACAATTTACAAAGAAGTAATCGAAATAAAAGAAAAAAAGGTTTTGAAAATTATTGTAAAATAAATTCAGGAAACCAAGTACTTTTCTCTAATGAGCGTTGATTCGACACCAGATATATCCCACATTGACCAACTGACTGTAGTGCTTAGATATTGTGCCGAGCTAATTATCATTAGCTCGCACAATTCATTGATTACGTAAACCCTTAGTGTAATATCTTCACGCCACTAATTATTTTCCTCCAAGTTCTTCATATATTCTCAATTGGTTCACTATCTTAAATTGTTCTTCCATGGAAGAGGCGCTTTATTCAACATTCTTTTGTTTAGTCTATCCCCTCTTCTTTTTATAACTGATCACGCAGGCGCAGTTTTAGTCCCTAGCAGGAACGGGCTCGACTCCTAGCCCCGTCAAACAGTATAGTATCAAGTGTATTCCCGAGCTGGACGAGCTCGCCGCTTCATCCAATCTCTGGACACGCCGTGTGGAGTTACTTGCAGGCTCAGAGCCGTCTCGCTTAGTTCTACATAGAAATATGGTGAACTGCTAGAACACTACACTAATGGATAGAACTACTATTTTGCCTGAGTACAGTGTATATGTTTCACGCTCGACCTAGTCAACTAGCAGTACAACTGGTAATAGCTGGTCTAATTGAAGCGAATGGACTCCCGTGGACGCCAACCTTGGGATCGCGGCAGCTAGCCCTCGCCACATTAATTTGGGTTACTAACCATCTGCTACATCTGATATGGTGTGGATCTGACTCACTCACATTCACGCTTCTCTCCTACCTACTGCAACGTTTGTCTACTCTTGGTACCAAAGCGGTACCCTCTGTCGACTCGGCGCCTGGTACACCCCTGCTCGCTCATCCCGAGTATCTTGCCGACATGCCGCGGAGCCTGCTGGACTGCTGCATTTGAGGTGTGGGTCTTACTCACTGTCGTCCACGCATCATTCTTACCAGCTACACTATTGGTCTACTCGCGTCACCGAGGCGGTACTCTACGCAGTTATCACACCTGGTGCTACCCTGGTACACACCATCTTGGTACACCCCTGCTCGCACACTCACTGGATCGTGCCTGTACGCCACGGAGCCTGCTGGACTGCATTCGATTAGAGTGCATGGGACTGGAGGCCGGACATCTGCCCTGCCTTCAGAGCTTGCGACCTGATATAGAAGGAATAATCAGGTGTTGTAACTAGACCTACCGGGGGAAGGTTAGTCACTAGCTAGACTTTCTGGCTAATCATCTATTCGACGATCTATTTACTAGTGCGTGTGAATGTTTGTCGCTGACGCACACTCTGATCCTATAGACAGCTCTTTCAGAGCGGGGCTTCAGTTATTTCCAAACTAAGGGCGAGTTCACATTGCATACTAAAAGTGATTAGAGTTATGGGATTAGCTGACCCATGTGTTTTCCGAGACTTTAGTAGATGCTACGTCTATTTTTATATTTATGTGTTAGTATATTAGGTATCCGTTAGACAGGTTATTAAGTTGCCCTGATTTAAAGGAGCGTCATAGATTTATAGTTAGTAGTTTATTTGTAATAACGCTGATGCGTGTGGGCGACTATAAATGTGGTAATGAACCTTATGTAAGTGAGCACCTACCCGCCTTCCTTGGGTGTGACTGATTTAACTGTTGGCCTAATTAGGCTGGCCGCTCGGCCAAGTTACCCATTTAACTGTTGCACTGGGGTATAGATATGGTCTCTCATTTTGGGTGCTCCAAGTTGAGGCTTGACCGTCTTGGCCGCCCCAGTTCTCTTCTCTGTTGGGTCCTTTTAGACGAGATACTTCGCCACCATCTCGTGGACTTATTTGCGTTGTGTAATGTACACCTCCCCTAACCAGTTTTGATTGTTGATGTTACTTTGCACTTCATGCGTATGGATTTCTAATGTGGTTGTATTATTCTTGAAATATAGGTATGTGGACTGCTGCCCGAAGGAGTATGGGGCAGAGCGCTCACTACATAATCCAAGCACTATGAATGCTGAACGAGTGTATATGGTCATTTATAGAAAACATAGGGAGTGCCACACTTTAGCCTGGCTGCATTGCCCTTTACTAAGTAGACAACCAATTTCCTGTAATACACAGTGATCTGCTACTCTTTTGTATAATGTCCTTTGAAAATAAAATGTATGTCTTTTTCTTACTATGCTATGTTTAATTGCACCCCACCCCTTCATTCCTGTCATGTAGGGTGCAATATGTTAGGGTGTCAGATGGTTAAGTGGAATAATGTTTTCTCACATTCATCTCCATAGCAAACCACACTGGAGAAGCGCTTGCCACCAGTGTTGTGACCTTCTAATAAAAATGCGACATTGACATCAAAAACCTCAAAAAACAGGTTTATGACAATGCAGCAAACAAGCCAAGGTACTACACTGGTTTTCAAGCACATATTTCCAAGATAAATCAGTTTGTACACTACATTTATGGTGCAGCACACTCGCTCAATTTGTTTGGCGTATGTGCTGTGGAAAGCTGTGTTGGAGCAATCGCAATCTCGCCATCAACACACCGTTGGGCGGTTATGCTCCAATATCTTGAGGACAAAGATCTAAAATGTCAGCAAGGTTCTGCTATAGTTTTAAAAAGAGTGACTGATACAAGGTGGCGTAGGGAGTGCCGATGCGACCAAGGCTTTATCCCAAGGCTCCTGCAGATTTAAGAATGCTTTGCAGGTTTTTGTTGAAGATGGGAATCCAAAGCTAGAGACAATTCATGAGCCCGAATGTTTTCTAAATAACCAGTCAAAGAAGGAAAATGTCATCAATATAGGCTTCTGGGAAGTAATCCTAGACCAGATCCACAGAGTCAGCAAATCCCCACAAAAGAAAACAAAATTTCAAACGGCCATAGATCTTCTGAAATTACTGCTCGATTTTTTAACACAATACAGAAAAAGTTTCATTATTACGAGATGAATGAAAATGAGATAATTGATGAGAAATAGACTCATGAAAGCAGGCATGCGCACATAAGAAAAGTACATCTCTACGAAGATGACACGGAAGAGGTTGTGCTTTGAGGAAGAGAAAAGTTCAAGATTGAAACTTACCTACCAATATTGAATAATTCATTTGCAGAGCTTTCCTATCAAATAGAAGCACATAACAAAGTTGATTCTATATTTGGTTTTCTCGTTGAGTTCCCATCGAAGACAGATGCTAAAATTAAAAAAAGCTACCCAAAGATTTATAGAAAATTATCCAGAGGACATAGAGTTGGAGTTTTCAGATGAAATGGTTAGTTTCAATTATTTCTTACCACAGATGGAAGATTTCAAAGACGATGTCAAAGCTGATGAAACAGTGCCAGCATCGTGATAGTACAAACTATTTTTTGAAAATATGATGCAATAAACGTTTCCAAGTGTTATGACAACGTTAATAATTTGTAGGTGTCTAATTATCATGCACGAGCACTACTGGTGAACGAACGTTTTCGAAATTCAAACTGCTGAAAAGTTGTCATTAATCTTCATTGACACAAGAACGACTGAACTTACTTGCCTTTATGGCTACTGAATATGTCTTGCAAAAGGCAGACTTCCAATATATCCTGAAATATTTCATCAAACAAAATTTTAAAGAAGTGAATGTTTATAAAGTTGTGTTTAGTTACTAATTTTTTTTACCTTTTATTGAATAATATTGCGTAATAATGTTTAACAATATCTAATAATTATTGTTTGGTAGCAGTTTAGTAACATTTATGATTGTTAATGTTTGTTTTTTGTGATAAAATTGGTTCATTAAAATTGTTGGTTGGTATAGTTGATAACGTATTAAGAAATAATTTGCGAGGAAGGCCCTGAGATTTCGACTGTCCAGGGACCTCCAGAGGGCTTAATCAGGCACCGAGATAAACAAGAGGCCTCTTAGGATGAAATTATCATTTTCTTCTTTCTATTTCGCTTTGAAATCTCCAAGTACGCAACATTGTTAAAGTGATGGGAATAGTTGCAAACTTTACGTCTTCAAAGCTCGATAACACGTATCATTAATGCACATTTGTTTTTATCAACTTAGAACACTCAATATTGCACCAATTCAAGTAGTTGAGATTTGATTAAACGATAAGAACGTTAATTAAATAAATACGACACACCTCAGTGATATGAAGGAGTGTGTGTGGGGGGAGGGGGAAAGAAGGGGGGGAGAAGATATTCATAGTTTTGCTATTCATTTTTTCCCCATAACTTATTATTACCCGTCCAGACTATTCACATTTAACTATGCTAATAGTGGAGAAACTAGGGAGGTTGAACGTAGAGAAAGTGTACTCACATTTGCCTGAAGGAATACTGAGAAAACTGTAAAGAAAAACCACATTCAGTATACTCACCTGGGATTCAAACATCAACCTCTCCATCACCAGAAAACCATACTAAACGAGCCTTACGTTTAGTTTGTGTGTCCACTGATATTAGTAAATAGATTTAGAAGACCTCGATTCAATTCTAGAGGGGGCTTAAAATAATTTTCTATGGGTGTATGTTTTCCTCCTGTCGACCAAGCTCTACACTTCGTAGTACTAGTTTTTTTTTATTGGCATCTATTACAGTTTCCAGCCTGTGTTTTGGGTCAGTTTTTTATTCAAGTCATATATTTTCCACTACACGCCTGCTAGGCCTGTCATAGCTTGATAAGGTTAACTTAAGACTAGGAAAGGCACAACATCCAATTTCCGGCCGTTAATTTATCACTGTGAAAGGGTAAACCCACATTTCACCGAAGATAAATCCTTAGGCCATGCCGGGAATTGGACCCAGGACTCCTGGCTCAGTAGACAGACACGCTACCGAATGAGCTAAGGTGTCGGAACCCCAGTACTAGTGCTGAGTGTTAAGTGTTATCTTAGATTAAGTTATTTGTAAGTCTATATCCTTATGGATTTGTTCTTCATAAAATGCTAACTAAAATCTCTGGTGCTAGGGTCTGTTATTTAGTATTAAATGTTGTTATTATGTGGTTTAATCAGCAAGTAAGCTTATACTTCTTTCTATATGTTCGTCTTATTACAAAAAAATATAATAATTCCTAGTTCTAGTGTTTGGTATTTAGTGTTGTTCTCCTAGATTAAGTTAGTTTGGATGTTTATTCTGTTACACATATATTACGATTCATAGTGTTAAGGGTAAGTGTTGTTGTCCTAGGTTATGTTTTGGGTGTATCTTACTCATCCTGTATCCTAAATTAGTGTAATTTTCTAATACCCGAGGAGGTATTAAGATGTGTGATATTAAAACATTAGTTTGTATTTAACCCTAAATGGAAAAAAAAAATATTGAGTTAGAAAGTGCAATAAAATAATTCCTAATATATTTTTCAAAATTTATAAATATTTACCTGTCAGAAACGGTAGCCTTTGCAAATTCTCACAACCTGAAGTCTAATAGTTTTAGTTGTGTCTGTTTTATTAACAGAGAGACGCTCCCAATCTTCGTTCTAGGTCGGTGACGTTTGAAACATTAACTGAAACGAAAAGATATATAGTGATTTACCGAAGCAGGCCTTCCGTAAAGATTCTGATAAGCTACTTTATCGTATGTTTTTATTTGATAATAGCCAATGCTATCTTCTTGGGTACGTTTGTGGGAAAATATGAGTACATTGTTAATATTATTGTTTGTATAAATGCGAATAATGGAAAAAGATCTTTAAGCTGTGAGCTTCGGACCTTATATTATCAGTTTTAAGATTCCTTAGTTCGAGTCCAATGGAATCCACGGTTCGAGTGAGTATTTGGATCCCATACCCGTAGCTATATGGTTAGAATGGTTGACCTCAAGTCTGGATGACTTGGTTTCAATTTTGGATAGTGCTGCCTTATATATTTACTTTTTGAATACTTGTTCGTCCTGCTATCTAATTAGCAAGAAACCAGGAGTAGTTAGTGCAAGGTGCGAAGTGTTAGATGTACTCTCCTACGTTTAGATAGTTTTTAAGTCCTGCTATCCTATTAATAAACATATAGGAATTAAGGCAAGATTTGTAGTATTAAACTTATTGTCCTAGGTTGAGTTAGTTTATAAATCCCGCTAATCGGTAAATATCTAGATTCTAGGGTTGGTTATGTAGCATTGGACGTACTGCTCTAATTCTAAATACTTCATGTTTCTATATAAGAATAAGATAATTTACACAATATTTTCGTGGTACAGTAGTTAAAATAATTTTAATATAATTATTGTTAAAGTTTTATTAAAACACTATGGAAAATCTTCAACAAGGCTTGTTTAAGAACAGTAAAAAATTTTCTGCAAAAAAACAAACAAACAAAAATAAAACATTGGTTCAAATTATATCTAGAATAGAATGAAAAAATTCCGCAGCCTTTACGTGGGGGGAAATTTCCTCTTTTAAGTTTTTTAAAACTAATGCAATCACATCTGTCCCTTTGTTTAACCGTATTTCTTCTTGAATGAATATTAATCACGAGATTACAAATATATCAATCATCATTTAACAATATCGGCTGTCATGTTTTCTTCTAACAAAACACAGCATTTAATGATAAAAAAATGTATTAGTTAGGCAATATGAGAGATGCGTTGACATTATCATTTAGCAAGTAAAGGCTTGATAAGACCTATCACCATGTCTAAAAAAGCTATGTTATCTATATACATACACGTACCCATTACCCAACCATACAATTCCCTTAAGGGGTAGGCAAAATACTGTACATATAGCTAAAAACAAAAAACAAAACAAAACGCTGCACTTAATCCATCCTAACGAACTTTTTCCACACTTCCCTATCCTTGCATACGCTCTTCGCGTCAACAACATCCATACACCGAGTCATACATGCTCTTTTATTCTTCAAACTCTTAATTTTTCTCATGTTCACGCATTCGTCTACAATGGCCTTTTGATCCACACATTCTACCTTCATATATTTGCTTCATCACTCGATCCACATTCATTTTCTCAACATATCCAAACCAACGTAAGACGCTTCTTTCATATTGATCTATTGGATTCCCTTTCAAACCAAACTCTTTCAGAACTCATTCAAAGCTGATTGTCCATGCAAGTTTTTCCACATCCATTTCTTAGTTTCTCATTCCAACTGAAGTCAGCTTGCCCTTGTGTTTCTCCCTACAAACCCACGCTTCACACCCATACAGCAGTGTTGGCATTGACACATTTTTATATACTGCCAGCATTAAATCTTTCGATACTACTTCATTCTTTGTAATAGTCCACCATACATCCAACTACTCTCCGAGATGCGTTCACCATCTGCCGATTTCACCGTATATCATTCCATTTTTACAAAACATCCTTAGAAGTATTATATTAGTAGTAGGATCATATCATCTGTCCCACCTTTTATTTTGAAACTATTTCAATTATTAAAAAATTTAATCTTAAGCTTTTTAAAAGTACGGTTATCTAAACACTCTACTCAACCATTCTAACACTAAACTAATTACGAAACTCTTTTATATTTTGTAGAACAAAACGGAATCCCGTAAATCTTTTCAACACAACATATAAAAATGTGCTGCAGGCGAAATTATTTAGGTTCAAGGTCAATTAACTTTAAATTGAAAGTTACATTTTTACAGGTTGAAGGCAACTACACGTTTTTTCCTCTTTCATGTCCCATAAATAAATGATGTCACCCTGTATACGTGTCTGTTAGGGGGAAAAAGTTTTGCTCTTTATTAAATTACAATTATACTATCAGATTCTTTTTCATTATTATTATTTTTAGCACAAAACTTTCAAAAAATTCAACATATATTTTAATGAGCAGCGTGTAATTTTTCCTTTTTTGGGCAATTTCTTCCTATAACTGGTTTAATTTTTGACAGTTGTACTAGCATGTTTGCAGAATATCAAGTCGGTTTCGAGACCTCGAATTGGTTCCAGAGAATAGAGATAATACAGTTTCACACAAGAACGTGCTGGCAAATGGCAACAGAGTCTCTGCAGATTCTGGAATACAATTATTATTAGTAAAAGTGACTGACTCAATTATTGTCTCGTCCACCAGATATAACCGTACCTACAATATTTTAAACTTTTAATGGGATTTTTTTTGAACCCTTAATTTCATCCTCACAGAACCCCATTTGGAAAACGCTGCACTAGACACACAGCCTTCAGGTTAAAATGGCTACTCTCATTGGAAGAGCTTGAGTCCTTAGACACGGAGATTGCTACGTGCAGTCCCAAGTGACAACACACTATCAAGCTGGCATTTTAAAATCAACAGTACACCTTAAGCAGAGGTTTACCAGAGATCTAGAGAACAAACAAACCACCAGTATACTTTAAGCAGAGGTTTATCAGAGATCTAGAGAACAAACAAACAGTACACTTTAAGAAGAGGTTTACCAGAGATCTAGAGAACAAACAAACCACCAGTACACTTTAAGAAGAGGTTTACCAGAGATCTAGAGAAAAAACAAATCACCAGTGCACTTTAAGCAGAGGGGTACCAGAGATATAGAGAACAAACAAACCACCAGTGCACTTTAAGCAGAGGGGTACCAGAGATCTAGAGAACAAACAAACCACCAGTGCACTTTAAGCAGAGGGGTACCAGAGATCTAGAGAACAAACAAACCACCAGTGCACTTTAAGCAGAGGGGTATCAGAGATCTAGAGAACAAACAAACCACCAGTGCACTTTAAGCACAGGGGTACCAGAGATCTAGAGAACAAACAAACCACCAGTGCACTTTAAGCAGAGGGGTATCAGAGATCTAGAGAACAAACAAACCACCAGTGCACTTTAAGCAGAGGGGTACCAGAGATCTAGAGAACAAACAAACCACCAGTGCACTTTAAGCACAGGGTACCAGAGATCTAGAGAACAAACAAACCACCAGTGCACTTTAAGCAGAGGGGTACCAGAGATCTAGAGAACAAACAAACCACCAGTGCACTTTAAGCAGAGGGATACCAGAGATCTAGAGATCAAACAAACAGTACACTTTAAGAAGAGGTTTACCAGAGATCTAGAGAACAAACAAACCACCAGTACACGTTAAGAAGAGGTTTACCAGAGATCTAGAGAAAAAACAAATCACCAGTGCACTTTAAGCAGAGGGGTACCAGAGATCTAGAGAACAAACAAACCACCAGTGCACTTTAAGCACAGGGTACCAGAGATCTAGAGAACAAACAAACCACCAGTGCACTTTAAGCAGAGGGGTATCAGAGATCTAGAGAACAAACAAACCACCAGTGCACTTTAAGCAGAGGGGTACCAGAGATCTAGAGAACAAACAAACCACCAGTGCACTTTAAGCAGAGGGGTACCAGAGATCTAGAGAACAAACAAACCACCAGTGCACTTTAAGCAGAGGTTTACCAGAGATCTAGAGAACAAACAAAAATTGCCTTCAAGTGTCAACTAATCGGCTCTAAAAAATATAGGTCATGACAGTGACTCCACCTCTCTTTCCATAAACTAATCCTCCAAACGAGCATAGTCAGATTGCAAATTACAAAGAAAATTTAAGAGTATAATGGTCCTTTTTTGTTCACACGAATGTTTGCAAATCTTCTAGTAATATAAACAATCTTAAAATATCGTCGACTAGTTACTTGTCTGAAAAGGTTTATTATTGAGAGTGGTTAAGGGTGTGAGTTGGGGGGTAGGGGTTGGTTAATTGCTAGTGTCGGAACATTGTGGTTAGACCTCCTCCCCTTTACTACGGACATTTGAAAGTGAGTTGTTTCACTTGTAAGTGCTGTTATCACTGAGAATAGTACTGAAATAGTACTTTCCAGTGCCAAAGGACTCAACCTGGCTCAAATGGAGCACAACAAATCTCCCTTAAGGCAGAGTGTCTGTTTTATTCCTTGTCTGTAGCCCAACCTAAACTCGGCACCCAACCTCCCCGTCACCAACAAACCAGAACAGAGGACAAGCTCACAACTTTGTGAGCATTATAAACGGTAAAGGTATTTTTCTTTATTAGAACCGAGTTTTAATTTTTTCTTTTAAGAACATCCGAGTTTTCAATCAGTCGAATTGCATAAGTGAGCAGGATCATAAAGGTTGCAATGTTTGTATGTTTTACACCATGCACATGATTAAGGGCCATCCTTGGAGGGT
Source organism: Timema cristinae (assembly GCA_039000515.1). Lineage (NCBI taxonomy): Eukaryota > Metazoa > Arthropoda > Insecta > Phasmatodea > Timematidae > Timema > Timema cristinae. The sequence goes on along the minus strand of JBCFYV010000012.1, from coordinate 67,077,888 downwards.
GGGGGTGGGGAGGGTTTAATGTTTTCTTACATTTTCTAACGAGAGGGGAGAGGATCAAAATCCATCTCACACAAGTTAATCCCTATGACGTGACAATTAATTGAAGGGGACACCGTAATTTTGGACAACCCCCAAATAAATGTAGGTACCCTGGTGTTGACAATGTCTTCTCTACGTCCCCCTTCCACCCTCTCCCCACCACACACCTTTCACCTCACTCGCGCACACCCTTGTAGGTCCCGAGAGGACAACTAAATCGTCGTTACGCTGACGTCTTGTGGACGGACGCTCTCTGAAAATGTGAGTCGAGGGGAATCTTAAAGTACGTCGTCGTACCCTTAACCCCCTTTAACCTCCCCACCCCCCATCTTCCCCTCTTTTGCCCACTGGCATCTTTTGTGTTCATTTCCCCGCGCGCGTACTAGGCTAACTTTATATCGCGTGGTCTTTGTGGAGCAACGCCTTAAGAGTCCAATTCCTTATCACAGTCAGTAATGCGTCGGTTATTGAAATAAGGATCTCGGGTTCAATTATCATCAACACCGACATATTTATCATTAATTGAAATTGGGTTTTCCCCTTTCACTGTGATGAATCAAAGGGTGTTGTGTGTTTAAAATTAAGTTTGTTTGTAATTTCTGGTCCGATATAATCAATTGGCTCAGAAGGTGCACATCGAATACCCTAAATTAAAAGATAAAATTCTGAAGTTTTTGGTTGTCACGGAGATGTAAGGTTTTTTTAAGTGTCTTCAATTACTTTGCCGTCCGCACCATTGGGCACGAAAAGGTGTTGGTCTAATCAAATCTGGTTTGCCGTTGATGGGAAGGCCAAGGTCAAAGTCCCGTCTTGTTTTATTTAGTTCAGTTTTTCACAAATGGTTTCACCATCTTCTTCCACGCAATTGCGGATTAAATTAATCTACCTTTTCATCCCTACCCCACAATTGTAAAATATACCTATAACCCGGTTGAATAGTAAATACGTGGTGTAAATAAAACAACAGAAAGTTGATAACTGTTTACCTTGAACTGAAAACTATTTCACAAATAAATAAGCTTAAATTTCCATTGGATTGGTAAACACTTAAAGTATATTTTATATTGACATATTAATAGATAAGGGTACAAATAACTATCATTAATCTTAATATTTTATATATTTAAAAAGACACAAGCAAGATAAGGAGGAACACACAGGTGAATCATACCTGGGACCATGAGTTCAGTGGTAATTTGCACTATACACTGAGCTACATTATGCTTACCTCTAGCCCAGTGCTGGGAAAACTTTTCGGGGAGTGGGCTAAAAAAAAGGTCAGGTGGGCTAGCACAGTTTATTAAAACGTTACAATGGTACATTTTACAAAACTATTGTAAATTTAAGTCCTATTAATTATTAAATGGATTTGTATTATAATAATATCTAATTCTAATACAATTTGAGTTGTCTACATTATTTAACAAATACTTAAATAAAACATATACTTATCACTATTAGAATGAATCAGTGTGTGAGGAGTGGAACTGTGTAGTTAAAAAAAGGGGGGGGGGGTCATAGTCTGGTTCCAACTAGGACGAGGGGACTCTCAGAAGTGAAGCTAAATGACCCTCTATCAATCTGTTTCTAACGCTACTTTTTCGAAGTTTCAAGATAGAAAACACTTGCTAACATATATGACGATGAAACATGGTAATAACCTTCTGGGTATGAGATATAAAATTTGGGAGACTTGATTTTGAGAAGGACTTGTAGAACTCAAATTTTGGGACGTTGAGAAACAACTTCTTCAATTTTGTGTTACATTGCAATTCAATTAAATCAAGCTGAATGTCTAGTTTCACTGTTTCACGAACCACACCAAATGACATACTGAGATGAGATGAATAAATGTCGGCAGCCAGTCCCTTACTATTAATTAATGGTTACTCTCAACCAAATGTTAACATTACAATTTCATGGATGGTTTGCTTAGTCTGTTATTTAATCTTTGGACATTGATCACTAAACTATAAAATAGAAATAAAATCAAACAAGTGCGAAATGCATTTTTTTGTTGTTTTCCCCCTTTATTAACATTTTTAAAAATCGGAATTCGGAATCCTTTCATGGGCCCCATTGAACCTATCCACAAGCCACATCTGGCCCGTGGACTGTACTTTGCCCATCGCTGCTCTAGCTACTTTGTACAGGACGTAATTCATTAACAAATCCTAACTGGAAGTAAGCTAATTTTTAAACGTTTTACATTAACATAAAATAAACTTGGTTTGGTATTATATAAGGCTTAGCTCTCATAAGTATATGCAGATAATTAACATACACATTACATCAGGACACAACTTACAAACTAAATTAGCCTTGGTAAGTACGCGTAATACTACACATATGTTCCTAGCCCCTATATATGGCCACCAATTAGTCGAATAAACTCATATCCAAAGATAACTATATTCACTATCCCCACTAGGAATATAACCTGGATTCCCTAGAGTAGTGGTTGACTACTCTACAATAATCTCTCAGGGAACGGTGTGTCTTACGAGGCAAAGGTTATCGTCTCTTTCTCTCTCAACTATACTTGGTGACAATCTCTGAGGGAACTGCTGGTCTTATCTACTATCTCCCTTAACTATACTTGGTGACAATCTCTGAGGGAGCTGCAGGTCTTATCTTCTATCTCTCTCAACTATACTTGGTGACAATCTCTGAAAGAGCTGCAGGTATTACCTTCTCTCTCCTCAACTATACTTGGTGACAATCTTTGAGAAAGCTGCAGGTATTATCTTATCTCCTCTCTCTCAACTATACTTGGTGACAATCTCTTAGGGGGCTGCAGATATTACCTGCTCTCTCTCTCTCTCAACTTTACTTGGTGACAATCTCTGAGAGCTGCAGGTCTTATCTTCTATCTCTCTCAACTATACTTGGTGACAATCTCTGAGAGAGCTGCAGGTATTATCTTCTTCTCTCTCTCAATTAATACTTGGTGACAATCTCTGAGAGAGCTGCAGGTATTATCTTCTCTCTCTCTCTCAATATACTTGGTGACAATCTCTGAGAGAGCTGCAGTATTATCTTCTTCTAATGAATACTGGTGACAATCTCTGAGGGCTGCAGTTATTATCTGCTTCTCTCTCTTATCTATACTTTGTGACAACTCTAAGGAAACTCTAGGCCTTGGTTTTTCTGTTGGTGTTTTAAAAAAGAATGCTGCTTTGCAAGAGGCGTAGTATTTGGGGAAAATCGAATCAACCAGGTACAAGAGAATCGAAACGCTATTACTCTACACTGAACCTGTAGTTCTTTTAGAGGCTGTAATGGAGTGTAAGAACTTAGGGAGATGGGCATGTGTGCTTTAGTAAGTATAGTTATTTATAAACAGCTATAATGGGCAGTAAACCACGTAACATTTAAAAAGCAATTATTTACTGACTCCCAAGTCTCATAGCTAAGAGTTGAAGAATAGCACCACTGGCCCTAGTAATAATACATTGATGTTCGTGTGACAGCTCGCTTGTGTTAGCTATTGTTGCCTCCTGACGAATGTTTTTCCAGGAAACTCCAGGGGCGTGGAAAATCAATAAAGCCCCTACATTAACCTGACTACCATTATTACAATTATTATTATTATTAATATAATCATTGAGACACTTTGTTCCCTTATATTTCTGACTGTCCTTAGCAACTAATACAGAAAATATACACAAGTTTTCTTGCATTTCCTACGGCAAGAACAATATTCTCGCAATGAGGTATTTGCTATAAGAACTATGAAGCTTCAAACCCATTAAAACATCCTTAATTGTATTAAAATGTTGTATTGTGACCCTGTTATAAATTATTTATTTTTAATGTAGGTTTTTAATAATTTACCTTAATATTAGAACCAACATTTTGCGTGAAACTCCCTTAATTATAGGATAATTTTACCTTCACAATTATATATTATATATATTATATTAATTATTATTAAACTTAAAATGTAAGGGTTTTAATGATACAAGGACATGTTAATACCTCTTGCCTCCATTTTGATGTGAACAATATTTTAAAATAACAAAGTACTTGTTTACATCGCGTCTCTGCGGTATATGGCCCCGTTAACGTGCCAATGTTCATTTTCAATATTTCTTGACAACAAATACTGCCCATAATCGCTTGTAATAATGTTAACTATAAGTAAATATTATAAATAGTAAAACACATTCTACAATCTAAAGAAAACACGAAGAATATCACGCTTTATAAAAAAATATTTGTCTCAGTAATATTTTACAATATTAAATATTGAAGTGAAATACTTCATAAAAAGTAAAATAATGTAATAATGTACATTGTTTGATTTTAAATTCAGTTTCAAACCTATTTTTAATAAAATAAAATGTTAAAATGGAGCTCATCTGCAGAAGAGCACCCTTAAGTCGCAAACGCTTTATGGTTTAACTTATATTTTTTAAATATGCTAATGTTTTTAAAAGACTATTAGTCATAAATACATTTAATGAAAACATTTCTAATATTTGTATTTATTTGCTACGCAATTTAAGACATTATATTAAATAGTCTATATAATAATTTGTGTATGCAATATTTTTTATCAATTTTGTACGAACTTCAGGTACTATATACAGTTTTAGTATTTTCCTCTTACATAAGTCAAAATGTGGCTTAAATATCAAAGAGTGATGTTAGTTGCGCCTAATACACACTACAAAGGGAGGTATATAATTAAAACCAAACCTAAAAAAAAATGAATATTATAATATTAAAAATATTTCACCTTCACAATTTGATGTTGGCAGAAATTATTGGGCCAAAGATAAGCCTAACCATATATTATGCTGGGTAGTAACTAGGTCGAAGATGTATTTTATTATAGTTTCTACAAGTGATTAAGGCGAGTGTGAATATTAATTATTGGACTCGAAATTACAGTGAACTCCAAATCAGGCGTATTCTCGTCCACCTTTAAGGCCCACCTTAACTAAAACTATAATATGCCATACACACCTAAACATTATGATATTAATTGAAAGTCAGCAACTATCAACAACAATATTCACTTGTCCGACCTCCCTGTCTAGGGTCAGGGCCACTGGCTACTGATCTAAAGTCCCCGGATTCGATTCCGGGAGTACCAGAGGTAGTTTTCACGAAAGGGGAACTGTTACTTAAAATATCGTTATAGTTAGGCTTATGGTTTCCACTTGCTCCACGCCTTCAGCATCACATCATAACATCATAACATCATCACATCATCTTGTAACGTGTACACAACATCCAAAGTATACCCTGGGCAACGTTCCGTTCCCACAGAGTGGTTAAAAGCTTACATAGATGGCGACAAAACTAGATACTGCATCTCTCAAGGTCAAATATATCATTCTTACCCACTTCAATAGCCAAATTGTCTAAGGCGTCATTCTCATGTTGGACTGGCATGCTAAAGATGAAATCATGGATCGAATCCCCTTGATTATCTTAGGGTGGTTTTTCCTAAATGGTTTCCACTTTCTTCCTTGCAAATGCGGGTAAACTTACCTCTTAAATGCTTCTTACCCTACCTTACCACACTAGCGAAATTTATCATATATGTTTATAACCTGAACAGGTAGTAAGACGCAGTGATACAAACAAATATATATGCTATTATTATTAGCTATATATTATTTGCACGGCGTTCTAGTAGCCGTTCGGGTCACTTATGTACTAATTACGCTAATAGTTTTATGGATGAGGAAGGTCAAATTTATAGGAAATGAACTCGCATTCACGTGCAGGGAAAGTGGAAAACCATTTTGGATAAAAACACTCTCAGCACACCCAACCGAAATTGAACCTTGATATCCCAATCATCGGCAATCTATTCTACTGCGATAATAGCGCATAAGACCATGCGGCCACAAAGTGGGCTGTATGTCATACGCTTAGAAATAGTACACACACACACACACACACACACACACACAATATTCATTTTTAAGTTAAACCCTTCATATAAAAAAGAGAATACGAGTAAGTGATTTTAAAATATTTTATCCCACGTTCCATATTTTTAACATAGATAAAAGTGAATTTGATAAAATTATATTAATGCTATTCCTAGACCCTCTCAATCCTATTGTTTCGTTAATAGAACTTTAACTAATTAATATAAGCCTATATTGAGTATATAATAGTTTAAAGCCTATTGCAACAAACTATTAAAATTTGAGCTTAAAGCCCTATGCAACCAAATATTATTGAACAATTTTTAAGTAACATTTTAATATCTTAGTAAGTATCGCAATGATAACAATAGTTAAGAGTATATAATTCAGTTATAAATTTAATGGAATGAATAATACGATATAATTGAAACGGAAATATGTGATTTGTTGTACACCGTAGAAAACATTTATAACATTTTTAAATAGCCCTTCCTTTCATATTAGATAAGCTCTGTTGGGGCCTGTGTCGAGAAGATTAGAACTTTATTCCATCTTCCGTATTTGTCATATATATTGTTCTTATCCTTAATTTTTCATAATATAAAATGCAAATAATTATGTACTTAAGTCTCTTATAATTAAAATTAGAAAATACAGTTAAAATGATCAATCTATACCTCTCAAAAGCATCATAATCTACACCATAACTTTCTTACCTTATACCTTCGTTATCTCAGGCCTTTTTCTAACAAGTCAGGGAAGCTTATATATTTTTCACCTCATATTTACACAATTTTTTTAACTTTCAAACAGTATTTTCACGAATATGACGTGAAACTCATCACAGCCATAATTTTTCTGGTGGATTGTGTTATCATGCCGAACTTTATTACATTCCCGTTAAATTAATAATAATGTCAACAGTCACTTGGCTTATTTAATTTCTTATTATTTTATAGGTAAATGTATTGTATTTAGCCATGTTTGTAATATGGTGTGTTCTATTCCATGTGAGACCTGAGGGTAATGCCAGCGAGCATTTAAACTAGTCGGAAATCAATAGTGCACAGAAAGCAGCCATTAATAAGGAACGGGGGATTAAAAAAACAGTCAAAAGAAAATATTCTCATAAGCATACCACTTTTATTTTACAAATATGTAAACTTCACCACTTTTAATTAGAATATATATAATTTGTAGCATAATCCAAAATTGACTTTCTAACAATTGTATTTATTGTAGTCTTGACATTTTATTTGACTAGAACCTCTAATATTTTTATGTATTAATTTATATATTATCCTTGATGTTTGTATTTTTAACATGCCTTAAATGTTATTTTTAACGGTTTTAAATAATAATTTAAATTTCACAATTTCATATCTAGTTTATTTTGTCTTGCCAAAAATTACCATACGTAAATAATTGCGTTATTAATTTAAAAATGTTATGACTGTTTTCTACATTTTACACTAAATCACATCTTTACTTCCTATTATATCATATTTATTACACTAAAATTATGACTACGTAATATATTCATAAATCGTTTACTATAGTATGTGTTTAAATATAAACGCAAGAAAATCTTGTAAAATGAGTTTAAAGAGCAGTGCACCTAAATACAGGGTGTTTCTCTCGCTTTCGGACCCTCAGTTTCCCTTATAGCTTTCAAACTAATGGACGTAATTGGTGTATGATATGTACTCAGGGGCCAAGAGTAAGTGAAACACCCTGTATTATAGGATGCGCTTAATGCCCACAGTGATCAAATATTACAATATGAGTTTGAGGCCCAACGTAGCCAAATATTATAATCTTTTTTAAAGATCACCACAGCCAAATAATATTATTATATTAGTTCTCAGCCCACATCAGCCAAACATTATTATATTAATTTATAGCCCTCATAACCAGTTATTAAAACATAGCCCACCACAGATAAATATTATCGGTCTTCAAAACTCTCTGAATATATCTAGATCCATATCCATTCTGATATTAATCTTACTTTGTTTATACATCTGTTGGAGATGTACAGTTGTTGCTTCCAAAGTCTCGTCTCTTTGGGTCGACTTAATGTCATCCCTTATTATTTTCTACCCTCTCAAAGCCTGGAGGCCGTTACGAGGGAGACCACGACCGAAGCTAAAGAACTAATTTTCGTGTTGTGTGGACCTTTATGGCATTCCCTCCGTCACCCTACAGCCACCCTGCGGTCGCCTTTATTAGCTCGCGGAGTGATACACCGCACGCTCTTGAGGGTGATACCAATATGGCGCCCGAACTGGACCGGGCTGTGTCCATACAATGAGCAGCGCTGTGTGTGAAGTTTGACCATGATACAACAAATATACGGGAAAAGCGTTCAAATCTTGATGCATAACTTAGAAATCTATATACTGTGCCTAGGCTGGTGAGATCTCAAAGGATAACTTACAAAGCCATTATCTTTGCTTCTCATCATTAAATCTTGAAGCAGAGAATACAAATATAAATTATTCTTCATATGGTTAAATCTTATTGCATAGTTTAGGAATAAAAACTTTCCAAATCTTAATCAGTTGTATTGAAAGTGATTTTTAATCCTCTTTTCAGCCTAGTGAGGGTGAATTTAATTGTTTTAAATATAAATAAATCTGATCGTAGCATGAAGCGTTGAATTAACTATGTGTGATTTATTGTTCCTCATTTTGAGTGAATGCACATAGAATTCAATAGAAGAGGAGTTTCATTCACCCTTCTTCTATATTTTATTAATAATTTAATTCATGCGTTATGCGACCCCAGGGAACAGTGATCAGATAAGTCGACTAAAATTTAGGCTGGTTCTTGATTGATCCTATCTGGTGGCTATAGTAGTTTAGTTCTATGAATGTTTTCATTCGGTTACTCAAATACTATATTAATTATTGTTGTTGTTAATTTTTAGGGTTTCGATTAAATATTGTTGTTCTTGTTTAAGTCAATTTATGGGTCGCGTCTTTAAACATCTCTTTATTTAAATAATGCACTTTAAATAGCCTGGTAAAATAAAAACACATAAACAAAAATTAAGTTGGGGTTGTAATGACACTCATTACCATAAAATAAATGTATCTAAAGTGATGGGATGAGTAAGTCTACTAACGCCTACAGTACACAGTGATATGTGAGACATTTCAGTTAAGCAGGTCATATACTATTAAATTATCAGGCGTTACCCAATATCTATGTGCTGAGCGTTTCAGTCGTTTACATCTCCCTCGGTCTTAGAAGTTAAACTCGATCTAAGGTTGATAGGTGTACTTACTTACGTGAAGGTTGGGGCTTAAATTATAGTAGGGATAATAGAGGGGGTTTTCAAAATCCCTTTCCAATGATAATTCAAATGTATTTAATTTCAACTTCCCTCCTCACCCTTACTCCTTAGACTAACTCACTAATAACCCTCATGTTGATGAATTTAAAAATAGCAGCTTTGTCCACGTGCCCACCGATTTGGGTTTATAGTTAAATTACAGCCATTTGAAACCGAACTATGGCCTTCCTCTAAGGCGGGCTAACTGTTTGCCCACCTTGGCTTTATTTTTCGTCTGTAAGAAATTACGATAGTTGTTCTAAGCCCGTATTTCTCTCGTAATGATTTATAGCCTTCAATAAAAATAAAATATCAACTCTAGAAAGGGAGTTTTGTAGTTGTTTTGTGAAAAAGCAGCTGCCATTCGCAGCTACCGACGACAAGTGCATCACAAGAAAATACCTCGAGGACCTAAAACATCCTTTGAACACACATAGCTTGAACTGCTTTTAAACCCTGGTTGAAATCCTCCGGTAACAACGTTGAGGTAGGGGTAAGAAGTGAGAGGGGAGGATTGATGAAGGGGTGAAGGGGAGATGAGAAACAAAAGAGTGTACAAGATGGATCGGTCGCGGAGACAGAAAGCTATCCGCGCAATGGCAAACAAGAAACCCTCCACGCGTAGAAAAAGAAACGACTAAACGAGAGCTGCCGAGAGAGTGAGGAGGAGAGACAAGAGAAAAGAACATTTCTTTAAAAAAAAAAGAAAGAGGGGGGGGAGGGAGATTCAAACAGAAGAGAAGTAAAGAAATGCCGTTTGTCAACAAGTGAAGCTCTTGAAAAGCGTGCGTTTAGGGAGACAACCATCTAACATCCTCGATTAGAATTGTAAACGTTCAGAACAGCTAATTAGTGATATATATTTGGGAAAAGGTACAGGAAAGGTGGATAGAACACATATAAATGGAACGAACAGAATATGGCTGTTACAATTAAAAGAACATATTTCACACTTTATATTGTTGCCAATGGATAAAGAGTTATTAGCTGCCTCTTTAAGAAATTCGATCGTCACCTCTCAATCTCCTGACCAACTTATTGGGAGGGTGTGTGAAAAATGCAACGCATCCTTCCTTATTTATTTAAAAGGTAGAAAAAGGAAAATTATAAAGGATGATAGGACACATGGAAAAAGAATAACACTAAGGACAAACACAGGAAAAGGATATTGGATGCGAATATATAATATATCGCTTAAAGGAAAACCTCTTTTCGCTTTTTGAGGTAAATTTTAATTTATATTTGGAAGAAGGTACATAAAAGGTGGATGGAAAAAACATAAAAAGGAACTAACACAATATGGCTGTTGCAATGAAAAGAAGAACCCAGCACATTTTACTATACATTGCTGCCATTGGATAAAGAGTTATTGGCTGCCTCGTTAAGAAAATGAATGGTCACCACCCAATCCCCTACCTATGTTTCATTCTATCGGAAATCGTCAGGAGGGAGTGTGAAAAGCGCAATGCAACTTCCTAAAAGAAGAAATCAAAAACACAAACTGGGGAAACAGGAAAGAGTATCTAATTAGTAATTTACATACCCCCAACGGAGGTCATCTAGTATAAAGTGTCAGGTTTGCAACTAACTGGACTGTTGAAGATGAGGGGATGTTGAGGTTTAAATCTTGATCGGATAAACTAAAGGAAATTTTACTTTTGTGATGTAGCTTTTACCGTCCCCTCTTCACGTTAATGCGGGTGTATTTTTTCAAAGAAACCTGGTGTCATTGACCAAGATGTTAAATAATTTTGGTTATGTTATTAAATTGGTATATTCATCAGAAAGGTTATTAAAAACTTAATTTTAGGGACTAGGATTTGGAGGGTCACTTGAAGTAAATACACCCAGATTAGCGAGGATAAGGAGTGAAAAACCACAAGGAATAAATCACATGTGAAAAACAACATTGAATGCATCCGGCCAAGATTCAAGCCTTAACTTTCCCTTCCCCAGTAACAAAGTTTTTCTTCCTCTTATGATGCTTTAAAACGCTTGAGCAATGTTGTTGGTTTTGATGTTAAAGCGTACGAACTAAAACAAAGTAATTCAGATTATTTTAGATGGTTGTAATTTTCACAACATTTAAAAAAACATTGATTTAGACTAGATGTAAACCATGAAGTTTAACACACTTACCTTGCTTTATTCTACTACAATATAACTTATACAATTGGGTAACTGTTTAGTCGGTGTTAGCAAAGGGTACTTTTTTGCAAATATCAAGATAGGTGTCTTAAATAAGATTGGAATAAACTATGAACCTAGCTTAGATATTCTAAAACTCACCAAGATCCCTCTCGGGCCTCTGATCAACAAGAACTTTACCGGAAACATTACTCAAGACACAAGAAGAGGCTGACGACGCATTTCCGTCACTACCTAGAGCAGTGATTCCCAGCCTTTTACGGAACCCCTGAGGCCAATGACAATTACTGCAGCCCTTTACTCTCACTTACCACACGAAGGAAAATTACAAACCTACACGCGTATTTCTAATACTCTGCGTAATCTACTTCATATTAATAAAAAATAAATAGAAAACATATATTTAATATTGTTAAAAATGGATTATTTTGAGGAGTCTTAGTTATTATATTTAATACAAACTAAACACTCACCTAATGTGATGATTGGTGGTGTTTTTCTAAACTTTAAAGGAACCTGAGAGCAGAAAATGCCCGACATTATACCATATCGTCTGCCAAAGTCCGACACCCTAACATATCCTAGATTTGAAAGCGTGACACGACGCGCTTCTACACAATCATGAAAGACATTCAAAGAAAGGTTAGTTAATTTTGAGCAAAATTGAATACGCCACAAATGTCATCAAGGACCAAAAAGGCTCGGGAGAAATGTTAAGGTCCCCGTACACGGCCATACCCCACTTGATGCCGGACTTGTCAGTTGAGCTGTTCATTCCAAAATTGGTCGTTAGTGGAGCAGTCATGCCTGGAATGATGACAAGGCAGACAAGTCATAACCGATCGTGTGTGAGTAGCGTCAATCCCGGAATGACTGACGCATGCGCAGTGAACCTCCTGAGCCCGCGCTTTTAGCATTCATCTCTTTGTTGTTTTGTGTGCTTGAGGTTGATATTCGTTTTATCATGACTTCTAATCCTAAATTAAACTCTGTTGAATTCATGATGGATTTTATCAATTTGTACAAATCGTTTCTGAGTTTGTGGAAAGTTAAAGGTAAAGAGTGTTTGAAAAGGAAGGGACTTATCAGAAAATGGTTGATTTAGGAAAAAAGTATACGAGGATGGAAACGTTGATTTTATTAAATCACTGCAACGCTCCACTATGAACAAAATCCCGCGAGTACAAAATGTACGGTTCACGTAGTAGGGAATGACAGTCCCAGCATGACCCGTGTGAGGTGAAACCTGTCAATCCCGGAATGACAAGCCTGGCATCAGGCGGGGCATGACCGTGTGTGGGATCCTTTAGAAGAACTAACACAGAAACTTAGAACATGGCTGGATCGCTTGTTGCCCACAGTAACTGGCAACATCAGGATTAACCAAGGCCAAGAAACCTCTTAATCAGACTGGTAAGAGCGGCCCTTCTACGGCCAAAAGGGGGACACTCGGTTTTCACGTGTGCACACATATTTCCATCTAACTCCTGAAGTCCGGGCGTCACTGTTACCGGGCAAAGATCCACCTTTTCATCGCATGGAGGCAGAGGAACTCCACGTGGCCCCGGGACACAGGGCACTGGGACTTAACTAGCGATATCAGGTGTAGTTTTTACTGGCAAACCTAACAGGGCTCCCAACGCCAAGCATCCGTCATCTACAGATCCTTACTTAGTGCACACGACCGAAACTCTTGCATCTGCGAGAGACGCCTCAACGATTGTGATCATCCATCCAGGCTACGTCCCACCGACTAAACTTGTGAGGATCGTGGAGTCCTCTGGGACCACGGGAAGGCAAGGCTGCATCCACAGCATCCCCTCGCTGGATCCGATTGAACCTGAGTCCCTTGACTCTGTGGATCTGAGCTCCCTTACTTGCACATTTTCAAAATATGATATCCTGTACTGCGCTGACATGGAGTTAGATTCTTTAAATTATAAACACCCGCTTAGAGGGCAGCATGGTCTAAGGCATCACTCTCGCACTATACTAGACTGCCGGTTTTAGGAGATTAGGTCTCGAATTCCGGTGGGTATGCCGATGTTATTTCCCTAAATGGTTTTCCCTCTCCCTTACGCAAATGTAGGTACACTTTCTCTAAATCCAACCTTACTCATCCCTAACTCATTAGCGTAATTAGTACATAAGCGTATAGCCCGAGTGAATATTAAAATGTGGTGCTATATAAAAAATTATTGTAAGTAAGTAAACATGATCATGTATTCCTGTTTTGAGTGTTCATTAACAAAATTAATGTAGACCTAAACTAGGCCCTCATGTGGACTATTATGTCTTCCATCTGTCTTGAGGATATTCAATCCAGCTTTTTTTCTGATTATAAAAATAATTTAACATTGTGGGGACCCTAGAAAACAAGAATAGTGAAAACTCCTAACATCAAAAATAAAAGGGTCTTAGGAACTATGCAAATTAAATAATTGGCACACAAATTCAAAATACAGATACAAGTTCTGGATAAAATGTATTGTAGTCACATATTCGTTGAAGGTGTGTGACGACACAAACAAAAATGAACAACTGTCACTTGTCTACAGGACTATAGCAAAAACCAATCTATAAAAACACTAGAAAGTGCTATTTTAAAAATACTATTTTTTGTATTCATAAAATTGATTCAAAATCATTGTTACATTTTATTGTTGGTAAGAAATGTAATGAATAACCTTCTTTAAACATTTTGCATGGTTAGAACTTTTGAAGCGGGACTATACAAACGATATTCGATGCCAGTACTTTGATTAAGTAAAAAAGTTTATTTTTTATGTTCCAATTCAGTTGTATTTACTGACAAAAGACTAATTTTCAATGGCATGGTGAACTAAACGATAAATACAGCACACATAACGGTTTATTATTCCTTGGGCGTTTACACCTAGCCACTATTTCCCTTCCACCAGACTAGGATTATTTATCTATGTGTGTGACGTCTCTAAAGGCAAAGCTGTTATGGGTTGCAATGCTTGTTTCTCATGGTGGCTTTCGATCTATTCTTGGTCTAGGTGTAATAATTATATTGCACACTTTGCCCGTCATAAAAATAACATGATAAATACCACATTTTAACTATATATTTATATTGCCATTTCTCCCCTCTGAATATAGCCTCCAGACGCATTTTCAATCATAATTTTTAGATAGTATGTACAGTACTTACGGTAGGTTCATTTAGCTTTACCAATGTGGTGGCACTTAGGACAAGCAACAGAAAAGGTTCTTTCCTTCACCACCAGTATAATAAAATGGTAAAAGCAGACAAGTAGTGACTCCAATAGGATGTTTTGAGCATTGATAAATGAGGTTGGAAGACAGAAAAAAAAATGTCAGGAGGTTGAAATTGAAAGAAACAAATTGCTCCGTTAGGAGACGTTGAGTAAATGTCCCTTTGGAAAAACAAACATGTCAGAGGAAGAAAGTTAAGATATCATTGATAACATTGAAGTCACGTTGGAGGCAGAATGTTCCTTTTGCGACGACCGTGGTCCTCTAAAAGGTATTGAGAAAAATAGCACCCACATTATGGGCACGTGGACCAAAGAGTCTAAGACGTCAACTGGTCTGGTTTTCCGGAGGTGGGAAAACGGTCTAGGACAACTGGGCGCTAGGACCACTGGGTGCCAGGACATCTGGGCGCTAAAAAATAAACGCACTTTTTTCTTTTATTTTTTTGAATTAACTTTTTTCCTAGTATAATGCACTGCACTTTTTTTTTAGAATATAAGCAATTTGTTTATATATTCTTCAATTAAAATTAAAAAAGTGATGGGTAAAAACTAAAAATGAACTTTTTTTTAACTAATCATATTTTTCAGAGCAACACATATATTTTTAGATTATGTAAATATTCATTTTTGGAGTTGTTTAAAAAATTTTAATAAAGGAAACATAATTAATAGTTATAAAGTTAACCTAACCTAACCTAGCCTAATCTAACTATTGCAATGCATTAATATAAGACAAAGAACATTTAAATAAAATATGATGTTTCGCATAATAAAAGCGTGTATTTTTTTCTTTTACTCATCACTTTTTAATTAAAAAGAAAAAAAAAGTTCACTGCATTATGCAAGAAAAAAGTTATTTTTTTAAAGAAAAAAGTGGGTTACTTTTCGTGCCCAGTTGTCCTGGCGCCCAGTTGGCCACGCCCAGATGGTGGCGCCCAGTTGTTCGGATCCGGCGGGAAGATTAGGGCTGATTAAATTGATTCAGTTTTTTCTTAATTGTTTTTCCATTCTACACTACGCAAATTCGTGCACATTTTATATTAAATATTATCTTTATCCTCCCTACCTCATTAGTATAAGTATGCACCGTAATGTTCAACTGGCCTATCTAACTCTAAACTGGGAGGGGCCAAGAGTTAGAAACCATCGGTGCACAAAAGGTGATGTTTCCAGGAAAGTGGCTCTCCACTATTTCTAAAGGAAAATTCTGCTGCGTTTTCCTCTTTTTATATCTTTCTCGTACCTAGCCGGTAGATCAAGTCGTTCAAATGCAATGCCAGCCACCCCGTGTCTCAGAGAGAGGGTTTGGCAAGTTGGTTTTAGTAGGGATTGGAACAAATTGAGTATTGATAATATCTATCAAAAGTGACAGCTACGGATCATATGATTTGACGTATGAACATGTGAAATCAGATCAAATAACTTTTCTAGCCGTCAGGTAAGAAGGGCCCTCACTATAAAAATAGTTGTACTGTAGTTAATACGCATCTGGGAAAGTAGTAAGAGGTCAGGTGAATTTTAAAATGTAATTTAAATTTACATATATTTTTGTGATGATTTTTGGAACATAAAATAGACGATTGAAACTCTGAAACACTGTGTCAACTGTTAGTCAGCGTCACTATAATATTATACTGGGTTTTTGTTGACAGGGAGGTCGGGTATACTGAGGGTGTTTTTCCCTAAATGGTGTACCACTCTCTCTATATGCAAATTCGGGTGTATTAACCCTAATTCTACCTTTCTCATCCCTACCCCACTCAGTGTATATCATTATGCAGATATACTGGATGGGTAGTAAGGCGTGAAGCAAACAAAATATAGAGGAGTGATATTTATAAGGATATAAATAACATTTTGAAAATATAATCATGAATGGCTTCTTTTAAGCACATAAAATCAATGTTAATTTTTATTAATACAGAAATTTCATTTTCACCTCTATAGTGAGGCAGTGGGTCACTGAAAGTTTGTTTATATATATATATATAACCTATACAAAATATAATGCTAACCGTGCGTCCAACACTTGTCGGTTGCACCGTTTTTACTCTAGAAGGTGGTGGAGGTGAAATGAACACGGTTGCGACTTGCGAGTCTTCAGGCAAAAGTTTACTGGAGACACCATTTTAGAGAGACTACCCCTGTTAGCACTACAGTGACATGATAATAAAGTATCGGAAACTCTACCAGCGCTTCCTAGCCATAGGACTCATTGGAGTGGCGCTACGAGGTCCTGGCTTCTCGGTTGGTTGGCAAGGGTTCGAACCAAGGCCGTAGCTGGGGGTGGTGGTGGGGTTTAGGGGGTTAAAACCCCCCGCGAAATTATATGAACAAAATATATATTGCTTTATTTATGGTTCAAACAAAATTAAAACTAAGATACAAGTACAAATTAGGGGGCTGTTTTACTATAAAAAGAACTTCAGAGAATTTCTAAAGGTGTTAAATGTTTAGAAATTTCCCTAACCTTCGGAATTCTGGGGGTTATTTTACCATAAAAAACACTTCACAAAGCTTCAAAAAGTGTTTAGTATTTAGAAATTTTCCAAGCCTTCGGCAGCTAGGGGATTATTTTATCATGAATAAAAAACACTTTAGAGAGCTTCTAGAACTGTTTATGATTTAATTTTTTTTTCTTGCTTCCAGTAATTGGGGGATGTGCCCCCCCCCCCGAAATTATGGCCTGGCCACGGCCTTGGTTCGAACGATAGTTTCTTTTGATTAACACGTGTTTTTTGAACACACTTACAACAAACATGACCTACAAATTGACTTAACCTAAGACAGTGCCACTTAATGCTAAACAGTCTACAATATCACCAGAAATTTGAAGTAGTTAAAAATACGATTTAAAAAAAAGAAAGAAAATCACCATAAAATGGAACCTAAGATCTTTAAACTGAGCAGTCAATATTTAGTAGCTTTATGCAATCAATTTACTAGTTCCAACGTTATAATTGGTATCATCCACACCTGTGGGCATGTGAACAAAGGCGTCATTCTCGTCTTCTCCGGTTTACCGGTGACGAGGAGGTCATAGTTCGAATTCAGGATGAGCATACTAAATGGGAGTATGTCTTAAAGGTTTTTAACTATCTCTCCACGTAAATGCAAGTACACTTTCTATAAACTTTTAACTTTCTCACATAATTACGCTTTTAGGGTAAAATGCGGATACCCTGGCAGTTAGTAAAAAGTGAAGATTGGATTTTGTTTGAATGACTATCCACATGGTTGTAGAGTCATAAACAAAACTACATATTAAAGTTTAGTTGTACACTATAGTTTATATAGTCTCGGTACGAAGGGGTAGTAGGGAGGCGATTTGTCTAAACAATATTAAAAACTTATATACCTTGTTTTCTACCCGTCCGAGTTATCCACATATTTGCACTAATGAGGTAAAGATGAGTAAGGTAGAATTAAGATTGTTTACGTGTAGGAATAGTGGAAAACAATCAGAAAAAATCACCCCAGTACATCCAGCTGGGATTAGAGTTCCAACTTATTTTTCACCAGAAACGAGACGAAACTTAAGGCTTAAAGGCCCTATATCGTCAATATACATCTTGGGTAAAATGAAGGAAACTAAACACAGCTCGATATAATCCTACCCTTCACCGGTGGTCACACGATCTAAGAGTTCAGGTTGTGTTACCAGTGATGGAGATGTAAGGTTTGGATCTAGGCCGGGTACAATGGAGGATGGTTCTTCACAATAGATTTATGATTGAGAATTTTTCTTCTATTCTCGACGGCAATACGGATGAATTTCCTATAAAACTTCTTTTGTCATACTTATCCCCGAAATTAAGTCTTAATAACCATGATTATAAATATGTTGACCTAAAAATAACCAGGTAGTCTCTTGACTGTCTATAAGAACACGAGTGGTATCCTTGAACATTCACCATCCTCCTGTTCCTTTCGTAATGGCATGAATTTGAAAATCAAAGATCTTTGATCTAGACAGGCCCAGTATTTCCTTCTTTCAATAGAAATCGACTCATTGACTGACCTTATATGTGGGACCGGTTATTAAGGAGGGAAAGAAAGGGATATCTATAAAAAATTTAAAAAACTTGCAAACGAGCTCAAGAAAATTAATAACAATAATATTATGATCTGAAAATTGAAAAATGACACCTGGACACGGAAATCGAATCCGGGACCTTTAGTTTAGTACGCCAATGCTCTACCCACTAGGCTATCCAGGAATCATCCCATGATCGCGGTCGTTCTTCACTCATATTTTAAGGCAAAGTCTATGATGGACGTGCGGAAATCGTCGGCTACAAATGTTTGATTTTATTAAAATCACGAGCTATCAGATAACGCAGCCCTCTTCGACTCGGTAGTTGGCTTGATGTTGCCACATGTATAATTATTATAATTATAAGGGATTGCTTATTTAAGAATCAAATAGCCAAAGCTATTACTTATGATTTTAGTGAGGATTACTCCATCTAGATATCATATTCTGAAAAATAAATAACATTATAACTAACCAAACTTTGTGTGTAGATGTGTCATTGTTCCAAGAATGGGGACACCAGTTACCCCAGGCGTGTTGTCGTCTCCTAGCAACCAATTGATCTGCTCTTGTCTGTTGAAGGCCTTCCCAAACACCCTTCACTGCCTCAGGGTGAGATGCCCCCTACCCTCCTCTCTCTCAACCTTGCATTGTCGAAGATTAGCACCACCCGGCCTCGGACGAAGTCGTGATAACTGAATTTCTTGGCTCTAACCACAATCTCCAACAGATCACTTAAGTTGGTCCCCCTAACACTTTAAAATTAAAATTTAAATATACCACCGTTTTGCACCCAAGTATTACGTTTTGCACCCTAACCCCATAGACGGTACGACGGTTTATGTTTGGCGGGAGGGGGGGCAAGTTAAGAGTACCCTCCCCCACTATTAAAAGTTTTGATTTGCACCATTTTGCACCCAAGTATGGGGATTGGTACCTTAATAGTTTCGCAAGAAAAAATATTTAAAATGGAAAAAGGTGGGGGAGGGGGGCAAGTTAAACGTGGATCTCATCCCCCACTCACTAATTGGGGTTTTTAATGTCAAAATAAAAGTCCTGTTTTACACCGTTTCGCATCCAAGTATGGCATTTTGTACCCTAATGGACTAGCGAGGAAAAAATATCCAACATAGAAACAAAATATTTCGTTGCACCTTCCCTTTAGCCACCATACCCTCAAAATTAAGAATATAAATATGCCCTCGTTTTGCACCCAAGTACTAAGATTTACAAACCAACCCCAGAAACTGTACGAATGTTTATGTTTGGGGGCGGGGGGAAAGTTAAGAGTAGTCCCCTAATATTAAAATGTTATTATTTTAAAGGCCAATTTAAAAGTTTTTATTTACACCGTTTTGTACCCAAGTTTGTCTTTTTCACCTTAATAGTTTTGAAAGCAAAATCAATAAAAATAAGATCAGTATTAATTATTGTGTTAAGTTCAGCACATGCCTTGCTTCCCCAAACAAAAATTGTGGTTTTTCATATGATAATATAAATTATTTCCTGCACTCAAACATGAAGTTTTGAACATTAATAATTTAACCAGAAAAAATAATTAATTAGAACACAATGTTAGAGTATATTATTATAGTCATGTCTTGTTTTCTTATTTTGACTTTTGATACCTTTTTACTCTGATATAGATGTGCCTAATATCTGAGTTTTAGTGTCACCAAATTTGAAAATTATTGCCTTATTGATGACATTTGTATTTTATATGGACGAGGATAGTAACCTTTTCTTACGGGATTTACTTTATGAAATATTGATGGTTTACCCTACTTTTCTCATTATTCAGTCACTTTAAATTTCAATAGTTCTGATAACGTTTCTTATCGATATTTAAAAACACTTGGTGAGCAACTGTTAGTCCCGATGGTTATCTTGCCCATGTGGTTAGTGTAGGAACAGAACTATCCTAGTTGAGCTTCTTTTATGGAATGTGTTCGACCCGAAAGGGTGTGCATAGACATATTTAATAATATATATCATTTTCCTATAAAAGTGTACTATATTATTATAAAGATTTAATTAATTTATACACAGTAAAAATGTTCATTATAGAATTTATTTTCATTGATATTTAGAATAAACGACACAATTTTCCTCATTAATGTAAATGATTAGCTATAAAATAACGAGGCGCTTTACATCCCGGATCATGGCTGAATAAGTAGTAACTTTTTTCTCATAATATTCTGAAATAGAGAAAAATATTGCTTTTAGGTCCAGTTAACAGCTACACTTTATGTGCTGAATAAAATGTTTTATTTAACTTGAAATGATCTTGACTGTAGAGCTTTGAAATGTAAAATATTTTTAAAGTTGAGATTGTTTAATATATTTTAGAAAAAATAATTTAAATTGTATGTAGAATTTAAATATAAACTGTATTTTATATTTAAAGTTTGATTTTTAAGAAATAACTATTTACGTGCTAGAAATTATGTTTTAGATGAGTGGGAGGCCACGCTCAGCTTGTACCCCCCCCCCCTCATTTATTGACTTTACATATTTTTTCTCGCATAACTATCAAGGTGCAAACGCCATACTTTGGTGCAAAACAGTGCAAATCAAAACTTTTAAATTGGCCTTTAAAAAAACAAGATTTTATTATTGTGGGGCTACTCTTAACTTGCCCCCCGCCCCCAAACATAAACATTCGTACAGTTTTTGGGGTTGGTTTGTAAATCTTAGTACTTGGGTGCAAAATGAGGGCATATTTATATTCTTAATTTGAGGGTAAGGAGGCTAAAGGGAAGGTCCAACAAAATTTTTTTTTTTGTAAGTTGGATATTTTTTCCTCGCTAATCTATTAGGGTACAAAACACCGCACCTGGGTGCAAAACAGTACTTTTATTTTTATATTAAAAAATCCAACATTTTGATAGTGGGGGAGGGGGGGCTACGGTTAGCTTGGCCCTCACACCTTTTTCCATTCTAAATATTTTTTTCTTGCAAAACTATTAAAGTGCAAAATCCCATACTTGGGTGTAAAACGGTACAAATCAAACCTTTTAAGTTGGCATACAAAATCCAACATTTTGATAGTGGGAGAGGGGGGCTATTCTTAACTTGCCCCCCCCCCAAACATAAACCGTCGTACCGTCTTTGGGGTTAGGGTGCAAAACGTAATACTTGGTTCAAACGTGCAATAGTGCAAAACGGTGGTATATTTAAATTTTAATTTTAAGGGGGGCAGAGGGGAAGTTTAAGTGATCTGTCTCTGACCATCTCTGGAAGAGATCAGTCGAGGATTTAGTTGCTCGCGTAGTAATTGAAAATAGGAGGAGTTTGAGTGATTCGGCGTTCACTATGAGATGGCAGGTGCGAAGCGCAGGACCCCGGCACCTTATATTCGTATGTCCCGTGTCTACCTACTGAGATAGGGAGCTGGGTTCATTTCCCAGTGTGCGCAATTGTCAACCGAATGACAAGGTCTACTGTCTAATATTCTAATATATGATTAGACTAGTCTGTACGTCATAAGCTATTTAGTTTAGAAAGTTCACGTTAAATATATTTACTAAAATAATTGGAATAAGTGGTTATGGTTTTTGTTATTGCGTGCCACGTCTACCCCTCGTCCGGCCTACCCGCATATTTTACAGTAGTGGGTCTAGGTAAGGTAGAAAAAATGTATCCACATTTGAGTTGATAGAAAGTGGGTATACGTTGTTGTTAATAATAATAATAATAATAGTGGTAATAATAATAACAATAAGTTATAGTTTTTTAAAATATAAGTAACGTACTTGGATGGAACAGCTAATTTAAATGTTATTGTACCCGTTTCATTTGACTTAATTTCTTGATATATTAGTTTCTCATTGAATAAATTTTCTTCGTGTTATGTTTCATATTCATATTGTTTAATTGACCAAAGAAGTTGTACCAATTTACCTAATTAGCTGTTCCACCAAAGTACGTTCCTTATATTATAAAATCATATTTCTCCTCACTACAACTAATATGAATATTATTAAAATAAGTTATAGCGATAAATATAAATAATTATTTTGTAAAAAATTAGAAGTGAAGTTAGACCGCTGTTGCCTGGGATGTCCGTCATGTCATTTGCCTTCTTTGTTCAACCTTCTTTCTTGGCGGATCAACCGAATAGTAAATACCGGCCCTCTGATCCGTTAGTACAGGCATTTCATTTCGTTTCATTCCGTTTGAATGGGTCACGCGCCCTCGGGAGCTTTAATGCAGCTGCAAAGACCTTGACTTGACTTATATTCCCTGACAACAGCTCAAAACAAATACAACGTTAGACTAGGATGCTCCCTTCTTCCTTACACCGGTTCCTATTCTCGTACTTTGGCTGGCAGGCACGGGGCCCCAGGTACTTCACAAGACAATATAATACAAGCAAGGTTTCCCCACAGATAGCGAGAACTGGCTGATATAGGATCGTTACAGCCTCTGCAACTGAACCGTTATCTAAACATCTGACGATATTTATGCTTTCGTGATATCAGATGTTTGTTCAATTTAGAAGATAATAATTGGAAACAAATGGTGTATTAATTGGCTGTCCGGTTCTAAGGATCGAGTTTCTTAATATGTATTTGATTTTGATGGGTTTTATTTATTAAGGAGGCAATTTCTGAAGCGTTAACAATAGCCCTTGTTGATGGTTCATTGGGGAAACTCGTCATATAGCATTTTGGGGGTGAAATTTTGTAATGAGGGAATTTGACTTATTTTAATTAGAAAAAATAAATTTAAAAAAAGATGGCTTAAATGATGATGATGATGATTATATATCTCTAATAATTGCGTCAATTTAGTTCAGGTAGTAGATGGGGTTCTTGTTCAATATCCAGGGCGTTGTGAACTTATCTGAACTCTAATTAACAACAGCACAGACAGATACATTTAACGTAGATATCCCTTGATACCAGGAGCATTACTCTAGTTTTCCATCCAGTAGGCTTATTAAACACAAGGATCTGGTCCCTTAAATGTTGTCTGAGTCTGATTACCCACGTTGGTTTTTACGATGTCAGTGTCACATAGAGGTACATTGGAAATGTATTTCTCATATGACTTAGCGCTCAAGTTTTCTAATCCCATCTCAATGCCAATACCAGTACTTCTTTTAAAATATAAACAGGCCAATCAAAATTAAAACCAAATTAAGCTAGATGTGTGAGTTGAGCCACTGTTACACGTACGTGAGAGCCGTGCTACGAATGTGATTGCTGCGCTCGCCACCAGAGTGTGCGTTGTTTAGGAGGAGGCCATTCTGCCCGACCAAGATATGGCGCGCTCGTAAATCTCCGCGGTTTAAAACTCCAGACGACTAGCGGCACCGTGGTGCTCTCTATCGCTTTTATACTCGTGCAACTTTCACACAATCATTGAGAGCGGGCTGTAGAGGGGAGGAGGGTGTTGCTGGAGAGATGACGACTGACTGGATAGGGGCAGAGGGGGGGGAGGATCATTTATAGGGTGAATTATTGTTATTATTGTGAGCGTGTGTGTGGGAACATCTGCCTCTGTGGCCTAAAATTTTAGGGGGAGGAAAAACTTATCTCAAGGTCATCTATCCTATATATATATAGAGACTACAGTCCGATTTTCCTAGAAAGGGCTTTATGTGACAGATAGAAAAGCTACTGATCTATTTTCACGTTTTCATTTCATAAGTCAAGTCACGTGAGTTTCATCTGTCCCATTTGGTAGATATTATCAATACCTTTAAAATAGGAAAATGGTGTCAATTATTGCAGCAAAAATGTTTAAATTTTCTAAAAATGTCCTATAAATGAAAATTGGACTTTACTAAGAGTGGTTTGAACCATTTCTGTGTTTTGAGTAATAGTGTTAGGTGACTATACGTCTAGAGGACCCTTGTTTGACTTCAGGTATTGTCAAAAACAATATATTACTGTATGTTCATTCTGTCCCCTAGCTAATATTATTCCTGACACTAGAGTTGTGTATTTAGTACTATTAATACAAAGGGAGCTACACATCACATTTTCTTACTAACATTCAACAATAAAACCAACAATAAACAAGATATTACATAATAATCTAAACGCTTCGATTGCGGGAATAAAGAAAATAGTAAAAGGACAAAATGCAAGTATATAAAATAGAGCACTAGATTACTAAGGGGATTTTAGCATACATACTCCGGATCGTCTACCGTAGCCCTGAGACGTGTTGCAGACGTACAGAAATCCCACGCTATTACAAGTGGTCTGTAAATTCAAAATATGGCTCACGCCAAAATGAAGGTGAAGGGTATTAAATACAATTAAAAGTCTTACTTACTTTTATTTACTCTATGGCATTAGGAACTCGAAAGTTCATTGCCACACCCATAAAAGTACGTCCCCCACCGTTGACCGATCTCAATCTTGAGCTAGTTCTATCCAGTCCAACTCATTACACCCTATCCCTATCTTGAGCTAGTTCTATCCAGTCCACCTCATTACACCCTATCCATATCTTGACCTAGCTATATCCAGTTGACCTCATTACACCCTATCTCTTTCAGGTCTATTCTAGTGTTATCCTCCCATTTGCGTCTAGGTCTTCCCAATGGTCTCTTCCAATTGGGTTTGCCAGTCAGTACCTTGAACACGGGTCTAGGTTCTTCCATGAACGCTGCATTTTAAATAATGTTTCAATCCAAATGTCGTTGTTGTGAGATCAAAGTAATTACTATAATTATAGGTCTAGCCCTCCTCAAACAAATAAGTTATTTGAACAGGGTCACAATAGACAGGGATTCACTGGAAAACCCGGGGAATTTCGCAAACACAGATAAGTTAGCAAATATATATATATATAATATATTTATATATATATATATATATATTATATATATATAATTATATGACACTTTTATTTAAAAGAAAGGCGAACTGAAGACCAAAGCACATTGTTTTGCACACACGTCATTGCACATGTCTTTTCCCACCCACTTACCCCCTCCTCACACCCATGACATTGAGTTGCACAGTGACCGCATGTATTTCCCCATCAAGCTCAAATCATTGTGTTCTAAACCCCAATGACATGACCTCACACTTATCAATTTTATGACAAATTTAATTTAATACCGTTTACTACGCTCTAAAGTACTTATAAAAATGGATACCAATATGTAAAAATCTGTAAAGAAAAAAATAGAAATTTGTATTCCGTAATAGTAGGCACGCGGTATAAATGTCAAGCTCATTTAGTCTGGTTTAATGGGGTAGGAAGGTCATGGTTTGAATTCCAGCCGGATCTTCTGAAGGTGGTCTTACCTAAATGTTTTCCATTCTCCTATGCATACACAATTTCATTTTCTTTAAAATCCTACCTTCCTCATCCTTATCCTACTAGCGTTATATATTCTTATAAGCCCAACGGGTACTAAGAGGTAGTGGGGCAAAGGTGGGGTGGGGTGGGAGCTGTATCCCTGAAAATAACATTTTTAAAATATTTGAGGATCGTATTAGTGGTTTCAGAACCTTACTTCCTTAATAAATACATCAATGTGGTGGTATTTCGCCTCAAGTAGGCAGCGTCCTTAATCGGTATTAGATAAAAGATCGACTCTTCGGTAAAGATCAATCCACTATAATCCATATGTCATAGGTCTGCTATGAAAAGTAAACAAATCATCTGCTCTCATGTATCCATTCGCCAAACCATATGATCTGCAAGACCATATTTATTGATTTATGGTCAATCTTTGGTAGTCAAAACTTTCACAGCAATCCGTTTGTTTTTAATATGGATTTTATTTCAACTGTTTTTACATTTTATGCTAGCTGTCAGCTACCACCACTCTTATGGTGAATGGATTCTACCAGTTCATAGTTCATGCTCGATCTTACAATCATCGTAATTGCGGCAAGCTAATCAGTGAAAAAAAAATGGCCACGCGGACTAAGGAGTCAGTCTTACAGTTATGGTTTGCCTGTAACAATGAGATACAGGTCCAAATCCCAGTCGGGTAAACTGATGGAAGTTGTTATAAAATATTTTACCATCCTCCCTACTCGTAAATCCGGGTGAATTAAATATAAATTCCATCTTCCTTAGATCTATATTACTACGGAAAATATACGGATAGTCCAGACGAGTAGTAAGACGTGGTGCATTAAAAAAATGAATATCGAAATCAAAGCACCAATGTCAAAGAAGACTTTTCCTCAATTTTTTAAACGTAACTTTTTCATTTAGTTACCTTTAATAGTCCTATAGTAGAATTTCTATTAAAAAGAAACTTTTGAAATATACAAACTATTTTTGCCGTCAAAATCGATAACATTTTACTAGTTGATTAGAATAATTTAATGTATATATATATATATATATATATATATATATATATATTATTTATCAATAGTGACAGCTGTGGATTACATGACTTACTTGACGTATAACTATATTAAAATTGTTTTAGTTACTTTTTCGAGTGTAAAAAAAGTTTCTTCTTATCTGAATCTCACTGTAGTTTAGTATTCAAGCTCATATAATTAATAATATTTAGCACCACGTCTTACTACCCATTCGGGTTATACGCTTTAAGTACTAGTTACGTTAATGGATTTAGGAATTGGGAAGGTTGAATTAGAGGAAGTGAATCCGCACTTGCGTATAGGGAGAGTGGAAAACCATTTAGGAAAAACCACCCCCAGTTCATCCGACCGAGATTCCAACCTCGATCTCCCCGTCCTCAGCAGTCGAGCTCAACACGACAAGCGCGTTAGCCAACTACGCCACCGAGGCGGGTAAGCTCATATAGTCTGGTTTGCCATTGACGGGGAAGTCGAGATTCGATTCTTAGACTATTGTACTAAGATTGTATTTTTAATAAATGGTGTATAATGAAAATGCAGGTATATTTTATCTAAATTATATTTTCTTCATTCCTAATCATTTAGTATAGTTAAATGCGAACAACCCAAACGGGTGATAAGATACATAGTTTAAAATAACTTAGTACTTAATATTCTGAAAATTGAAAAATGACACCTGGACACGGGAACCGACCCCGGGACCTTTGGCTTAGTACGCCAATGTTCTAACCACTGAGCTATCCAGGAATAATAACCTCGACTATTTGATTCTTAGTAATTAATGCCTAGAACTATACTAAATCAAGCTTTACCGTTTTATTTGAACGAACAAATTAAAAACTGAAGTTATTAAAATTTTGTCTGTGGCTACTGAATTTGCTGAAACTGTTTTATTTAGAGCTTTAATAATATATATAGAATGGAGTGCAATGGCGAAATTTAAATAGATTGATTACTCGAAATACGTTACAGATACGGAGCTACAAAATATGTAAATGTTGCTGTTCTAGTGTAAGTTTGTTTGTAAGTTATATACCAGGAGTCGGCAAACTATTTGGGCGGCGGTTGACTTATCGATTTATCAAAGTTCTCATGATCACTCATAGTTTCTCGACTCTACGTTTAGTTTTTTGGTCTATACCTTCCTTAAATTATATATTTCTTCAATTACTTAATAGGAAAAAAAATAATAGAAAAATACTAAACTATTTGAATTTAAAAAAAAGATCACTTTGCCGATCATGACCGATTAAGGTAGTTTTGGTCACACTAAATATTATTTGGAAGCACTCGATGTATTTGTGAGCTTAGAAGACTCACTGATGACTTTTAATGATAATGTATTGTGCATACTTACGTGATCGACTATAAATTGCTGCGAGATCAACCGATTGATCACGACTATTTGCCGACCACTGCTATTTACGTACAGTATGTAACACTATGCTTAAAAATATACTTTGAATGTATTACTATTAATATTTACAAGTTTATTTTTCTCCTCAATGGTGGCATTCCAATCGCACAGTAAGAATGCCTCGGTGGTCGGGGGTACCGGGAAAATAATAGTGTCACATGATTTATTGTCTTAGTACTGCAGTAATCGTCGTGATATCACATGACACTTGACATGACATACGAGACAGCGAGGATGAAAGGGTAGACGTGAGTCACGATAATAGTAGCGTGGTGTGACAAGTAATGTCGGGATTACAACCCTTCACACCGGTGTGTAGAGGCGAGTCATTCATACACATCTCTTTGTGGGAGGGATGACCCTAAACAAACAGAACATTTCTTAAAAAACTAGGGTTGTGTAACTCCTTGCCTTCCCCATGACTTACATTTCTTTGCCCCATATGAGATATACTCTAACATGACCTGCACTGGTGATCACGCAGATTAAATGTTAGCTTCTCACCTGGTCTAGTTTGCCGGTGATGAGGAGGCCGTGGTTTAAATACTGGCTAGGTGCACATAAAGTGGTTTTCCTCACAGAGGGTTTACCACTCTTCCAAATGAGTATACATTTCCTTTAAAATAACCAAACGTCCTCGTATTTAGTCCATTTGTGAAATTAAAAGCATATAGCCCAGACAAGTAGAAGAATGTGGAGAAAAAAAAACCACGTGCATAGCTCACATTGGTGAGTGCGTAGACTAAATGTGCGATTTATCTAGTTTGATTTACCTGTGATGGAGTGGTCAAGGTTTGAATCTCGGATGGGTGCACTGAGTGTTTTTTTCGAATATGATTTACATGCGTGAGCGTGACACGTGTTGTTTTCATATCATCTCTCCACTCTAATTCTCTCGCATTTATTTTAATTAACCTTCTCATCTCTACTATATAAGATTAGGCTACTAAATAAATATTTGGCTATAACTCATGTACTAGAATAGAAAATAAATTTTTTAATGTACTCTACTTTCTCGAAAATAGCTTTTACATTAAAAGTATTAACTGTGATAATGTACTTAAATCTAATTTAGTATTACATTTATTTATTTGTGCGAGTTTTATTAATTTATTTATGGACTTAGCGAGTTTCTGTGCAGTGCTTTCTAAAAATAATTACTGTATTACTTGTGTAAAGTTTACTTTAGTATTTGTCAAAGCTTGCATCATTGCAATTATTATTGTATTTTAATCTAGTTCATGTCTATGGAGTGTTCTCTCCGTTACCTTGAAAGGTAAATAGTTTACCCTAAAAATTAGGGAGTTAGTTTGCATTTAAAGGTAGGTAGTTTACTCTGAAAGGTAGGTAGTTTACCCTGAAAGGTAGGTAGTTTGCACTGAATGATAGGTAGTTTGCCCTGAAATGTAGGTAGTTTGCCCTGAAAGGTGGGTAGTTTACCCTGAAATTTAAGTAGTTAACCTGAAAAGTGGGTAGTTTACCCTGAAATGTAGATAGTTTGCCCTGAAAGATAGGTAGTTCACACTGAAATGTAGGTAGTTCCCACTGAAATGTAGGTAGTTTACCCTGAAATGTAGGTAGTTTACCCTGAAATTTAAGTAGTTAACCTGAAAAGTGGGTAGTTTACCCTGAAATGTAGATAGTTTGCCCTGAAAGATAGGTAGTTCACACTGAAATGTAGGTAGTTCACACTGAAATGTAGGTAGTTTACCCTGAAATGTAGGTAGTCTACCCTGAAAGGTAGGTAGTTTACTCTGAATGATAGGTAGTTTACCCTGAAAGGTGGGTAGTTTGCACTGAATGATAGGTAGTTTGCCCTGAAATGTAGGTAGTTTGCCCTGAAAGGTGGGTAGTCTACCCTGAAATTTAAGTAGTTAACCTGAAAAGTGGGTAGTTTACCCTGAAATGTAGGTAGTTTGCCCTGAAAGATAGGTAGTTCACACTGAAATGTAGGTAGTTTACCCTGAAATGTAGGTAGTTTACCCTGAAAGGTAGGTAGTTTGCCCTGAAAGGTGGGCAGTTTGCCCTGAAAGGTAAGGAGCTTACACTGAAAGGTGGGCAGTTTGCCCTGAAAGGTAAGGAGCTTACACTGAAAGGTGGGCAGTTTGCCCTGAAAGGTAAGGAGCTTACACTGAAAGGTGGGCAGTTTACCCTGAAAGGTAGGTAGTTTACCCTGAAATGTACGCAGTTTACCCTGAAAGGTAGGTAGCTTACACTGAATTGTAGGTAGCTTACTATGCTTGGTTCCAATCTGGTGTAGGCTCTAATATTGGGCCATAGTGAAATGAGTAGTGGCAAAACATTGGCAAATCATTTACTGTTTGAGGTAAACGGAGTGTAAATTCTTTATAAAAAAATAATAAATGGAAAAATTAAATACAATTTAAGCATAATATAACTACTTGTGAAATTTAATGAGTCAAGCGAATAATTTCATGACTTATTATTTATTTAGACTCCACCAAACTTTATCTAAAATCTACAATAGGAACACGCAAGGCCACACAACTTTACAAATAAAATTAATTTGATTTTTAAATGTTTCTTTTCTCTGTTCTTTACTTTCATATTAATATACACATTCACGTATTAATAATAAGCCACATAGCTTTGGATTTGTTTATCAGTATCTAACACACACACACACTTCTCTATTTCTTAACTAATTATTGTAGTTTATACCAATTATTTTTTTCCGCCACGTCTTAGTATTTGTTTGAGCTACGCGCTTACATTAATTACACTAATGGGTTAGGAACAAGGATGGTAACATTTGAGAGGAAATGTATCCTTATTTGCGTGGAATGGGAAACTATTTATGAAATAAGACCTTCAGTAAACACATCCGGGATTCATGCTATAACAAGCTCGTCAGCAGCAAACACAATAGTTATTAACGAATGTATCTAAGAGGTAGGATGAGGAGTGTAAAGTAAACTAAATGTACCAGTATTAATGCCGAGAGAAGAAGGGTAGGAGAGAGTGAAAAGCAATTGTAAAATTCCACTCCTAGTACACCTGTCCATTATTAGAAAACAAAACATACCCGCCAATAGCAACTGAGGACACAATACAAGTCTTAAGGTGGGGATGCATGGGACGTTAGAAAAGGGCATTGTTTTGCAGTTTTTATAACAACACTTTTTTTTTTGGTCAAAATAAATAAAATAATGGTTTTTTTTTACAAACATAGAGTTTAATTTTCTTCACATGGTTATATCAACAGTTGTTGAATATCTGTCATGAGCATAGCGGCATTAGTTGACAAACTTTTTAAATTAAGAGAAAAAGTTGGCATTAAATTCCAGAATAACTTCGACAGATATTCAAGAACTGTTACCTTATCATGTGAAGAAAATTAAAAGCAATAAAGCAATATTTGATTTATTTTGACAAAAAAAAATAATATAAAGACTGTAAAACAATGCCCTTTTCTCCCGTTCCCTGCATCTCCGCCTTAAGAGACGCGCTGCAGACGTTTATAGATCACGGGTCATCTATGGAGGGATTTGGTATTTTAAAATATTGTTTTCACCAAAATGTAGGTGAAAGCTTAAACCAGTTAAAGAGTTTCAGTTTTTTATTTAAATTATTTTAAAAATGTGTGATAAAACATAAAAACCCTATAAAACAAGCCCACATTATCTTAAAATGTTATATTGTTACCTTATCAAAACATGACTTTATTTACTAGAAG
Organism: Timema cristinae; assembly: GCA_039000515.1. Classification (NCBI taxonomy): domain Eukaryota; kingdom Metazoa; phylum Arthropoda; class Insecta; order Phasmatodea; family Timematidae; genus Timema; species Timema cristinae. Next base: position 67,045,751 of record JBCFYV010000012.1, on the reverse strand, counting down.
AAGGCTGGACCAAGGTTTTTTTTTTTAACCTTTTGCTCAGAAGTACAAATTTTCGCGGCAATCCTTGTTGAATTTTTAAAAAATAAACTTTAAAGGAACTCAAAGTTTAAACATCTTAGCTCGTAAGAAACCTGCTGATAAGTTTCCTCTATATATTGTTGAAAACAATATTAACGTTTAACTTTGGACTTCAGCTACCGCTGCGAGAATTTAATCGTTGTAATAGTTAGTTTTGGTACGATTCGGAATATATTTGATTGATTCTTTTAACCTTAGGGCTATTTACTTTCTTATTCTAAGGAAGGAGGATTGCGGATAAAAGAGCTGTCATAACTCGTACCCTTGAAGGTAAGTAAGCTTACCTTGCATGGTTCCACTATGGCGTAGCTTATAACATAGGGCCATAGTGTAATCCATCATATTGATACTGGTACCTTGCTTAGTTCCATTAACGTGTAGCTTAAAATATAGGATATTCTTTAAATTGAAAAATGACACATGGACACTGGAATTGAACCTGGGACCTTTGGTTTAATACGCCAATTATATTACCACTGAGCTATTCAGGAGTAATTCCGTACCCATGGTCATTCTTCACTCATATTTTAAGGCAGAGTCTGTATTGGACGTGCGGAAATCGTTAGTTATATGAGCGATTTGTTTGAGTAATCTTAAAACAAACAAGAGTTAACCAACCTTACCAGCTTCGGTGGCCGCATGACAATATACTAAATTGCCGAAGATGGAGTTCGAACCGGGTCAGATGTACAAAGGTTTTTTACTAAATGGTTTTCCACTTTACCTCCACGCAAATGTGAGTGCACTTCTTTTAAATTCAACCTTCCTAATACCTAGTTCGATAGTGTAATTAGTACATAGGTGTATATCCCGAATGGGTTGTAAGACGTGGTGCTAAAAATCCCAACTTTAAGCGATGCGAGTCTATATCAATTTGCCAGGAATTATAAAAATAATCATACTTAACTCAAATCATCACCAACAATTTTAGACTAGCTGTTAACTTGAGTGACTCTTACTTGGGAATTAAGATTTTTATAGCATTCAACATTTACCTAAAATTTAACTTAATCATTATGGTAACATTTTAAGGTTGGGTAGGCTATTTTAATTGACTAGAGCCACTAAAATAAATGAATACATTTTTTTTTATCATTCGGTATAATGAAACAATTCTTTTTATTTGAGTATGGGCCAGGTGACTCATCCATTTCTATTTCTAAACTCCCCCTTTCTCACAACCACCCTTATATTCACTCTCACGAATGAAATGTAATCTGTATTTAAGGTGACTCAACCCGGTCGGCTCTATGATTATTCAAATCGTAATCCTTATTTCCTTCTCTTCCCTGCACTAAAAAAACTAGTTGCGTGGACACGCATTCATTCAATTAGGCCGTTATCGTCTCTCTTTCTTCTTATGAACGCACCCGTCACTGAAATTAATTTCTTGGCTCACATTGCTCGACTTGAGAGGAGAGAGAGAGAAAAAAGAGAAGCGAGTAATTTATGATGGCCAATATGTATTCAAATGGAAAGTAATTTACAAGCCGCCTAATAAATGTTACTCTCTAAACATCCCTAAAGAAGTGTGACTTATTACGCTGTGATCGGGTGTCTGTGGTATGTGATGTGGTGTGCGATGTGGTGTGTGGCGAAACACACTTGAAGGATGGATGGATGGATGTTGCTTGTTTCATACTCTCTTTTACTTACCGTGCTCTACGTCTTACTACCCGTCCGTACTATCCACATAATTACATAAACGAAGGTATAATTTAGAGAAAGTTTATCGTACCCACCGGCGCGGGTAATATACAAATACAAAGTATTATATGACATAATATCATTAAAATAAATGGAATTAGAATAAATGGAGAAGGTAGAATCTAAAGGAAATGTAACTGTATTTTCATGAAAGATGAATGGGAAACCATTTAAGGAAAGCCACTCTCAGTCCTTCCGACCGGAATTAGAACCTAGACATCCCTATCACCGGCAAACCAGACTAAGCGAGTCTGGTATTTGTTACATGTGCCCACTGATGTGAGACATACCTGGTACACACATGTATATATTATTTTATGTTAGCTATCTGAGAGAAAACCAGGCTACCTTAGGCTGGTCCTTCGCCTCCTAAACCACTCAACCAGGGGCACGGTCGGTAGATAACTTAACTTGTATAGTCGTCTATATCATCAGGCACTTTGGGTGTCTTTATATGGTTTATTTGTTCTCTTTGTATTTTAGACCACACATCACGCAACCCGCTCCATATAACATAATCTTTCAAATGACATACTCTGAAAAGAAAAACAACAACATAGGATCGTGATATAAAAACATTTCGACCTATTGTTTTATTTTATCGAAACTCCCCTTCCCAACTTACCCGCTTTTCCACCCTCTAGAGTTGTTATTGGTTATTATGATATGTGAGCACTTACGTTGTTCCACGATGCACCTTTGAGAGACGCCATTATTGAAATAAAACGTAGGAAGGGAAATAGAACAAGAAACGAACTGAAAATCGACATTGCTTTTTATTTCTAAATAAAAAAGCGAAGAAAGTAAAATCAAGAGAAGAATAACGCTAGAAAGGAACCAATATAATAAATGTGGAAGCCTTTAAAAGCAGTCCCGGGTACAGATTTGAGACTGCAAATAGAAAAAGTGATTCGATTGTCGCCAAACATTTTAACTTGCTTGCTCTACGTCTGTCTCTGTGTGTGTGTAGCGCGCATGCGTGGGATAATTGGGTTGCGTGAGATCCTGTATGTTTTTTAGTTGGTCGGGGTCAAGGTGTTTAAACATCCAAGGGTAAGTCACTCTAGCCACCTTAAAGGTTCTTTTATGTTAAATTATTTATGTACAAAAACATTTCTAACCAAAGGGGCTTTCATTAACTGATTAATCTAAGGGTTACGGATTGGGAGGATATCATAGAGAAAATTAATCCATATTAGCGTGGGGAGAGAATGGGAAAACCACAGTTAATAATAATGTGTTGAAAAACACCCACATACACCCGGCTGAGACTCGAACTTTGACCTCACCATCACCGGCCACCAAGTCGATTTGACGTCTTAAACCCTGTGATCACAGACGTAAGCTATGTAGTTTTGTGGAAGTGTAACAGCATTATTTTGGAGAGTGAATGAAAAAAAATCACCTTCTCTGTATCCTGATGCGATTTGAACACTGACCTTTTTTTAAATTTGGCACCACGTCTTATTATCCGTACAGGTTGTACGCCTATGTACTAATTACACTAAAGTGTTAGAAATTAAGGAAGGTGTTTAATTTAGAGGAAGTGCACCTGCATTTGCGTAGAGGGAGTGTGGAAAACCATGTAGGAAAAAACACCCTCAGCGCACCCTACTGGGATTTAAATCCAATTTCCCCGTCTCCGGCAGTCTAGTATATTGCGAAAGTAGAACCTTAGACCATGTGACCACCGAAGCGTGTAACTCTGATATTCCTTGTCAAATCTGTCCAAGGGCAGTTCAAGTCTAACGCCCTAGACTGTAGGCTCCACGATGTGGCTTAAAGCCATTAAATTACATTGCCTTATAAAATGAAATAACTCCATTGAGGAATTAACACTTATTTGAGCTAAGAAATAATATATAATATATTTAATATCAATGACCCATCGTAGACTAGTTATATCATGAACGTGAGCCATACTAAACTGATAACATTGCAGTTAGATTTGAAGTAACTTGCTATGATCTAGATTAGAACTTCTTAAACTTTTTCCACTCGTGACCCCTTTTCGCTGGAGAAATTTTAACGTGACCCCGGGTGTATAGGTATATACAATAGGTATACAAATCAAGCTTTTACTGATAATAAATCATAAAGAAATTTATTTTAAAACAATTCTTTGGTATACATATTATTTTACCATTTATTAAAGACAAAAACAAATTTGCATACTAATGAGATCAATGTGTTTGTTTATTTTTACATTAAAATATCAAATTCTGGCTGAATATTTGACACTTCAGGACGTAGAGAACCTTCAACGTTTATCGATATTTTGATTTTATAATCGTTAATGCTGAGAAGTCGCTTAGTGTAGATACGTAATATAAATGGCATAAGAACGTTTAAGGTCATTTCAGAAATTGTTGTAAATTCTGTCCTACTAACAAGCCAAAATTCATTTAACAATTTTTTAGGAAAATCAAGTTTTAAATCTGTGTTGCTTGATAAGTCAGCAAACTCTTCTTGAACTTTTAATGGCAGATGACTGACCTTTTATTATTTCAATTGAGTATGACTGATGAACCCAATTTAGTTTTTTAGAATCAAAGTGTGAAGGAAAGTATTTCTAAAACTGTGTCTTTAGGTACTCCAGTTGATCAATTATAACCCCTAAAATTAAATATATGGGAAGGTCAATTATGAAATCATCTGTAGCTGTAAACATTTCTAAAGAACCATTTTTCACCCTATTCTTCCCTATGTTAACTATTTAGTAAAACTTTCAATTTTATTTTTAACATAAATATGCTACAATTAGTTGTGTGCTCAGAACCAAGGCTGCAGTGAAGTCGTGTGACGCAACACGGGTGAGTGCTGCCAGAATCACCTCAGTTTCATTACGCTTTTGATTTTGAATTTATTTTTGGTAGTTCCACATTCAGAAACCTTTTACTGTTGCCAAATTTTTCACGAACCCCACAGTCAGTTACGCGACCCCATTTGGGGTATTTATTAGTTTATTTGCAAGGCCTATGATTTTGGCGTAATCAACTCATTGAGTATTTTTTTCCACCTTTCGTATAATTTAAGTGTCCCCCAGCATCCCTCTCGTAATGATGGGCTCAAAATTTGAAAAAACAAAACAAGTTAATCTACTAGTTAATAAATTAATGAAGATATCTCCTTGACTCCAACCAACTCAAAACAAGTATATCACTGCAGAGATGAATGAGAGTCGGTCCTCTACCACTTAGACTCCTACCAGTTTCTTCAGAACATAGAGAAACATGTATATTGTTGTAGGGATGGATTGGATTACCTTCTTTTCCTCCTTGACTCTAACTACTTCAAATAATAGTGAAACAGGTCTTTCAGTTCCGAGAAGAATAAGACATTTCTCTACCTCCTTGGTTTCAACCATTTACTCAAAAAGGAATGTTGGATGTGGATCGTAGCAACACCTTTATAGATGGACCTTGGTTTTAGGAGGCAATCAAAGCTCGCAGTGGCACAAACAAAACACAACAATGCCACATAATAACGTTCCCTTGATTGTTTTTTTTTTATATATTTCTAGAAGTTGACAGCCAGCACTCGTCCACTTTACTGGCTGAGTACAAAATTCAAATGAAAATGGAGCTGATCACACGGCTAGCGTGCCATCCTAAGAGAGTGTTTAGGAGAATCTAACACACGTCTGTATGAACAGGGGTTGTTGATATGCAAGAACCAGGGTGAGATTACGTCGGAGCTTGAATGGGGCTTTAGTGGTTAGTTAGTGCTAGACACTGAAACTAAACTAACACTACACTATCACTCAAGCAATACTCAACTTTGTTCTTGCATACAACCGTATGGGTTCATCCTATTAATTGTGCTACTATTTAATTAAAACGTTCACCACAAGGTTTATTAGCTACCTAATATTAAAGCTATAGTTTGGAGGAAGTTCCCTCAATTAGTGTGGAAAGTCATCACCGACTGCACCTGATCAGAATTTAAACCCCAACCTTCCCTGTTAACTGTGACAAACTAAAACAAGGCTCTAAACGACTTTGAGCACGCGGCCATCGGTGTGGGTAGATTAAGCTAGTAAGTAGTCCCTTAAATCAGAAGTGCTTTTATATACCCCCATCTTTTGAATGTATACGTACAATATCCTAAATAAACTATAATAAACTAAAGCGTTCACTCAAACTTGGTTTGATTTTATACACACTAATGTTTTTAAGGATTTCAAAAATTTCCCTTAACGTTACGTTACTATATATAGCTATATATCAAAACAATAAAAATAAAAAAGGTGGTTAAGGAAGAAAAAAATACTCGGAACTCTACTCTCGCTATCACTTGACTCTCAAAGTCTCTTCTGTTTCTGACATAAATGGTTTCTTGGGATGACTGAGAGGAATTTTATCTGCAAAAAAAAAAAAGTAAGACCGAGTGAGCCGGCGAGCCCAATGGAACCAACCTCCCATCCCATCCTCTCCCTCCCGCCCACTTTTTCAACACAAGGGCAAAGAACGCCAAGGATAAGATTTCACCATGTCGTTCTCTTTGCGAGGGAAACTTCACAGCCAGCGGCATCATGAGGGGGATGAACTGACTTGCCACACCTTTACATAAGGAATAAAAAAAAAAAAATGGGGGAAAACTGGAGGGAAGAAAGGAAAAAAAATATTCCTAGCTCACGCTTTCTCTATGAAATAGCATTCTAAATGAGCCGATAACGTACACGCGTATAAATCTCTATTCTTTCCATACAGATATTTTCAAAATTACTAGATCTAGTTTTTACCTTTTCGTATAGAGGAATTATTGTAATTGCCCAAATTTTGGTGCTGAGATGAATATTGTCGTTTTATGTGTTCTCAAATTAAAAAAGTAGGTCTCTGTCCCTGGGCCAACATCCGAGACGGTTTAATGTTTGTCTTTTAAACTCGATATTTGGGTGTTATTTTAGTCATACCTAGGCACTTAGCTTACACTTTGATTCTAGCCATCATGTTAAGGGTAGTTTATGATGATTAATTTTTGAAAGTGCAAAATATTTCCAAAATAGCTCTGACATCTTTGTTTAAAATTAATATCTGGGAGTGTTTGACTTGAAAAATAGTTGTGTATAGGCTATACTTGTTTTTTGGTGAAATGTTCTTTTAAAGGAAAGTTTAATGGTAGCTAATTTTTGAACATTTTAAATTTTTTAAATATGGCTCTAACATTTTGTTTAAAATAGTTATTTTAGGAGCGTTTTAAATGATATATAAGAATGTATGTTTGTTTTCCTGGACCAATCTCCTTTAAAGATAGTTTACTGACAAGTGATTTTTGAAATTTAAAACAAATAGTTAAATAATTATTAGTAGCGTTTCCAGGTGCGTAGACACACAGTGAGATCATTAGTGCTTTCTACAACAAATTAAAAACATATCAAAATCCCCAAAGGGGTAAATAAATACAAGCGATACACCTGCCGAAAACAGCAGATGACTACAGTTTAAATACAAATATTAAAAAATGTACTAACATTTAAAAAATAAATTTCAACATAAGACAATAAGCAATTTATCAAGGGGCCCCGATAATATTTCCTTATGGATTACTGAATAATTTCTCTTTACATAGTTAATAATTAAACGGGCTAAGAATGTAAATACTGTCGCAATATTTTTTTCTCGCCATTGTGGCGACATGTGTTTCCGTGTATTTCTATGAAAATCAGACTGTGGATAAGATGGTGTTATTTCATATTTATTGTGTTGTGCGTCTCTTTCAAAGAACTATATATCACACTATCTTTATTTGTCTCTTATCCCACCTAGATGGGACACTGAAATATCTGTTTGTCGAGTCCTAAGTCATATTTCTCCCCTCCCCCATCTAAACCCATATTCCAGGTATACACAAGTGATGTCCCCGTACCTCATTAGGTACGAACCAACTATTACCATGTATACAACCAACTATCCTAGTTGAAACTAGAGCAGAATCATCGTAAGTGTGTTTGTGTATGGACTCAATAAAACAACTAGTTAAAATTATTTCCTGGATATTATACGTAACAGGATGGTTCAGTGATAGCACAATGGTGCACAAAGTCAAATGTCCAGGGTTCAAATCCTACGTCCATATTGTCATTTTCCACTGAATTAGAATTTAATCCCATTATCAGTACTGATCCTGTGGATATCCATTATTTATAAATTCGTGATATATCTGATTAACTATCGTGGTGACAATGATTAAAACACGTAGCCATCTTGATAATTTATGCGTAGTTTGGTAGTGGAGCAGGTCATGGTTTCTCACTTTATTAAAGTATAAATACATGCCCAGAAAATATACTAGGAGTCTTACATTAGCAAATTTAACAGTGATTCTCTTTTATTAAAAAAAGAAAAAAAAAGAGTAAAAGAAAATATATTTAAGTGGAATTTTTTTTTTTTAGGAAAGCGGTTTTAATTAATCTATTTTTTAAAATCTATATTCAAAGTTAAAAAAAAAAGATGGATTGTTTCAAAATAGAAACTAAACTTATAATTAATTCACAAACCACTTTCTGAATATTTTTTTTGTGGTAACATTAGTTAATCTCAAAACGAGGATATCTGCCATGATTGTTTTAAGTAAAAGTTTCTCTACTGAATTAAGTTCGCATATATCTCCCGTGCGTAAATGCACTGTCCGAACGCCTCTCTCCCGCCAGCTAACTCGACTGTGCCACCGTCTCCATTTCAACATACTACACAATGCACGAAACAAATACGTATTGTTTCTGATCATTTTTTCTTTTAGAAGGAAGAATAAAAATAACAAAATTTCATCTGAAATATATTTCTTTGGACGAATCGTCTTGAATTTTGATTAGAAGTCTCTTCTACAGTTTCTATTTTTCTCTGTTATTCATTTTTTCCTCTATCTTATTCTCCACCAATCCTTCCGTATTTTTGTTCTTTCTTTTTGTTTGCCACTAGTGAACAGATCAAAAGGCTTGGGTTTCTCAATTGATTTCCCCTCCCCCTATCTTTCACCCTCGATCCAATTTTGTATTTGGGAGGTTGTTGGTTTAATACTTGCCGGATATCTTAAGGTCAAATTTAGTTTGTCAAATAAAAAATAATATATATCCTCCAGCATCTTTTTAAACAATATCCAATAAACCTTTTGGACAAACATTAGAAACAAAGATTTTCGACATGATTTGTTAGCTTAAGGGATTAAAATTTACCTTCAAATAAAAGCTGAGTTATCATACAAATAACATTTTTATTTTAAATTGGTAAGTTAAAAACAAGGGATATTAACGACTTAATCTAAGTAGCAGGGATTTGAAGGGCAAATGATAAATAATGCGCCCAAATTAAAGTGTAAAGGAGATGAGAAAACACATTAATAAATCATCCGTGAAAAATCTCACAGTTCACCCGGTGAGATTCGAATCCTTAACTCCCTTCACTGGAGACTATGCCTTCTTTATTGCAAGGTTAATGTCTTAGACCACATGACCCCCGATATGGATAGAAGGTACCTATAAACGCACATAAACAATAAATTTATAGTTATCCACATTGTCAACATATCTCTCTGATTATTTTTCTTAAAAGTTTTACTGAATTGATAATAACATTGCGTATCTGGGCAACTTCCTTTGTAGCCCAGTTTATGGAAATATTAACTAGTACTAGCTTACCGTTGCCCAGAGGACGCCTGAGGGTACTAACCGTACATCCTTTCCGTAGGAGCTCTTTCATGTCCCGTTAAGATAAGATAAGGTGAAGGTGATTGTGATTAATAGGATGTGTAAATAGTGGAAACACTTAAACTTAACTAAAGCCTAACTAACCAAATCATGGTGACCGTTGGGGTAGTTTCCCTTTCGAGAAAAATACCCAAGGTACCAGCTGGGAATCGAACCCGGGACCCGTAGACTCGTAGTCAGGTGCACTACTAACCACTACACCACCAAATTGATTAATGAACAAATGAGTAGAAATAGTTACCATACGACACTTATGGCCCAACTTTTATGGGACAAGCTTTTTATAAAATACAAACGTAATTTTTTGCGGCCAAAATGAATGACACTTCAATGTTTTATTAGGTATATTTTTTCACCACAGCTTACTACCGTTTAGGGTTGTACGCATATTTTATTAGTGCTATTTTATAGTTATTAATAATATTTATCAAAACTAACGGCTGCATATAGCATTACCTGGTGTATGAATAAGTGAAAGTAAATCTTAAGTTTTCTTGCTGTCAGATGAGGCTCTTACTATGAAAATTAGACTGCATTCAAGTTCACCCAATGAAATACGAAGGGGCCTAGGCATTGGTCTTATTTCTACTGCCTTCTTTCATGGGTTTTCAGCAATTACAGCTCGCAGATATTTTTGTATCCCCGCGTCTTACTATCTGTTTAGGTTATACGCGTGTATTATTACTCAAATAGGCCATAGGAATAATTTTTTTATAGGTAATCCACCCACATTGACGTGAAAATAGAGTAGGAAACCATTTAGTAAAAACCACCAACCTCAGTAGACCCGACTGAGGTTTGTTCCTTACTCTCTCCATCTCCAACAGGCAAGTATAACACCAGAGTGATAGCTTAGAGTTGACCATCAAGACACTGAAGTGGGTCAGTTCATAGTTAATGTTACGGCTATTAGAATATAGATGCGATAGATATTGCTCATCGGAGCTCTGACGTAACATAGAAATGAGACCATAGTCGGAAAAAGATGATTACGAGCAAGAAGTCATACGCTTACAATGTTCATGTTCGAACAGTGGTTCAAAGAGTTGCACGTTTTTTATATACTTGGTATCTGAAGGGAAACCGCTTTCGATTAAACCAATAACATTCTCATGTGCATTGAATCAATTAAAAACTCTATTTATCGTAACCATTTTAACTATTTTCACTAACAGGGTTGATCAACAGCTGTAAAACAGAGCCAACCTTGAAAAAATCACGTAATTTGGTTTGACATATGAAATCTAGGAAGAGTTTAGGGACATTTTATAAAGTCATTGGACTTTTTTTTAGACAACAGATTAGTTTTATCTCCAGCTAGCCTTGATTTCATAGTGTCGTCCATACATTTAGAACTGAAAGTAGATGTGTTCGGAAAAGAAACTCCGCTTCTAGATGAGCTGGAAAACTGAAATTTGGCTGGAAGGTAAAGGGATTTCCCCATATAACCAGAAAAATATAAACAAATAAATTTTTTAAATGGAGCTTCAGGAATTTGGGGGGAGGGGGAGCTGTAATTAGGAAATAAAACCTTTTTAGATTAAAATTAAAATAAACAAATTCTGGTGAGATAACTTGGTGAACCATGATGCTTTTCGGAAAACAATGATTTTTAATATTTAATACCTTTCTGTAACAAAGGATGATATTATTTATGCTTTTTGGTGAGCTGTGATGAATTTATATGCAAAATATTTCTGTTAAATATCTATTAGTTTGATTGTTTTATGATCGTGCTTAGGTAAATATTGTGTTTTTAATTAGCTGCGTTTATTTGTGCACTAAGTTTGAACACAAGGTAATATTTTGTCTCAAATATTAAGTTTATTTTAATTTTTCAATTACAATGATTGATTTTTGATTGCCACTGCTAGATCAGGATTGTACAACAAGGAACTATCAAAAATAGGGCAGTTGGATGTTGAAAGTTATAGTTTGATCAAGTTTTGGTGCTGCTTAACCGTGCGAAGAACAGGTCAAACTGCTTGTTTAATATAAAATAGTGAAAACAACGATATTTTTTTTTTATCATAGCCTCACTTATTATATACTTGGGAATTATATTTATTTTTGTGTTTCGGAAAATCTGCTTAAGTCAGGAAATTTAGAAACTTAACATGCGCATTAGCCCCTACTGATTTAAAACTAAAATGAAACAAAAAATTTTTTCTTTTTAACGACGTTGCCTATCCAGAGATTTCGAAGCTATTTTGTGAAGTAAGTTACATCTTAACTTGGCGCCTCTAAGCAGTATAAGCACTATTTCACTTAGACGCCAATGTACAAAATAGAAAGATAGGGAATAAACTGTGAAGTTCACTCTGAGAGTCTATGTGCTGATAGCCCTTTCCCTCTTCCTCTGACGAGTTTACACAGTCACTTTAATATTCGCGCCTTTAAAACTTTGACTTGCTTGTTAATTTTACCTTTTTCTTCTTTCCTCTTCTAGGACATATGTTACTACGGATTTTTTAAAATCTAAATACTGGGAATAAGACTCCTACAGGCCATTTTCGTGACCAAGCCAAATAGCCTAAGTTGTAGTATATTTATAAAAAAACATGTTTATTAAAAACTACTTAAATGTAAAAATAATAAATGTATGACAATGTATAATTATTTTTAGAATTATTTAAGAATTTGGTAATTTTTGTTTCAACATTGTATAATTAAAACTCGCTGAGTAAAATGTAAATTCATTAACATGGGAAATCCTATCTTGACCAGCCGTGACGTCACAGGTAGGCAAGGTCCTTAACTCGAAAATACCTATTACTAAATATGTAATACATATTGCCTATAAACAGCTGATAAACAGCGTTCAATGTTGGCCTCATGCTCAAAAGGTAAAAATCAATCTACCTCTTCCTTGGTGTGATATAAAAATTGACACTATCTGTCAAAAATTACAGTTACAGAACACATAGCTTGGCTTATGACTACACTAAAGTAGAAAAAGTAGGTTTTTTGAATTGTTCTATAAGGTTCTTTTATGGCGATCCGACTATAAATATAGCCTAGATACTGAAACGTATGGTAACAAATCAAAATACACTTTCTTCTTTTTCTTCCACTAGATGTGTGTACTAGCCACTGGAAAAGGATGTTCACTGAAAAAAAAAAAATGTAAACAAACAAACAAACAAATCCCGTCAGCACAAATTTTAATAAAAACATACGACATAGGAAAAAAAAAAAGTTTAATCCTAACAAAGGTTGAGAGAACTGTGAATAAAGGACTGGAAGAGAAGTGAATTTCGTGTCCAGGTGTGCTCCGCTGCTAATCCTCTCATTGGCTGCCATGTCACGTGATCTGAGAGCAGGAAGGAGGGGTATGGGGAAGAGGAACGACACACTGGTTGTTTCATCCAAGCCTTCTCCACGTGCAAGGTTTCTCACAGACCTCGCCAGGTGGCACTGATATCACCTTTAATCGAAACGATGGTACATTATTTATTATAAAATAAATTTGGTTGATTCGTATAATTTTTTTTAAAATTAAACATAATTCAATTACTAACATAATCAAGAGACTACAAATTGTTCGTCAACAAAACAAAAATTACAATTCAAAACCTCAATTGAACATCCTTAAAGTGCATATACATTGGAGGCGAATTTGAAGCAAGGCAAGCCTAAGCCAAAAGTGCTCGCTGCCTCACTTTGATGTACCGACACGAGTTGGCTCAGTCTCGCTCTGCATTCGTTCGGCATCGGCTTGCCTCGCTTCAAATTTGAATCTATTGTATACGCACCTTAAGTGTGTTCAATTGATCTTTGAACTGTAATTTCTGTTTTGTTAACGAACAATTTGTAGTCTCTTAATTAACAAATAATATTGTTCTAAAATAAATATTATAGAGGACATTCCTTAACATTTTCATTGTTATAAAAACATTTTAACGTATTTCTTAAAGACTTATTGAGGTTTTACCAAGACATATTTAAAACTTCTATAAACATGTTTGATATAACATTGGAAATATTAACCAGACCTTCAACCATGTGTAAATTAGAACATAAGTTTGTGAACCAAGGGACCGTATTGCTTCCCAGAAATAAATAAATAAATAAATAGAATGTTAAAAATCTCAAGGGGAGGTGGAAGGTAATGCAAGTTCTGATGGATTTTTATTAAAAAAATTGTTGTTGTACATAATAAATATAATATTGATTTAATAGTAACGTTTAGTTTAATTTTCTACATAATATCATTATAATCTCAACAGTTATGGAATATTTTCTACGGGCATCGCGGCATACGAGTAGATTCTTGATAAACAAATATTTAATCATGAAATATACTACAAAATGGTAGAAAACTAAGTTAAACATATTTACTAAAGCAATATTTTATTTATTTTAAGCAACTTTTTAATTAGAACTACCAAAATGCAGAATTTAACTTGAGGTTCCTTTCATCTCAACCCAAGGGGCAACACCCAGATTTTTCTTGAAAAACGTATCATATAAGCCTACAGTATTATATACAGAGTGTTCGGAAACTCATAGCCCAAACTGCACGTATAGTTTGTTTGAACCAAAAGTAATACAAAATCCCTGTACACTTTCATCCAGAAAACTATGCTAATAAAATTAAAGTGTATTCAAAGTTTCAGTGTACAGCGCCGGAATAGCAAAACTGTCAAGCATACGTGTACAGCAAGTTGCATAGGAGTTAGGCGTGCATCACTACACATGTAATAATGTCAAGCCCTTTCTGTGATGTAGGACAGTTAATAATGACCCTCAGAACGTATTCGCATTTCTAGATGGTCTGGTGTGTTGTTTACTATTAATTGTGTGGTATGTTCTGCTGCGGTGTTCCAAGATGTCGAGGTGTATTGCCTCACGCCTAGCTCCTATGTAACCTGTTGTACACGCATGCTTGAACAATTTTACTCTCACGACGATGTACGCCGTAACTTTGAACACAATTTAATATCTAATGAATCGGATAGCCGAAGCTATCATCCATGCATTTTAGTGAGGACAGTACCATCTAGATATCATATTCTGAAAATTGAAAAATGACACATGGACACTTTTCAGAATATGATATCTAGATGGTACTGTCCTCACTAAAATGCATGGATGATAGCTACGGCTATCTGATTCATTAATATATATACATTCCCGTACAATTATAATATAATTGTCAAATGGCTGCAATAAAATATGCCAATCACCGAGTCGTTGATGGCTGCGTTGTCTGATGGCTGTGATCTTAAGTAATCACGCATTTATAAGCTGATGACTTCCGCACGTCCATCAAAGACTCTGCCTTAAACTATGAGTGAAAAGTGAAGAATTATTCTGAGCACAGGACGAGTCCTGGTTAGCTCAGTGGTAAGAGCATTAGCGTATTAAGCCAAAAGTCCCAGGTTCTATTCCCGTGTCCAGGTGTCATTTTTAAATTTTCATAATATGACAATTTAATAGTGTTACTATTAGCATTGTTTTCCGGATGTAAGTGTATATGGATTTTATATCACTTTTGGTTCAAACAAACTATATGTGCAGTTTGGGCTATGAGTTTCAAAACACCTGTTTAGTGATCTCTTACCTTTGTTAAGCTCACATATTTATTTTTTTACTTTTATTTGCGTGTGCTTCATTTTTCCACAATTCTATAGTATTTATATCATAGCATGCTTAATACACTTTATTTCATACATACCAGGTTATTTAAAAATAGAGGAACCTTAATTTACTAATAGTAAAACTATAACTTTTTTAGAGCCAAATTGGGTGTCATAGATATAGATTGAAACCAAAATGGAAAATATATATTTTAAGCCCAAATGGCTGACAAATTGAAATGACTAAACCTTATATAAGTTAGCTTTTTAGCTTTTTACAATATCTAAGATACCTTTGGTTGCAGTATAAAAAATAAAGAAAAACTAAAAAATTAGTAGAGCAATTAAAAAAAATAGAGAGATTTTTTTAAAAATGGAACTCAATTTCAGTATGAATAGCTTAATGGGCGAATGCAAAAGGGTCGAGAGGCACACGTGCACCCAAGGGCACTAGGTTTGCGACCCTTGCAGTGATATATCTTATTTAATTCATTTGCATTTCTTATCTTTACTAAATTAGTTTTTTTCAGCAAAATAAATTTAAATGTCTTAAATCAAACTATATAAAAAGAGTTAGTTTTTGAAATGTAAGTTTTAGAAATATTATTTTACAAATTGTATTCAATGAATACAACACAAATATTATTATTGACAATTTGATATGTATTAAATTATAATCATTGCTATTTAATTTTGTTTTAAAACTTAAAAGGTTTTTTCAGGAATAAAATAAAACCATTACAATCCAAAAATACGTGTTGCATCATTCATATTTTCAAAATTTAATTCCTTTATTAAAATTACAATTTCTAAGATTTATTACAAAAAAATACTTCATGCAACTTGTCTGACATTATATTTAAATCTGAAATTAATTTTTTTATTCAATATAACAAGAGTGTGGTGTTATATAAAAAAAGGATTACTCTGCATTTTAAATTCAAACCTCTCTGATGGTTTGATGTTTGACTGTTGAAGCAGTTCATAGATTGTTATTTTTACTCTTTAGTCCCAAATAGGTTTGTTGGGGATCGAGTCTTAGTTTAGTTTCCCCATTGCTGTTTACATTAGAGGAATTTTTATAATGTTTTTAATGTTTATGTCCTCTTACTATTTGTTTATTTTGAAGAAACCCTCAAATTTCAAAATAAATTTTCTAGCAATAAGCTTAGTTCCAAATCTATTTCTCGTGCTAGAAAGTCGTTTCATTTGATATTATAAATGTGATCTTGCCAAACAAAAGTAGGTTTATAAAAACTACCGAGTCGAAGGTGGCTGCGTTATCTGGTAGCTCGTGATCTTAATAAATCACACATTAGTAGCCGATAATTTCCGCACGTCCATCATAGACTCTGCCTTAAAATATGAGTGAAGAATGACCTTGGGCACGGGACTAATCCTGGATAGCTCAGTTGTAAGAGCATTGGCGTACTAAGTCAAAGGTCCCGGGTTCGATTCCCGTGTCCAGGTGTCATTTTTCAATTTTCAGAATATGATATCTAGATTGAGTAATCCTTACTACTAAAATGCATAAATAATAGCTATGGCTATTTCATTAAAAACTATAAGTGTAGTTTTAAAACAATGACTGGCTACGGGAAAATAAATACCCCTCCCCCTTTTCAATGGTAAATAATAAGGGTTGCTGTAATAAGTACGAAACAAAAGTAATTCCCAAGACAACTCCAGTTTAACTCTAGGAAAAAACACATCTAGTTCTATAAATTTAAATACAAATGTATATATTATAGTTTATCAGCTTTACATAAGAATCATTTTATAAATGTTCTCCACTCACTATGCGTTATGTATAAAGGAGATTCTCAATGTGTAAGAACATTTTAAGTGATAACTGGAAGCGATTCACTCTTGGGAATCTTGGAAAATATCTAGCTGTATATTACAATCAAAATCGCAATCAGTAAGCTGTTGTAGCGTATAATTTCATGTTATCTTTTTAACTGAGATCCTTGTCTTTTTATTACTGTGCATATTTTCCCACTTTCCTTGCATATTTTTTCAGTTGTAAGTGATTAATTGCATGTGTATTTTGCCAGCTTTTCGTGCATATAAATCCGCAGTATTATTATAACTTTTTCTCCATGTACGTTATACGGTTGTCTGTTTCACACAGTCATCCAAGGTATTGCGTGGTTGGTTGCAGCCGGCTATTCCCGTGGCCTGGTCTGTGACTTCACGAATCAAATGGCATAAGCTTGTTAATTTAATAACCGCAAAACAACCTTTTTGTACGACATTATTAATTTATGTGGTTGCTGTGCTAGCACGTCTACCACCACACCCAACCCTTGATAATAGTATATCAGGTCTTAGAACCTAGCTTCACCTAAGATAATATGTTTAATACTACACAGCGCACACTCAGTAATATCACTTAAATATTTACTAATAATATTACAGGACCTACAAACTAGCTTAAACTAAGATAATACGTCTAGAGCTAGCACTGGCTTCTAGCTATTTATTAATGGTATACAGTATAGCAGTAGACTTACAAACGAATTTAACCTAGAACACTCCTTTTTGGACTTGATGTTCAAGCATCATAGTCATTGAGCCAAAGAAACATAATTTTTTAATACCATTTTTCACCCTGTTTTTAACTTGTCTTGGTTATTTGCATTTAGCTACATCAATGGGGTAGGGGTGCTGAAGATAGAATTTACCATAAATGTATCCATATTGGCATGGGGAAGAAAGTAGGAAATAACACCCTCGGAAAAATCGGACAGGATTTTAAATACGACATGCCCATCGGTGGAAAGTCAAATTACATGAGCTTGGAATTTAATCCGCGTGCCCATCGGAGTCATACATAATTCTTCTGCTGCTAAAAATTTCATAATTAACCATCCCCAACTCCCCTTATAAAAGGTATAATTTTATTTTGTTGTGCCTTATTTATTAGCAACAACGGAAAAATAACATTTACCTTTATGGTTTAACAAATTTTCTTCCCCATTACATGTGTTACAAAGAATTCATCTCATCGGGAAATCATGTAAAAGATTACACTAAAATGAGAAAATGCATCTAAGTGTGGTTCTATGCATTATTCGTCTGAAAACAGATACGTTAAGAAGATTTACATTTTTTAAATGTTCTATTCTTTAAATATGATATAACGATTTCCCTGCTTAATAAAGTGGACTGAAAAAAACCTCACGTCGATACGAACTTTAGTACCTATCACCTACTTAAGTTAGGTGTTTTTTGTCGGGTTAGTTTATGGCCTCCCTTGAATGAAAGAGATGTGAGAATAGCTGATGTGATGAATGTAGCACCTGAAATATGCAATCGGTGAATGGAATACAATGAGCCAAAGATCAAACAACACCGCGTTCCATCAAGAACAGTGTACATAACCGCCTCAACTAAAATAATAGAACCGCACCAGTAACCACGTGGTATAAGGCGTCAAGCTCGCGATATACTGGATTGCTTGTAACGAGAAGGACGAGGTTTGAGTATAGTCTAAGGTAATTTGAGGGTAGATTTTCTATCACATGTGATTTATAACCGTGGGCTTCTGATTCCCCCTCTACGCTGATCCGGGTGTACTCCAAGCGACCCATCCTTATGTCTACCCAGGGTGTGTGTGTGTGTTTTTGGGGCTCCAGAAAGTATGAATTGTAACTTATTTTATTCCTATCCGAGATCTAGCTTATTGAAGTCTTATAAAATTCATACCACATGCAACTATACTTTAAAAAAACCCTGATTCAATGGAGATTAAATGTAAAAAGGTTCCTTGCCATGTCTTGTTGGGGACTTTTGACACTAGATATCGAAGGTATAGCCTGACCCCCCTATAAATCCTTAAACCCTCCTAAAACCTTTCCCAAAGTAAATTCCTGGGTACGGCCCTGTTCCTTATTAGTTTAAATGTTAATAAACATGGTGTTAAACGTAATAGTTAAAAATTAAATTAAATACTACTCTGAAATAAATGTAACAACTATTATTTACATAGAGGTATGTGTAAATGGTAATCAAGAAGAATTATAAGTGTACTTTTCTAGACAAAGACACATTGAATAACCTATAACTGCACTCGTATCATTTGAATACCGACCTTCCGGGTTAAAGTCAAGCGCACTGGCATTATATTTACTGATGGCTACACAAATATACCTTACCCTATTTTAGTTAAAATTGTGATATATCCCAGTAGAATGGTGTCAGTATACTAAACCAATTTTTTTTATCAAGAGTAAAACATATTTCTAATATCATTTATCATTTCTCACCCTTTTAAAAAAAAACTCCAAAAAAATTCTATCTATTCTGTAAATAATTGTCACTGGTGTCAAGACTTCGATCAATCATTTCCCTAGTGGTCTTCTCAGAAATCAAACTTGTTTCTCTCTACCCTTCACCCCCTCTCAAACTCGTTTTCTATCTTGGTAATTGTTGGTGTCGTGCCCTTGCGGCGAGCGCGAGAAGCTACGGTTCGCGCCGCGCGGTCTGCGCCGAATAGAACACGGAGGATTTCAATTTCAGTCCGGCGAGAGCCTCCACTGTTGGAGGTTGTTATTGATGTTGCGGAAGCTTTTGTCAAAGCGGCTCTTTTCGTCTTTTTCACAACAGATCGCTTCCATGATAACAGACAGTTGCGAGTGTGTTTATTTTTATTGGTGGGTTGCTAGTCTATTATAATGAAAGTGTAGACATCTGTAGTGTGACATTTCGAACGTTTTTTTAAGAACAACAATGTGAGACCTTTTAAACTGTGAACGTCACTACAATTGTGAAAACTAAACGTGTAACTGTGCAAGGGAATTTATTAAACAACATAATAAATAAACCTTGTTATAACAATACATAAAATCTAAATAGATCAAAAGTGTTTAAATAGTTCCATCCCAGCCGCGCTCTAATGCTCCCACCAAAACATAAAAAATGAATAACTTTTGCTACTTCCATGATCGTGGGACGATGGATGTTTTTGTATTAATGTTCTACGCCACTCTCACGAAATAGTTGTGTATTATCTTCAAATGTGACAAAGATAAAATTCAATAAATAAAGCTGTAAAACGGTGTTTCATTATTGTTAAAAGAAAAACACATTTTTCTGGCTGAAAATATTGTCTTCACGACTGTTGTATCTTGTGTTTTCTAAATCTTGTAAGAGAGGAGGAAAAAACAACAACTTGATGTCGGACGATTTAGTCGCTTAGAAGACGAAAAAAAAAAAGGGTGAGTGGAACAGTTAGTGTGATAAAATAAAACTTGACAATGGGGTTTCTACTCGTGGCACTGTACCCCGCGTTGTTCGTGGTGCTGATGTGCACCAGCGTCGTCAGAGCGGGTGTTTCGATGAGCGGTAACGACGTCCTCGGCGCCACAAATCACCACCAGCTGGGGGAGATCTCCAGGTGTCCTTGGGCCTGTGCTTGTACCGGTATGTTTGTCGACTGCTCTCACAGGGGTTTGACCCAAGTACCCCGCAACTTGCCGTCGGAAGCTGAAAGACTGTGAGTATCCAATACGTTATTTTGGCAAGGCAAATTTAAGCAAAAATATGGACAAAAACAATGTGTTAATACAAATTAAAGGCACCAAACATTTTATTTTTATATAAAGTATTTTAATGCTGCACATTTTCGTGGTAAACTCTTTGGTAAAAAAAAAAACAACACCTTCAGGACAGGACACCCGGCCGGGATTCGAACTCCTAATTCTCCAGCACTGGCACGCCCCATAAGACAAGGTTGATGCCTTAGCCCAAGTGCCCACCCATTCTGGCTATTCTTTACTAATGCTCACCTCTTTTTATCTCCTGTAGAAGATGCCAACTTATGATTTGTATAAAGTGTGAAGTGAAATCGCAAATTTAGATAATTATTAAACAGGTGTAATTTAGGCATACTTTGTCAAAATAAACTTACCCCCCAACGGCGGTCACGCAACCCAAGGTTCATGATTACTAGTTTCGTGGAGGTCATGTTTTGAATCCCGGCTGGGTGAACGGCGGTTCCCAAAAGGTGGCCTATCCTTGTGGTCTTCCAATCCACTTTCAACGATAATACGTGTAAACTTTAAAAAAAACTGGGATATCCTCCTCGTTTCAACCTTATTCTGTGTTTGTGCTAGCCACACACTTAAACCACGAAATACTTGTCTTTCTAAAACTTGCTTCGGTGGCTGCGTGATCTAACGTGCTACTCTAGCAGTATACTATACTTTTATGACGGGGAGATCGAGGTTTGAATCTCGGTAGGATGTACTGAGGTCCCCCCCCCAATGGTTTTCCAAACTCCCTACGCGCAAATGCGGGCACACTAGCTATAAATATAGCCTCCTTAATTCCTAAAACCATTAGCGTATAAACCGAACGGGTAGTAAGACGCAGTGCTAAATAAAATACACGACGAAACCAACGCCTTTGTCCGTGCACCCACCAGTATGGACCAGCTTTCAAGTGTATCATACGAGTTGAATAACACTGTAATACTATTCCGTTTTATCTAATAACAAGTAATTTTAAATCATAGCGTTTTAAAATTTATTCTGAGGTGTGTGTAAAATGGTTAATTTACTTCCAGCTATTCAGCATCTCTTAGGTTTTAATTAATATCATTGTCTTCTGAAATTTAATTTAATATTATAAACACACTTTTTCACAATTATTGTATTTCAAGTCGTTTATTTCCGTTTGAATATAATCAGTGCCAAATTGCCGTTATTATTGAAATAAATCTGAACTATATTTTAACTTTTGCCTCCAACTCTTCTAACACAAGTGTATTAGTTCTAAAGACAGCTACAAGAGCGCTCTGGTAACATCAATGGCTATACCGTACCTATGTAGTACAATAATTAGTACATTTTTAACCAGGGTTGAGGAGTTGGTACGCCAAGCCTTCGACTCCTCTATTTTTCTACTGTCCAAATCAAACTCCAACCCCAACTCCTTCAATGGCTATATATTATTTAGTAACAACAAATTGATTACAGTAAAATGCTCCAATACAGATAAGTTCATGGGAAACTAAATTGACATTGTGAATTTATATTTAAATACATTTGTCAATCCAAATAAAAAATTTCAGTCTTAAATAATTTAAAAAGTATAAAATATTGCTTTAATATGATAAGTTTTTATTTTGACGCCGGAGTCGAAGTTGGTACATTTTTGCCAGTTCCGGGTTTTAACCCACTTTGTAAATATGAAAGTTTTTTTTAGTACCACATCTTTCTTCATGTTCAGGTTGTACGCCTATGTACTAATTACACTAATGGGTTAGGGATTAGGAAAGCTTCAATTAGAGGAAATGTACCCTCATCTGCGTGGAGGGAGAGTGGAAAAACATTTAGGGAAAACTGGGATCGAACCCCGATCTCCCAATCTTCGCCAGTATAGTCTAGTCCAACACGAGATTAGCGTGTTAGACCACGCGGTCACCAAAGCGGATTTTTTTTTCGGTAACTTATTGTTTGCGTGATTTTACATCCCACCCTTTTAATAGTTTACTACATGATGAATTTTGACTAGTCCCTAATTTTTAATTATAATACGTATTTATAACGTACGTTTTCTAAGGTCTAGGGGTAAGGTGTCAGACTTCTATGCTGGCGGCCGGGGTTCAATCCTCGGTCCCGGCAAAGATTTATCTGACTTCCAAACCCTTCCTTCACCTCTGACAAGACATCTTGTGAATGTGGGGAATGCCAGGCCACCACCGTGGTTCGGATTCCACGTTAAACTGTAGGTCCTCCATTTCATCTCGCAATCACCCTACTATCAAACATTAGCGTAAGTGCGTACAACCCGAACGGGTAGTAAGACGCGGTGCTAATAATAATAATAATAATACATTTTCTAAAAAGACTAAAATTACAATCACACCATTACTTATTGGCTAACTAAACCAAGAAAGGTTCGCCCATTTCCACTCGCACAGCCCTAGCGTATAGATTTACTAATTGGATAGCTGGACTTACACATATACCCTGTACACATATACCCTGTTCATGGTAGTAGGAAGGCATTAGGTATTTTTTTCTACCAAAATATATAGTAAGACTATAACAGGGAAAAAGGCCTTTCAGATCTCCCTTCTTACCATGAACAGGGTTTACTTTATCTAGCTTCTAGAACAATATATCTATTTTACACACACACCCATAGCACATAGATATTTTCTAATTGAATAGCAGGACTTACACACCAGCTATTAATAGGAGTTAATATTTCACACGTAGTTCTTGTTCGTAGATATTAATTAATTGGATAGTTGGATGAACACATATATAAGTTAAATAGTCGAACCAGTATGCCCTAAGTTTGTGTTTGCCACTGTAAACACTTAGCTAGCAGAGCTTAAAAATATTAATATTAACATTATAACTATTATTGACAAAGGCTGGGTTTATATTCATGCATAACGCATCACTAATAGCACATAGTGCGTAAGAAGTTAAACTACACTATTTTCAATGCTAGCTTTTATAATCGATACATAGGGAATAGTGTACACTGCATTGAGTTGACTAACTTTAACTTATTATACGTTTTACATGGAGTGTAGTAGATATAATGATTGGGACATAAGACTTGAGACGTATCAGCCAATGAACTGCGAGGAGATGTTAACAAATCAAATGCCAGTATACAAGCAGATTAAAATAATCCGCTTCTGTATTTATCTTCATTTCCGAAATGCCTTGTTGAAGCCATACTTATTTGTTATTTACGAATCTTCTTTGTTCTAGCATTAATGACTGTTATTGTAAATATGATTGAAAATATCGAGAAATATTACATTTCTCGTTCTGTTATTGAGAAGTAGGTCTACTATATATATTATTCATGACAAAAATAAAATCGGAACCAAATAAAGATAGAATTTGATTTAATAGTACGAAAAAACTAAAATTTAATCAAATACAAGTTTCAAAAGATACAATTTAAGTAATGTTGTTTTTAAAATGAACCCTATATTGAAGTTTTTTTAGATACATTATCTAGTAGTGAAAATAGGTAGGGCCATTTTCTATGAATAACATACAATCTGTTTAATTAAGACTTTACACATTACATTTCAGTATAATAACCGATGAATTTTTCTTATGAATTGTGCACTGTACGCTATGAACTATTTAATATTTTTTGCGCTATGCTTAGACAGGGCAGAGAAAGTGCACGAATATAAGTGTGCAAGTGAGATGGTAAAACTCCATTGCTCAATCACATGTATAAACTACTTCATTAAACCCGTCCGAGATTCAAAAACCGACCTCCTCATGAATGGTAAATCGGACAAGACGAGACCCAACGTTTAATTGCTATTTTATACTTTTTTGTTAGCACCAAGTCATACCACTCGTTCGGGTTAAAAGCATTATACCATTGCACTTAGGTAATATTCCAAACACGTCTTCATAGTATTTTACCTTAACTTATTAAACATAAAAAACTACCATACGTTAAGAAATATCGAAAACGGCACGTTCCACTGGAATGGCCCGCAAACACGCGGGTTTATATGGTGGGGAAAATACGCTTTTTTGTTTGTTTGTTTGTTTTAATTAACGAGATTTTAATTCCAAATAAAAAGCTTGCTATAAATATAATATTTATTCCTTAAAATCAATCTTGCTCCAATACCTATGTATCCACCATTCTAGAAAAACAAAGTATTAAGTAAAATGTATATTTTTATATACTATTTAATTTTCTTATACCATTACTGATTATGATCGATGATACATTTGCGAGTTTAAAAGACTCAGAAATAGACTTTTAATGTCGATGTAGTTTTCTTACTTGGTCGACGGAAATTCTCCGCATGAACGACCATTTGCCGACTCCGTGCTTAAGATCAAGAAGCTGTTTTGAATTCAAGTTTTAACATATTTTGATCCGTGAGATAGTTTTTTGATTTATAGAACGAAGCTGATTTAGTTTTTATAGTCTAACAATATACCCAGTTTTAATTTCTAAAAATCAAATCAACAATTATTTTTAAATTAACAAAAAAAAAATACAATACATCCCTGATAATCTAAAACATTTAAATTTCGCATTCAATTTTGTAATATTCGCCACACATATCTAAACTTAACACAGTTATACATACAGTTTCGAGCTGCGGTAGCCCACATCACGGCTCACTAGACTGGATTAGCCATGTTAGTAAGGTCGACGCTCGAATCCCGACCGGTTGATTTTCCACATGATATTTTACAACCCTTATTCATGATAATGCGTGTCCGTTCCCGCTAAGCTATCCTGCAATTATCTACCCTTTAGATTAAGTCATTAATAACCTCGGCGATAAAACGTAATTAAAAACAAAGTTGAAGTATTTTTGTTGTTGTAAATATATGATTTCATATTTCATTTTAATTCCAAACTAACGAAGCCTTGCATGGCTCGAATCAAATTAATTGCACTTTTGGCGAAATTCCATGGCAGAGTGTATATTTAATTGGAAATAAAAATAACAACACACAAAATAAAGTAGAGCCCGTGTCATAGTTTATAGACCTAGCTGACAGTAAAAGTACCCCCCTTTACCTAACCAATTCGCTTAGCATTCGTTCTAACTGAAACGCTCGCATTATGAACGCTGAATTACACGAAAATGTAACGCATTAACTCGATTGATTTTACCTGTTTTCATGAATATGACGAGTATAGAGAAACAACCAACCAAGTAGCATTAATTTCAACATTCAAACACTGTTTATATTTTTTATTTCACACTTTTTAACACAAAGAGTTATTTAATGTATTAATCTATCAGTTAGTGATGAAGAGGTTAGTTTAAAGGAAAGGCACCCGCATTATCATATAGTAGGGATGGGAAAGCCACCGTGATAAATCAAATGAAGGAAACCAAGCCCCATTCACCCAATACTCTATTCTTGACCTCCTCATCACCAGCAACTCAAGTTATTGCAAGCTTGACGCCTTAGAGCGTGTTTCCACCGGTGCAAATATAAAATCCGGTAATGTTTTGTTTAAACGCTTAGAACGTATTTTTCTAGGAATGTTACATTTTTAACTTGACTATTTCGTACTCAAATTGTTTTCAAGCATCTTTAAAGAGCCTCACACAATTAAAAAAAAATCTACAATTTAATATATTTAGCACATATACAATAATTTTATAGAACTTTACAAATATAAATTTCTAATAAATTACAAATTACAAATAGAAACAACACTTTGTTGATGGCTCCGTGGAACTTGCGGTCAGGCTTTAAATAAATGGTTGCTTGCTACGATTGGAATACTGAATGTTCCAATTAATTTAATTGTTTACAAAATACATTCATTTCTTAAACACCTGCATCAGGGCTCAAGCGGATTAAGGCGTCAGTTTCATATTGTCTGGTTTTTAGGTGATGGGACTCGAATTCTGACCGGGGAGTTCTCCCCCCCCCCCCTTAAATAGTTTACCACCACCCTTACACACAGCTGCGGGAACATTTCCTCTTAAAATATATTTCCTGATAGTCAAAATATAAGCATGGAACAACCATTTTAGAAAACATTCTAAATAGATATTTAGTAAGGAGTAAATCAACCATGGAAGCTAGACAGCGACTTTACCTAGTAACAGACCAGTTGATCTCACTACCCATAAATACCTAGTAACAGACCAGTTGATCTCACTACCCATAAATGCCCGTGGCAAAATTCATTTCTGAATGGCCAACCAAAACACTTTTACATGCGTTTAATTATGATACTACTATAAAGCCACATGGCTGACTCACTGACATTAATGTTTACCCACTTCCAGATGAGCTAGAAACTTGAAATTTGGCAAACTTATAGTTTCTAGCCTGTAACCGAAGTCAAAATCCCCAAAAGTTAAAAAATAATTATTTTTAACCCACGAAAAAAATTGAAAATGTCGGAGAACTTTCTTTGGAGATCTCTTGTGGCTAAACAGTAAGCCCTATAAAAAAAACGGGGCTGGAATTACATTAGTTTACATCCACTTGCAAAAAACAAAAAACAAAACTCAAAGCGAGTTATTATATATAATGTCATTACCATAATTTTTTACAATATTATCTTTCTATGCTCTGCCTCCTACCATCCGTCCACGGTACTCACTTATTAACACTGATAGGGCGTGGATGAGGAAGGTAGAATTTTAATAAATGTACCTGAATTTTATGAAAGGAAAGTCAGAAACCACTTAGGACAAAACTTCATTTCACTCGATTGGGATGTGAACACCGATTAACCTATCACCAAAGTACCTGTATAGATGAGACTGATGCCTCTGTCCATGTGCCCGCTGGTGTGGATTTCATAAAAGGACAGGTTTATTTATAAAACTGTGACTTGATTGCTTTTTGACATTCACCCATCATTTGATTTTTTGTGGAATGCACGTTGTGAGTGCTATTAGGTGTATGGAAGTTAATTCACTTTGAGTGTGATATGTATAAAAGGTATACTATATGCTGATAATTTTTTTAGTTCCATTTTTATTGATTTGTGTAATGTGTACAGCTCGCGTATGGCACACATGGCCGATGTTTTGAAAACTGGTAGAATAATCGTTCTCGCACTTTTATGTTAACAGCTTTAGCGGGAGTGTTTTTGACGAAATAATCTTTTAACAATGTTTTATTACAAGTAGGCGCCATTAGGTGTGACACTTAACCAATTTTATAATGTTGAGTTTGAATTTTGAGCAACTTTTTGGAAGTAATAAATTTGTTTTTCTATCTCCACAAATTATATTAATTGCTATTCTCTTTAGTCAAGGGGTTAGAGAGATTGGTCCTAGGTTTAGAGGAACCTGACTCGATGTCGTTTGATTAATTAAATAATTAAGATTTATGTGCAATCGCCCAGTTAGCCAGACATTAGATTACCTGATGCTGCATATGTGTGTTTATTATTAAGTGTTGCGGTAAGAGGGTTCGGTAGTTTGTAATTCGTGTACTTAATACAACCCGTGATTTATAGGCCTACATTTTCTAAAATACATTTTTTATTTAAAATAAGTATTTAAAAATATATCGTAACTACCAGAATATTTGATAATTTATGTTAGTTCATTTTGACATGAAGGTACATATTTGCAAAATCATCAAATTCACACTTGCATCGAGATTCGTAGTTGAGAAATAGCCACGTTCTTATTGGTATTGAGGTATATAGCTGCAAAATCAAAAAGTTAATATTGATATAGAGGTACGTAGCTGCACAGTCATCAAGCTCCTATTGCTACTGAGATATTTAATATCAAATCACCAAGCTAATATTGGTATTGGGGTACGTAGTTGCAAAATCATCAAGTTAATATTGGTATTGCAGTACGTAGTTACAAAATCACCAAGTTAATATTGGTATTGCGGTACGTAGTTGCAAAATCACCAAGTTAATATTGGTATGGGGGTACGTAGTTGCAAAATCACCAAGTTAATATTGGTATTGGGGTACGTAGTTGCAAAATCACCAAGTTAATATTAGTATTGAGGTAAGATACTTGCAAAATCACCAAGTTAATATTGGTATTGAGTTAGGCTTCTTGTAAAATCACCAAGCTAATATTGGTATTGAGTTAGGCTTCTTGTAAAATCACCAAGCTAATATTGGTATTGGGGTACGTAGTTGCAAAATCCCCAACCTCATATTGATGTCGAGGTACGTAGTTGTAAAATCACCAAGTTAATATTGGTATTGAGGTAGGCTACTTGCAAAATCACCAAGTTAATATTGGTATTGGGGTACGTAGTTACAAAATCACCAAGTTAATATTGGTATTGCGGTACGTAGTTGCAAAATCACCAAGTTAATATTGGTATTGAGTTAGGCTTCTTGTAAAATCACCAAGTTAATATTGGTATTGAGGTAGGCTACTTGCAAAATCACCAAGTTATTGCCATCAAGGTAAGAGGTGACAAGTATGAACTTGACATTCTCGACTCTGGGCAAGTTTATCAATTAATCCTTTTTTTATTTGTGCGGGTAGGCCCATTCAGTCTCGTAGCAACAGCAACCGGAGGAGCAAGTCCCATCTGTCAAGTGTCTGCGGAGGAGTCATCAGTATCTGTAACTAGGGGGGAGGCGGGCCGCAGGGGAAATCAGCCCCGACTGTTTGTTTTAATGGCGCGAACAATTATTACACCCCCACTCCCCCCTAGCCCGGACGTGCCGGCACGTAATTTGGTTTATAGACTGGGCTGTTCCTGATAACTCTTCTTCGGCAAATACCACTAGATCACCGCGGCCATAGAGCACTCGACGCGACGGGGGTGAAGGGTAACAAGACCGGTCTTGGTGGGATGGATGATAAGTTCTCATAGCTCGTTATTTTGATGTAGTACATCTTACCACCATTCGAGCTATCCATATATTTACACTAATGTAATAAGCATGAAGGTGATAGGATTTAGTGACAGTATGGCGTGTGAGAAACCATTTAAGATAAACCACCTCAATACACTTAGCCAGGATTTGAACCCTGACCTTTTCACTGATGAACAAGACAAGATGGGACTAACACCATTCCCTGTGTGTCCGCCATTGCGGGTCATATTTGTGTAAAGGTAGAGTGGTAAAAAATGCAGTAAAATAAAGCCTCGATACACTCGGGTGGTATTTGAACCCCGACCTTGCCATCACCATCAAACTGGCCAGTCTAAATTGACGCCTTATCTTGTGGGCCCAACGATCTAGGTGTATTCCCAAAATATTGGGAAAATAACCTCTTACACTATTATTTACACTTGCGGAACATAAGAACGTTAGCAAAGCTGCATAAGGTCACCTCGTTATCAATCTCTACACCTTGACTCTCCGTATAGTCAAGGTTAAACACACGTCACTTCTACCCTCACCCCTCACAAATACTTCCCTCGCTCCCTCAACACTTAGGTGCACAATAATTGGTTCCCGCGCTTCATTTGGAAACAATCCCGAGCCGTTTAATAGTTCCACACTGCGTCGTGAAGTGCCTACCTCGCTCTGTCTAAGTCTCTGAGATGAAGGTCATGTCAGTGGCGCAGGAACAAGGGGAGAAAAGGGTGTGAGAGGGAGCATGTATGGCTACAGCGGACCCACTCAATTAGTGATTGATAGGAAAAAATGTCATTTATACTCATCAAATTACTAAGCTATATTATTTACTTATTAGAACTTAATGGTGAAGTAGGTATTTTATGTAAACTAATTAGTACAATTTTGGTTGGAAGAAACTTTTTAAAAAATGTGAACTTTTTTAAGGTGAAAATGATTAAATATTAATATAAAGGTTATTTTATAGGTAATAATAATGGCTATTGAAAAGTAACATCTTAATATCACAGGGATGCGTGAATAGATGAAAGTAGTTCTAGAAGCTTTTTTAGCTTTTAGATATGGTTCTTAACGTATAAACCGAACGGGTAATAAGACATGGTGCCAAAAAACTATAATATGTTGATGCAAATTGAACCCTAGAAGCATATTATCAACTATTTAAAAGATCTTAATTTCATTGATGAAAAAATGGTTTTAATATACATGAAAACATTATCTAAATAACTTCTATAGACACCCAATGTCCCAAAATTTACCAGACCAGTCTCTTTTAATTTTTTTTTACGAAGTTTCACCAAACATTTACACAATTTTATCGACAATTACCACTTATAACCCCTCACTTTCCATACAAAAAACGTCCCTGTTCCTTTGTCATTCTGTTTTTCTTCCAGATAGTAGTGTACTCGAATATTATGGAATTGTAATTATAGTATTCTATTTAAGATTTAACAAAACAATTATATTCTATGTGTATGTATTATATTTATTATTAAATGATGTAGCCCTATACTTTAATTATGTTAATAGGGCTAAAAATACAATATCATTTTAAATTTATAATCACTTCTTCAGAAGAATTTTCTTTGTATGCCTTTGAAGACCACATTTGAGATTTATAATAAAAATTACAATTTTATATTATAAGTGGTAATCTATTTCAATGTTATTTTATAAACAGTATTATTCCATACTGATAATGCATTGCCAGGGCTTAAAATCAGTATCAAGTCAATTTCTAATAAAACTAAATGTTGAAATTAAATTCATTTGTTGAAATGCGCTCTTAATAACTACGTTGCTTAAGGGTACCTCCTATTCGATGGGAAATATCCTCACACTCTAGTCTAATATTTCTTGTGGGAATGACAGTTGTGAAGTTTAAAACTATTAAAACAATCCTCGATTATTTTAGAATATTCTTTTACATTTAAAATTTACTTTAATTGTTTAAGAAAGAATATATTTATAACCATTTACTTTTATTTCAGAACTGTAAAATATGTATTATTCACTAGATTATTTTTTAAAAAAAGGTAACTTTTAATAAAACTAGCCGAACCATTCATCATGATTTCCTAATAAAACTCAAGAGAAATAGAAATTATATACATATAGTAAATCTTATCTCGCTAAAAAATAAGAAGTACTGAATAGAACTTAAGAAACTATTAAACTTAAAATTTTAACCCAATACCGTGGTTTAGGGACATATTTACAGACTCCGTCTCTATTTTAGTGTAAACCATATTTAAAAAATGACAACACTTGTTAAAAATAGCGCAGTATTTCCGGATACCTGCAACGGATCTCACTGCTCTAGTAAGAATACTCAAGTTCACTATCAGAGAAAGTATTTTGAACGCTACAAACGGAAATGGGTGATGTGATGAGACCTTACTATAGACGGACCTTGTACTTGTGTTTCCCTCACAGGCGGTTGCTTCTTCATCTGGTGTGTTCGCGCGCAGGAAATTACGTCACAACTGATTGAAGCGAACCTGTTCCGTTCTCTGCTCTTGTCCTGGGAATGGCTTATTCTCCTTACCTATGTGGTGTTCCTTTGTTTGGATTGAGCTCCACGCATTTTGCGACTACCTTGTTCTCCGTTTTCCTTTTATTATGCTTATTTAGCACCGCGTCTTATTACCCGTTCTAGTCTTACGCCTATGTATTAATCACGCTAGTGGGTTAGGGATGAGGAAGGTTGAATTTAGAGGTAGTGTACTCACATTTGTGTGAAAGGATAGTGGAAAACTATTTAGGAAGAAACACCTTCCGCACACCCGACAGGGATTCTAACCCTGATCTCCCAGTCATCAACAGTACAGTATATCGTGAGAGTGATACCTCCGACTCTTTTACACGGGGCCACTGTAGCGGCTGACGTGCACCACAGTCACTGACCACTGCCGTCAGGGGTCGTCCATAAACCACGTAGCGCTTTGAGGGGAGGGGTAGCCCTAATGTCTACATGCTGTAACATGGGGGGAGAGTGGGGTACATCAATGTGTTACGTAACACGGATACTCAAATTTTAATGTTTAAAAATAATATTATTGTTCATGTGTTCACCTTTGATAAACAGACTTATAGATAACTTACGAACACATGTGGTGTTGAAATTGCAAGTCTATTACTTACTTTTTGTCTATTAATATTTCGAATGCGTTTAGGTGTTATTGTCTGCCCGAGACTACGAACGCCAAGTACATTCGAAAACACATATTTTCATGAGTATGACAGTGACATGTTTATAATCACCACAATTGTTTCCAATCTACTTAATTTATAAGTATATTTGAGTTTTAGTATAATTTAGATTCCTACTGCACATTATTTTACATAGGCCGTAAATAATCTCTTGTGTTTGTACAAAAACAAAAATAATTTCTTCAAAAAGAGGAGACTTGTTCATTGCTTGCGTATAAAAAACGATATCCAGAAAGAAAGAAAAACAGTGGATGAGTCTCAAAAAGACGAAGTGAAATGGAAAGATGCAAAAGTACATAATTTATCTCAAGGCAAGTTTGAGGAGTCCATCAATAGCGTTATTTCTTCGTACCAGCGGCATGTTAGGAAGAGTAAAGTTTCAAATATAATTATTTTCGAAAGTTAGGTGAATACCGTTTCCCTTCTGATAAATTAGTGTGTTTGTAGATAAATGCAACTAATTATACACCCGCTACGGTGGCCGCATTGTCTAAATTGTCACTCTCTCAGTAGACTAGACGGTCGATGTTGGTGAGATGCGATTCGATTATCAGTCAGATCTACTGAGGGTTTCTTTTCCTAAATGGTTTCCCGCTCTCCCTCCATGCAAATGCTGGTAGATTTTCTTTAAAATGTAGACATTTTAGTATACATTTTGTAGGGTGGTACAGTCAAATTGTAGTTATTCTAGCTAATTTTTATTATATTTATCTAATGGAGTAGAAATGAGGGAGGTAGAATTTTAGAGATAATCTACCCTCACTAACGTGGAGAGAGAATATAAAACCATTTAGGAAAAGCCCCTCTGAGTACACCCGACAAGTATTCGAACCCGATCCCCTCATCATTGGCCATATAGTCTTTTTCTAGAGTGAAGCCAGGATCCAGGATCGATGTTGGGACGAAACATGAGTCTAGGAATTGATAAGTTAACTAAAGTAAAATTGTAGATTAATCCAAAATACTATTTAGAATAGTTGTATGCCTAGAATTGTTTAGTTAGCTCTCTATATAATGAGAATATGACTATAAGAAATTGAACAATATTAAGAAAGAGGTCTTCCCCAACCGTCAATCATCGTGTGTGGGCACTTTAACACCCATCGTGTAGCGCCACTACATTATTATTATTATTATTATTATTAGCATCGCGTCTTACTACCCGTTCGGGTTATACGCACTTACGCTAATGAGTAATGGTAGGGTGATTGTGAGATGAAATGAATGACCTACAGTTTAACGTGGAATCCGAACCACGGTGGCGACCTGGCATTCCACACATTCACAAGATATCTTGTCAGAGGTGTAGGAAGGGTTTGGAAATCAGATAAATCTGTGCCGGGACCGAGGATTGAACCCCGGCCGCCATGTAGCGCCACTACAGCAAAGGGCCATCCTACTTAGCACATAGTAGCTCCATCTGGCTCTTACTCAGATTGCAAACCTGGCATCCAGAACATAAATATAGCAGAGGTTTTTCCTCATGAATCTGAGGAATTAGAGCTCGACGTATTTATGTCTGTATAAATAATATTAATTTCTGAAATAATTTATAATCAGGATATAAAATGGATTTTAAGAAGTATTAAATCTGAATCCCTCCTTTAGTATCACAAAACTTCCCCATGAAAAAATGACGTTGATTCTTGCTGAGAAAAAGTTACATAACACAGGTTGAGAGTGGGAAGGGGGGAGCGGGGGAGCTAAAAAGGTAAGAAAAGAGCGTTACGTGGTTTATGGGTTACCCCTCAATTATGGCAGCCACTACAGTGGATTATGTTTGAATAGTCTTAAGTTAAGATGGCAACTTATGAAAATAATAAACTGTTTGTTGTTGATTCTTCTGTTGAGAAAGAAAAGGCGCAGGTGAAACCAAACAATGTATGTTCCCTTTGTTGACTGAAATATCACCAAAATTTACTATATCATACGCTATACAAAGATTTAAGACAAGATGATGAAACTGTTTTTCAATACTTTAGAATTCCAAAAACTAGTTTGATGAATTATTCGAAGATACTAAGCGCAGAATTATACTACTACATTATTTAACTCTCGGCATGGTGATCACAGCTCCACAATGCTCGACAGACTGATTTAAAATAAGATGGTTGGCAACAGTGGCCGGTGGCTGTGGCTCCGTCTAAACGCACCAATGCAAAACAATGGCCTGCTAGTAGTGGTTCGAATGCGCCACGGGGCCACCGGTATCGGGGGCGAGCTTCTGCCCATATACAGTCGCCTACCCTTGTTACTGCTGTGGCCCCGTTTGAATAAACCAATTCGATCCTATGTATAAGTAAAATTGGGCAGTTGCTGTGGCGCGCGTCAGCCACTAAAAGTGTTCTTGTGCAAATACGCTCTTAGACCATTCGACCACAGAAGTGGGTTACTTTTTAATGGTTGAACCATTCAACTCTATGGTGTAGTTAAACAATCTCTTTACCCACATTAGGGTTTCTGAGCTTGTTTTGCCTGGTTTGCCAGTGATAATATCGAAGATCGAATCCCGTCCAGGTACTAAATTTTTTTCCTAAATAGTTTCACACACTCCCTTTACTCAAATGTGGGGTTACTTCTTTTAAATTCCAACTTCCTCCTCCTTACCCCATTAGTGTAATATACGGATAGCCCTGATGAGTAGTAAGACGCGTAACCCAAACATTCCCCCTCCACCATAGTTACCTACAAGAACACCTGTCGTTTATATTTACCACCTTCTCTTAGTCCCTTATTCCGTTCCCGAAGGTGGTCAGGAATTGGGCCCTCTAACACTCAAAATGTAGCATAAAGCGCTTTGCTTCACTCTACAGCAGCTCTGCCCTTAGCAAACGTGGGTACCTGGGCAAACTTAGTTACCTGCCTCACCCTTCATCCCTAAAAAAAAAGTCGAAAACTTAATTTTTGTTTAGTGTTATTAAAGTAGTTCGCGCATATTATATACCAATTTTTAGCTGTATAATATATCAGTAAAATGATTTAAAAGGTAAATAGACTATATACAGTGTAATAATTAATGATAGAAACATTATTTTTTATACATATAATGGCTGCTTTATCCCCAACTTCTTGTTCAATTTTCCTTTCCAACGAACTTGATCTGTACAAAGATTCGAAAAGCAACTTTGTCAAGTTTGAATTAAATCAGTTTGTGCGTCTAAAAGTTGTCATGAGACATATCCACAACAGACTATCAGACAAATGCATATCGGTGGGGGTCTAAACGGATTACTCTCTTCATTCGTTCAATATATCAAACCCCATGGTTATGTTTTTATTTGTTTTAACACTCGGACACTATTTGATAGATCGCCTATACAGGGAGGCTATTATACGAGCGTGCAGTTAAAAATGTCCCACCTCAACTTGTTTTCCTCCTCTGTCACCTGAGCAAGCGTGGGACCCCTCAAATCGTGGGGTACTGTGCGGCCACACCATTCACACACACCTTTATAAAACAACTAGATTAAAACTGAGCTAAAGTTTCTGTGGATGTATTAAAAGTATGTAAAAACTCAACCCCGATAAAAATAAATTAATAAAATTAGAGATTTTGGATCAAACGTTGTACACATTATTATATTATACATTTGTTTTAGGGATTACGTTTGAATATTAACTTAATTATTTTCTCCGATCCTAATTACTCAGCACAGGGGTGTGAAATACTATAGAATAGAGACGTGATAGCTAATCATCTATTCTTGAAATGTAATATCAAGATGGGTCTAATCTAGTTTTTACCATCTACCAGTTGTACATAAACTACACTAACGAAGAAGGGTTTAGGAAGGTAGATTTGAGATAAAATTTACCCGTAATTGCGTTGAAGAAGAGTGCAAAACCATTTAGAAAAAACTCCCACATTACACCCGGCAGGGATTTGAACCTAGACCTCCCAGTCATTGGAGAACCCGATTAAACGAGCTATACATTTATACGACGTTCCCAAAAGCGTGGATCACAATTTATTCCAAGTATTTATTCCTCTCAAAAGATAATTCGTGTCAAGACATAACCC
This sequence comes from Timema cristinae, assembly GCA_039000515.1. Classification (NCBI taxonomy): domain Eukaryota; kingdom Metazoa; phylum Arthropoda; class Insecta; order Phasmatodea; family Timematidae; genus Timema; species Timema cristinae. The sequence continues at coordinate 67,009,138 of JBCFYV010000012.1, read as the reverse complement.
ACTATCTATGTCAATGAACTTACGCAATTCGATTGTCTTTTGCAACAAGCAAACACTTGGGTTAGTGGGCGTTGCTACGCCATCTTATAAGAAAGGTATACTTAGTTCTAATAAGATATAGGCACTTTGGTATAAACGATAGTTTTCAGGATTGATGAAGATAGGAATGGACCCTTAGAAAATATAAACATATTTGTGATGGTCATCAATCATAGTTAATAACATCAGACTATTTTGTTAGTCTTATTTTATAGGATGTTTATAATATATATCACAAGTGACAGCTGATGATCACATGACTTGACGTGTGGATACGTGAAAGTAGATATAGTAGCTTTTCTAGATGTCAGATGTCCGTCCTATAAACATTGGGCTCTTTGAATGTTTTCAAAAGATTACTATAAAATATCTAATCAATAGTATGTACCTATTGTCCCGATATAGATTTAACGTTCAATTTGAGTCACAGTGAACTTGGAATTTTCTGACGGTTGAAATTTACAAGATAAATAGTCTCGCAAATATGTGCTGTCAATTTGGCAAACGAAATTGATCTATTTCACTTGTCAAATTGACCAAGCATATTTGCAAAGATGACTTATATGGAACGCTTTTCAGTACATTTTCAGTTAGTAGAAAAGGTCATAGCTTTCGTTAACAGACTATACAACCCGGCCGGGATTCAAAATCATGACCTACCCGTCAAAGGCCGGCTAAGCACAAGGCAAGTCTTAAAAGTCTTAGAGCGCTCAGCCAAGGCTGCTGGATTAAAAGGGTTGCTGTTTCAGGTTAGGTCGACTTAGAAGCAGTATGATGATTTTGGTCTGTACATAGAAAGTTCTCGCTATACTGTATTCGCAAATTAAATGAACTAGGATTAAAGGTTATTTTGTTTTTATGACTCATTTATATACATGGGGCGTATGGAAATTAATAAGTACATAAATAGCTAACTCCTCTACAAATAAAAACACCCATTTTTCATCGCGTGACATTTTTCAGACGACTGATTCACCTCCTCAGCCATCTTACTTCCATTATTAAATGTTTGTTGGTTCGTTTATGTGTCAATGATGTAAAATGAAAAACGTGTACATTTTTATACGCTATATACTTATTGATTTTTAGCTATTTATTTAGTAAGAAATCAATTTTGCAAAAGCTGTTCACGTATTTATGTTTCTGACATCATAAAAACACCTATAAAGTAATAGAGTTAGATTCTGGTAAGAATCAATTTTTATAAAATACAAACATATATGTGTGGTCAAGATTGATGTTATTTTACTATTCATTTAACATTATAAATTATTGTAGGCTTTGATATTATTTATCAAACGTGACAGCTACAGATCACAAGACATGAAGAATGCATAATATACGAACATTGTTAAAGTAACTTTTGTAGCTGTTTATAAGGGTCAATCTCATCTGGTCAGGCTTACTGGTTACAGGAAGGCTTGGGATTGAATCCCGTTTGGATATACTGATGGTGATATTCCATAAGAGGTATTCATTCCTCCGTCCATGCAATGTGGATACATTTTACCTTCCTCATTTCTAGCCCATTATTGTAATCAAATGCGAATAGTTCGGACGGGTTGCAAAACGCGGAGTAAGAAAATACAAATTTTAATAAATTCCATATAAAGTACAAATAATGATATTCATAATCTCATAGCGTTGCTGAACTACTTTTTAGCTCAGTGAAAAAGCTCATTCGCCGACTGAGCTAAGGGTCTCCAACTCGATAACGAAAAACCTTAAACAAAATTACCATATGGAAATTTGTAGTTTTCTCTTTTAAAGTAATGGGAGGGAGACTGTATGTTGTGTTAGTGAATTTTACCTGGTTTATAAGCTGTGTGCTGATTTAATAACTTGGTTCAAAATTGTATGTTAGGAGCTCAATACCCACAAAGAAAAAAAAACCTCTAAAATTAAACAAAACGCCGGAAATCTCTGTAAAATATTGTAAAATGAGATAAGGTTACCTTTCTCTATATCCATCTCTCTCTCTATATATATTCATATTATTATAGTTCATCATTAAGATGATGGTTAAGAGCCCAGTATGTGCCTTTCATCTCCAATTTGGCGTAAGCTATATTTGGAAATAGCAAACCCCTAATTGAAATATTACTGGCCAACTTCTCCAGTAGCCCACATTGGTGGACACTTGGATTAAACGTCATTCTCGCCTAGTCTGATTTGTCGGTGACGGAGTGTTCAGGTTTAGATGCCGGCATTGTGTAGTGGAGGTTAATTTAACTAAATGACTTTCCACTCCCCCCCTTTATTCAAATGTGGGCACACTTACTCTAAATTTTACTTTCATCATATCTACCATATCATTGTATATAGATAGCCCCCGCGTATAAGAATTGGGGATGGAAAATTTTACTTTAATAATTTTTTTTTCCAGAAAATTCTCCAATAATTATTCAAAATTAAATTAATACAATAGATGTTTCCCAAGTTTCAAAGCTTTCACCAGAAACTTTATCACATAAGATCCAGTAAAGTATTAAAAGCGATTGCAGTTCTCTTCTCACACGCATCTACTACAGCGCTTGGTTGTTGAATGTGTCACTAACATTGGGTCTGATGTAGACCAGATATTATGTTAATACTTCATTACTAAAATCAAAGTATTTACAAATATATTACCTTCCTATGAGATTAGATTATATACAAATTTTACCAGATATCTTACAGTTTTTTTAAATCTTGAAGTAAAACGTAGTGGAAAACAAATATCGCCTCTAGTAGGCGATTCCCTATCACAAAGGGTATTTTTTATTTTATCTGAATAGAGTGTACCTGACCTCTAACCTGAAGCACCTTCACTCTCTCACTCGCTCACTTACCTCTATGCCAACACGCCACATAACCAACATGTCATTATTTATCCCATCATCGAGTCGCGCCGCGCCTGCCTCGCTGGCTCAGTCGGACCGATAATGTGTGTGACCATTGAAGGGATTTGCGTGGTGGAGGGGCTCCTCACTGTGAGGAGACAAATGTGGCGGCCGATAAATGGTTGGACTGATGGGGTGAACAAAGGGGGGTGGAGAGCACGTGAATCTTTGAGAGTCAACTAAACTCCTCCGCATTTACGAGTTGAGGTTCGTTCAATTTTATGCATAGACGAATTCAAAGCTTACAGGCACTGTGTTGTCCTCAAAAAATTCACATTAGGAAAAAAAACACCATGTTTATAGAAAAATTATAGTTACAATTTGTAAAAAAAATTGTAGTAATTTTTTGTGATTTTGTCATTAATTTAGCAAAAGTTTCAAGATCGCAAGATAAAAAAAATCTGTGTAAAAATGTTAATAGAATTGTATTTATAAGTTTTAAACATTCTTTTGTTTTGCTAGTTCTCCTCTCTATAAGTTGTTAACCACAAAAATGGAATATGGATGATGAAGGTATAATTTAGAGTAAATGTACCCAAATTTTAGTAGAGATAGAATGAGGAATCAGTTAGGATCAGCACCTCTTACTACACCTAGCAAGGATTTGAACCCCTACAGCACCCTCACCATTAATCCGATCCATATTCCGAGTTAAACTTACTCGAGACCGTGCGACCGCTGATACAAATTTTAAAACATTATACTGACTTTATATCAAGACAAACAGTTTGGGATTTCACAGCCTCAAAAATCAAGTGACTTTCAACTTTTTCACTTGATCATTTTACTCCGAACGAACAAAACTAGCCGAACACCCCAAACGAGCGCGAACAAATAATATGTCCGATAACTCCGAGCATTCGGACCGTTTGCTGGTGCTCGCCTTGTTCCCGCCAATTTTGCCGCAAACAGGGCAAGTACTGGAGATCAGTCTCAAAATGGATTTGATAGTGGCAACAGGTTCTTTCTTTGTGCTGTGTGCATTGACTAAAAAGAATAAAAAGAGCGACAGGAAAATGTGGATGAGGCGGCTGTATTGTATTATTATTATTATTATTATTATTATTATTATTATTATTAGCACCGCGTCTTACTACCCGTTCGGGTTATACGCACTTACGCTAATGTGTAATGGTAGGGTGATTGTGAGATGAAATGGAGGACCTACAGTTTAACGTGGGATCCGAACCACGGTGGAGGCCTGGCATTCCCCACATTCACAAGATGTCTTGTCAGAGGTGAATGAAGGGTTTGGTAATCAGATAAATCTGTGCCGGGATCGAGGATTGAACCCCAGCCGCCAGCACAGAAGTCTGACACCTTACCCCTAGACCGCCAGGTCACCAGCTGTATTGTAGGCGGCATAATACAGCCTTGTTAGGGGGATTGGAAGACGAAGGATATTTACGAAATTTCACACGAATGTCATCTCAAGACTTTGAAATTTTGGTTAACCTGGCCATGTTGAGGATTCCATAGTACCTGGGTGTCTTCATATACATCTATTAACCGCAAACATTCCTCAGCAGGCCACTCCATGATTCGCAGCAAACCCTCTTAACGGTTCGAATTGTCTCGAAGACACGTACCCACTGAACACAAGCGAACGTCTAATTTCCTTTGAGCATTTCCAAAAAACAGTCGTTCGATAGCGTTCGGCTCATAGCGTGCTCGAGAACAGGTAATCACTAGCCGAATCACGCCGCGTATGAACCGAGCGAGCACAAACGAATTCTGGACAGTTCACTGTTAGAGCATTGGTGCGCTTAACCAAAGGTCTTGGGCTCGATTCCCGTATCAAAGTGTCATTTTTCAACTAATTTGAATTAAATACTACACTTTGGTTCACGTAGTCTATGGTAACATTTTAAGTTTTGACGCTGTTCGTAACGTGACACTAAGTCAATAGAGTCCTGATAGGAAGAATAAGCTAGTATATGTTTGTTACAAACGTTTATATAACTACTTTAATATAGTCACACTTCAAGTCATGTGATCTGTAGCTCTCACTTTTGGTAGATAATATAGAAAATAGTACATACATGTATTAATGTGCTATCTATGTAGACCGTCTGAAAAATATATTTTTCTAACGTTTTCTTTCTACATGAATCCTACGAGTACTTTAGGTAAAATGTATCGTAATAATATAGCTCATTATACTAGGTGAGTTTTTAAACTATCGAAATAAAAACACTCGCACCGATAAGAATACGGACAAAAACATCAGTTTCATCTTGTTTGCTTTACCGGTAACAAGAGAGGTATGGGTTCAAATCCAGGCTGGGTGTAATAAGGTGGTTTCTCACTCTTATTTCAAGTAAACATGGGTACATTTAATTTAAATTCTGCATTTCTCATTCCTACCCCACTAGTGTTAATATGCGAATGGCCTGGATGGGTAGTATGAACCATTGCAAAAAAACACACACCACCTTTTAAACCGCACCGATGTCGTATACAACCAATGCCACCGGTGGAATTCGTGTTCCCTGGTCTTTCGATATTGAGTCAGACGTGCTAAACGCTCGTCTTATCCTATGCGGGGTGATAGTTGTTCCAACCTGGTTACCAATCATCACGCGCCGCTATAATTTATTATGTTTGTTTGGTTCATTTACACTGGTGCCCTAACTCTGCGCACACACGCACACACGCTATGAAAGGAAGCGTGCGCCAGGCTGTTTGACTTGCTTTTATAACACCGACAATTAACAAATATTTGAGAGCTGGTGGTAGGAACACAATACCCCTTACCTGCGTCCCATCACTGCCCACACTGTGTATGAGTTAGGTTGAGAGGCTTGAATTGACGGTGTGTTTCATTTGGCATTGTTTGCTTCGGGTCTTACTACCCTTTCGGCATAGTCACTTATTTAAACTAATAGGGTGGGTATGAAGAAGGTAAAACGTAGAAGAAATGTTCAGCATTTATTTTGGAGGAGGGTGAGAAATAATTTAGGAAAAACACTATGTCACTAGACACTTCTGTAATTCAAGCCTCGAATTTCCGGCACACGAGACTGACGCGTTAGTCAACGTGCTCACCGTTGTGATCGATCTATTTTATTAGACTTTTAAAAAGAGGAAATGCGTCAGAATTAACGAGGAAAGAAGATGGGAAACACCTGCTTAAGTGGCTGCATTGTCTAAGACGTCACTCTAGTGTTAGACTAGACTGCCGATGACAGGGAGATCGGAGTTCGAATCCGATCGGGTGCTCTAAATTTAACCTTCCTCATCACTAACTCACTATCGTAATTAGTACATATACGTATAAACTGACCAGGTAGTAGGACGCGGTGCTAAAAAAAATAGGTGGGAAACCCCCACACCCTCCGATGAACCTGAATGAGATTCGAACCTTGACCTTCTACGTCATAGATAATTAAGTTTTACCCCTTATACTGTAAGACCACTATTTTTTATTAACAAAATACAATTTTAAATGTGTTTTAAAAATGGGCAGTATAACCTTCTCAGTATTTTGATATCTTTACATTTTTGCGATTTTAAACAACTCGAGCATATTTAGCTTTTAATTTATTTTTATATAATTTTTAATTTTTAATGTTCGGATAATCCTGCTTTAGCTTCAAACCACAAGCCGATGTCTCCTCTCTTGAGAGCGATATTATTTGACATTTAAAACCACATTCAGTTTCCACTTGGGTAAGTGGAGTGTTAGGTGGATCTAGTCTGCTAATGAGCAGGTCGGGTTTAGAATCCCTGCTGGGTGTATTGAGACTCAGGGGGATTTTTCCTAAAAGGGTCTTCACTATTCCTTCACGCAAATGCGGGTACCTTTCCTCGAAATTTTACTTTGCTCTTATATACTCGATTAGCTTAATTAACATGCGTAAAACTCGCTAAGGTGGCCACATGATCTAAGGCGCTACTTTCGCAGTAGACTAGACTGCCGAAGTTGGGGAGATCCCGGTCAGGTGTATTGAGGTTTTTCCAACGTTATTTTCCACTCTCCCTTCATGCAAATGTGGGCAAACTTTTATAAATTCAACATCCCTAATAGCTAACATATTAGTGTAATTAGTACATAGGCGTATAACCCAAATGGGTTTTAAGATGCGTTGCTATAAATAACAATTTACATACAGTTTCACGGGTAGTAATACATGGTGTGATATAAGACATGGGCTCGCATATCGGTGGTCACACATTTAACGCGGTGGTATTTTTAATTCGCTTACCCCCACATATCATATTTCTTCAGCTTTGTACCCCCAAAGTGGTTAGTGCATAATGTACATTATACATATTCTATAATCGTCATATAGGAGAGAGAAAGAGAGAGAGAGCAAAAAAGAACGATAAAGAGAAATAGAAATAGAGAAGGATAGAAAAAGAGAAGAATAAAAAGCTATAAAGATAGAAAGAAAGATAAAGATAGAAAGTAAGAGACAGATAGAAAAAGAAAGAAAAATAGAAAGAGAAATATAGAAGGAGATTAAGAAAAAGAGAGAAAAAGAGAGGTAGAAAGAAAGCGAGAGATAAATAAAGATATAAAGAAATATAGAAATATAGAAAGAAAGGGAGAGAGAAAGAAAGAAAGAGAGCTCCCAGACTACTTGCCCTTATATCCAGATCTCCTGTGGCTAGCCTTATATCTGTCCATGATTGTTAAGTGTTAATCATGAAATAATATATATATATTTACATTTTACATACCCCCTAAGATATTTTCGCGTACTCCTAGTTGAACACCACTGGTCTAACGCGTTACTCTCTTGTAGACTGGATTGCTATTGACGGAGAGATCGGAGCTAGAATCCCAGTAGTGTGTTCAGAAGGTAGTAGTTATAAAGGGTTTATCACTGTCTCCACGAAAACGCAGGTACATTTTATAAAACTAAACCTTCCTTATCCTTATCCCAATAGATTAATAATAAAAAATATTATTTTATTTGATCACTGCGTCTTACTAACTGTTTAGGTTATACACATATATGAGAATCACTCTCGTAAGGTAGGGATGAGGAAGAAAACATTTTAGAAGTAATTTACCCGCATTTGCGTGAAAGGTGAGTGGGAAACAATTTAGGAACCACCTCCCCGCCTCACTAGACTCAGTAGGGATTCGATTCCCGGTCTCCCCACCATCAACAAGCCGGTCGACACGAGAGTGATGCTTTGAACCATTTGGCCACTAGAGCGGGTATTAGCTTAACTAATAATTAATGTATGCTTACAACCCAGACTATTACTAGGATGTGGTGGATTAAAAAAAACTCTCTACTTATCTGAGTTGTATTGTAGTCGACACGTTTTAGAAAAGAACCTCCATCCCCGCTCCTTGACAGATAACTGCGCTGTTCAGCTGTTTGGAGTTGGCGCCGGGTTGATGGATTTTATAAAGTGGGTGTTGGTGGTTTAAAGGATGAAAAGGGGTGGGGGGTTAGAAAACGACCCGAAAAATAAACGGAAGTATTACAATACTCAAATAGTGAGCGGTATACTTTTTATAATTTTTCTTTGTTTCTGTCTTTCTTTCGATGATTGGTACCCGCCTCGGTGGTGTAGTTGGCTAACGCGCTGGTCGTGTTGAGCTCGACCACCGAGGACGGGGAGATCGAGGTTCGAATCTCGGTCGGGTGAACTTGGGGTGGGAGTTCCTAAATGGTTTTCCACTCTCCCTCCATGCAAATGTGGGTTAACATCCTCTGATTCAACCTTACCAATTCCCATTCCATTAGCGTAAAGTACTTAAAGCGTATAACCCGAACGGGTAGTAAGACGTGGTGCTAAATAATAATAATAATAATAATAATAATAATAATAATAATAATAATAATTCAATGATTGGTATCCTCCACGTTACAAATGTTGTTCATCACGTCTTAGCACCCTTTCGGCTTACACTCTAACATTAATTATTACACCCTCGCCTCGGTGGCGTAGTTAGCGCGTGGGTTTTGTGTTAAGCTAAGCTGCCGAAGACGGATAGATCGATGTTCGAATCTCGCTCGGGTGAACTTGGGGGGTTTTCACTAAATAATTTTCCACTCTCACACCAAAATAATGTGGGCTAACTTCCTCTGTATTCAACCTTCCCAATTCCTAACCGATTAGTGTAATTAGTACTTAAGCGTATGACCTGAATGGGTAGTATGATACGGTAAGTATTAATTACAAAAATGGAACGGGGATGAGAAGAGTATAATTTTAGAGGAAATGCATACACATATCCATGGAGGGGGTCGGAGTAGGAAACCATTTAGGTAAAAACACCCTCAATATACCCGACCAGGATTCGAACCCTGATTCCCCCACAACGAGAGTGATGCGTTAAGTGCACGCGACCACCGATACTGATTAAAACTATTTAGTTGATGGAGCTCATGATCGTGTGTGAACCTGCTTGACTTTTAAATTTTGGGGCACACACACACACACACATTATAATTAATTTGACCCTCACTAATCACTACTTATCTAGCGTAAACAAGGCTTAATCTAATATTGGCCATTACATACTTGGTTTCAAATTCAAAATACGGTGTTTCAGCTGAACATTATTATAAATTAAAGATTGATATCACATCTTAGATTCAAATAGGCATAAAAAAATTCAATAATTTGTTAAATATTTGAAGAAAAAAAATTACTTACAAGAGTGTTATTCATTATATATTAAATAATGAATAGGGCCTGGGTAAGGGGCTGTTAAACATGAAAAGAACACCTTATTGTTAAAGGCAGACAAATGTTTTGTAAGTCTTAAAAACAATATACTAACTGTGTAGACAAAATTAAAACACTTGATTTAAATGAACATTGACCTAACCAAACAGCTTCGTTATTCTTTCATTAACTGCTTCTTATGTAAATTTGTTCATATAAATTCTGATCTTGTCCAAACTATTTTTATATGTGACACAACACGTGATTAATTGAATTTGAGACATATTTTTTCTCAAGTATGATTTAAAGTGACACAAATAATTAAAATTAATTCCCACATTGAAATATGATCTTGGACTTAAAGAAATACTCTTCGCATAAATGATGCGGAAGATAATTGAAATCTCGCAACTTAAACCATTTAAATAAATCAATCAATAAAACTATATTGAAGGCGATTTCCCTGAAAGAACAAGTATGGTGCCTGTCTTGCCCACCATACACGACCGTGTTTGTGGTTTAGTGGTTAGGGAGGCTGACCACATAACTAGGAAACGTTGGTTTTGTTCCATGTGAGTGATGTGGTGACACCTATACCAATCAAACCTACGTCATTGGTATAAATGAGAAGTAGGACACGGCACTATAACATTCAACATCCCAACAACATTCATGTTTGAACAAACACTACTTTTCAGATGACATTCTGCGTTAACGATCATATCAATATAAATAAATGACACCCGGAAAGGGATTTGACCTTTGGAAGTCCGACTACACGCCTACTGCTCTAACAACAGAGCTATCCGGAATCTACTCCGTGTCACTTATATTGTTTGTGTATATAGCAAAAAGATCACGGATAGCTCAGTCGGTGGAGAAGTCATTGCGAAAATCTGAAAGACTAAGGTTCGAGTCTCTATCAGGCGTAATTCTTCTAAATTTATACCAACGTTTATGCCACTCTAATAAACGGGGATGTGGAATAAATGTCACGCTAGTCTAGTTTGGTCTTTTTTTTTAAATCTCAGGGAGGTCAACATTTGAATCTCATTCCGGTGTATTGAGTTTATTTTCCTGAACGGTTTCCCCCTGTACCACCACGCAAATGTAGGTGCATGTCCTTTAGATTTTCCCTTCCTAATCTCAACTAATTTGTATAGCCATGGGGCTACCTTGAATTGGTAGTATGACGGGGGAAATGGGGGACGATGAAGACAACTGAAAAGTTTAACCTGCCCCTGCAATCTACAGTGATGTGGCGGCAATATCCCAAATTATTTACCGACCTAAGCGAGCGCTCTTACTGTTAATCACCGGATCTAGACTGGAACTTATTAAGACTGTGTTCAGTGTTTGTAAGCCATTGTTCTCTATTGGTCCGTGTCCAAGTGCTTGTGGGCTGAGGTCTGAATTATCTCGAAACAATTGAGCTTAAAGTGCTCTAGGAGTGTGGGCGCTTACTAGATCTCATGATAGCCTTGGGACACCTTTCCGTCTATTAGTTCTTTATTTGTAGGCGCTGAGCACACCTGGTTTACTTGGTTCTCGAGATTTCCTCTTCACAGTAGACGACTCTTAACCACCCTTTCCATGAATGGGTAATCAACATACAAACATTCCAGTCGAGATTTGAACATGAATCCTGAGAGTACCATCTGAGGTCGTGGAGTTAAAGCTGCTCAAGCAAATCTAGGCTAACAAACTTTTGTTTTAAAATAAACATCGTAAAACTTCTTTAAAAATTTTAGCAACGCATCTTACTACCTGTTCGGATTATATACCTATATACTGATTACACTAATAGGTTAAGAAGTAGGAAGGTTTAATTTAGAGTAAGTGCACCCGCATTTGCCTGGAGGGTGTAACCCCCCCCCCCCTCAAGGCACTCACTAGGTTTCGAATCCCTGATCTTCTCGTTTTCGGCAGTCTAGTCTATTGCGAGAATAGTGCTTTAGATCATGCGGCCACCGAAGTGGGTATTAACATGTTCATTACTATCAAATTAACTATATTAGATTTATATAGGTTTTATTAATATATCTTATAAACCTCAATAAGCAACATGGTATTATTTATACAGTATGGGGTGGAAACAATACGATACATGCTAAGGAAACTGATGGACAACGCGTTTAGGTTGTCTGATGTTCAGTGGAGCTCACCTGAGTGACATTATCTTCAACAAGTTCAAAATTGTAATATGTAGTTTGCTTTTATTTAGCTAGTGAATATTTACTTTTCAATTAAAGTGTTAATTTTCATTTACTAATCATCCAATCGTTTAGGCTCCACCCCGTATCTTAATGAGGAATGATCCAAACAGTTTTTATTGAGCAGCGTTCTTATTACCCGGCCGGACTATCTGCATATTTACACTAAAACAACCTCAATTCACTCAACCGAGATTTAGACCCTGACCTCTCTGTCACCGGCAACTCAAGACGTGGCGTTTGTCCCCGTGTCCATTGTTGAGGGTTGCACCTATGCTATTAATGGTTCAATCTCTGGGTAGGGATAAAGAGGGTAGCTTAGAGTAATTTTATCCGGATTAGCGTGGGGAAATATTGGGAGGCTCACGAGTGCCCCCCCCCCCCCCCACCCCATTCACCTATTTCTTCATCGTTCACCCGGCAGAGAGCCGAACCTCGAATAGGCCCATGGATGATTTTCTGAATATTTACTCTAAAGGGAAACGAGATTATGGTTATCAGACCCACACTAATATTTCTGAGCGAGTGGAATACATTTTAGATTTTGAATTGGCCCAAGGTTATTAGCACACAGTGATTTATACGCAGTGGTTTTCTCTCCACTCTCCAGGTAAATATAGATACGGAGCCTCCTACTTACTCTCCTCCTTCCCATTTTTAAAGCTTAAACTAATTCTATCATGGGTTCAACCTTGGAAAGCACGCTAAGGAGTTGGTCTAACCACATGATTTTCCTACACTGGGCCTCTCATGGAGTCAGTATTCGAGTATATTTTAGGACACTTATAAAATATTATCTACATAGATTATAAACATCATCTAGTACAGTCTTTGTCACAAAAAGTGACTTTTTATCAGTACTAAGTTCCCCTTAGAAACGGGGAGCTCCTATTCACTCACTGCCTAAAGGTTGGCAGTCAATAACAATAAATTTTGTGGACAAAAAATAACGTTATCAATAGGGCTGGCGTTTTAATTTGTTCTCATAATTCTGGCTTAAATCCTTTAAAATTGTATATGACTTTTTTTTTGTCAGTTGTGGTTTTTATTCCTCCCTCCAAGTTCATCTGATGAATTTACCCCAAAATCCACCCTTGTTGTTCACACACCTGTGTCCTTGAGGTGGGGGTGTAGGGAACGGGAACGTGTTCTTGTGTTTCAATAGAAACACTTTTTTTTTGCCAAAATAAATAAAATATGGCTTTAATAAAAATAAAGTTTAGTTCTCTTCACATAGTGATATCAACAGTTGTTGAATATCTGTCATGATAATAGCGGCATTAGATGAGAAACTTTTTAAATGAAGGGAAAAAAGTTTTCATGAAATTCCAAGACACCCTTGACAGATATTAAAGATTTGTTGAGATCCCCATGTGAAGAAATTTATACTTTATATTTGTATTGAAGCAATATTATATAAATTTGTCCGAAAAAATGCTTTGCTTTTAAAATCTGCAAACACAATTATCTTTTCTCACGTCCAACCTTAGTTGTGGTCAGCCCAAACGTTCTGTAGGATGAAACAAACTTATATGACCGTAACTATAAAAATTGCAATAAATTATATTTCGCAAGAATGCGCTTGCCTGTCAAACGTTAATTTATTACTTGTTGCATCCCCTCGCCTTTTAGAACAGGTTAATAAATTTCCCCACCATCACGTCTACATCCCAACACGATAGTGTACGCGAACATGCAAAACACAAGATATTTTACATAGTTCGTGCATTTAATTTTATAATTATTTTTAATTAAAAATACTATGAACATGTATTATAGTCGATAATAAATGTACTGGAAGTTTCAAACCTTATAAAGCAAACTAACGACCCATTCAGTTTCAGAAGTTACATCAATATTGACTGGTGCTCTTATCTTTGTTAGAGTGAAGAATAAAGATATTCTAGGACCCCAGTTTCAATATTCTTGGGCGAAGGGAGGGGTTAAATTAGTATATAGCATTGTACACTGATAGGTAGATCGCTTACCTTGGACGTTTCCAATATGGCGTAGATGATAAGATAGCTATAGTGTAGGCCGTCAAGGAATGACTGATACCTTTCAAAGTGTACCTTGCTGTATATTCATTCCATATTTTTGTTTTTACTTTTTCCTCCACGTCTTACTATCCTTCTGGGATACATCCATAAAGAATGAGGAAGGTAGAATATACTATGCTTTAAAGCATCTCTCGCGTTGTAAACTGGATTCCCGGTAAGGGGAAGATCGGAGTTTGAATCCAAGTCGGGTTACTGATGATGTTTTTTTTCCGAAATGGTTTCCCACTTTAGTACCTCAAAGAAAAGAGGGGTAGATTTACTCTAACTTTTACCTTCCTCAAACCTACAAGTATTTTGTAGCACCATAATTACTACGCATTTGTATTATACGTCTATGTATTAATTACGCTAGTGGGTTAAATATCGGTAAGGTCGAATTTATAGGAAGTGTACCTGCATTTGTGTAGAGGGAGAATGGAAAACTATTTTGGAAAACCAACCTCAAATACACCCGACCGCTGCTAGAACCCCAATCTTCCTTCATCATCAATCCAGTTTTTTTTGAGTGATGTCTTTGACTATGTGGCCACCGAAACAGATTACTCATTATTCTTACTAAGTATGATTAGCACTAATGGGTAGTAAAACACGGTGCATGAAAATATATAATTGAACACACAGGTACTGGTACGTAAAATAGAATACAAATACCAAACTAAAAAAATATTTTTATTTGATGATCGGTTTTCATAAGTTGGTCGCAGTAATACCAACTCTTTGTGTAATTTTATATTATAACAAATCTGAAGATTAGGAGGATATTTTTCTATATTTGCATTCTATGACGTGGCAAGATGGGCAAAGTGTAAATCTGTCTTAATGGAAATTCGCAGCAAGAGCGTGTGTAAACCATCTTACACAACAGTCATTAATCAATCTTGGCTTCTGATGTTGGCATTCCTGAACACACCTCCACTAGCACGCCATCTGAATACTAATCACACGGGAAGTAGATGAGTGGGCCAACACGCGGATTGTTAAGCCAATAGCGATCAATGTCTATCAAGGCAGTTGCACGTTTAAAAAAATTAGCCAATTTGTGATTGATGTCTTAAAATGTATTTTTCCGCTCCCTGTGTCTTACTGTTCCGTTCGAGAGGTCAGCAGATTTAAACTAATCAGGAAAGAATGAGAAAGCTATAATTTACAGGAAATATACCCATGTTTGCATTGTGGTATAGTGGGAAACTATTTTGTTAAAAAAAACCATAGTAGACACAAATAAGATTTTAAACCCAATAACTTCGTTATAAAAAAGCAGACAAGGGGAGACTGACGCCTGTGTCTTAAAACACTTAACTATCTTAACCGTGTAAACAAAAACAAACCCGAATGGTTGGTGACTCAGACAAAGGAGTCAATATTCTTTGGTTTTGTATGTCGGTGATGGGGAAGTCAAGGTTCGAATCCATGATGGGTGTACTGAGGTTTTTCATAAATAGTTTCCCACTCTCCTTCCACGCAAATTCAAGTAGAGTTTCTTTGAATTATACCTTCTTCATCCTTACCTGATTAGTGTAAATATGTGGATAGACCGGAATGAAAGGAGGAAGTGGCTAATGAAAAACCAAATATCCAACCCCAGAGTCAGAAACTCAGTTGGTCATTCATTCTATAAAGCCTAAGGACCCAGGATTCGATTACCAGCATGATCGAAAATAATATTATTTTTCTGTGGAAATCCTCTTTCGCTGTGATGAATGTACGGCCGTGGAATTGGGTGCTGTGCCTCTTGCAGAGATTTTAGTTTGTAAATGGTTCAAAAAGTGCACTTAAAATACATTTGATAAAAAAAAAGTAGAGCTATAAATATGATAGCCTGGTAATGGGAGGCAAACATATGCACAAATAACCCAATCCTTTTAAGCACTTGATGGGAAAAAAAAATCACGGTCCCCGAGACCAGAGGTCGACCTATTTTACCAGTCGGTCATGGACGGGGAACTCTCTTTCACTCGCTTTTCTTATCCGCCGTCGCTAAGGATCGAGCTACGGGAGGGGGAGGGGCGGGGGTTGATGGATTTCTGCTTGCTATGATCTATCTCGACTTTGTCGCGTCTATGTGTGTCCCCCCCCCCCCCCCCTCCTTAACCCGACTAACCGAATTCCCCGGCGTCAGAAATGATTTTCAAATACTTGATTCAGTAGAGAATAAGTTAGTGCTGCCATGCTTGTGGTAAACCGGGAATTGTGAAATTTAATGTATTAGGGGAAAATGAGAGAACCTCACAAGGTTCACTGGAGTTTAAAAATATCCCTAAATCAAATTTACAAACAGCCTTTTCCTTCAATTATTTATATGTAATTTGGACAATGTATAGGCTAGTAATATAACTACAGTAGCCCCATGGCTTCTTTGGTGCTTACTGACAGCGGACAGCTGACGGCTTTGAAAAGTTACCAGACCAAATTATGTATCCATATGCCGAACCATATGATCTGCAAAAACATGTGTTTAGCAGCTGTCACTTCTGACGGTCAAAATTTAGGTATATACCTAAATGTTGACTGTCAGAAGTCAGCTGTGAGCTGTCAGTCAGCACCAAAGAAGACATGGGGCTACTGTACATGTATGATCGTGGTGTTATACGTGCATATTGCTGCACTGCTGAGTGTTTACATGACAAATCGTGTGTGCCTCTATCCAGATTGAATACGACTTTAACAATTATTTAAATTAAATCAATTTATTTAGCTACTAAATTATGTTTTTTTTCCGTACTATACCTTAGGTAGTATTGTTTAAGTCAACCAAACAAATTGTTCAAATTTTTCTAAGTCTTTGAGAATCAGCCATGAAATATGTGCTTTAATAATTTAAGGACGATTTATTTTACAATCGTAAATCAGCACAAATCATATCAATTACTAAGTAATGTGTCATTTGATAAAGTATTAAGGATAGATCCTAAAAATTGAGATTTTTTCTAATCAGAACATGTATTTATTTAGGTAGAACAAAACCCAACTAGCCTACTCTTGTAGTTAGTGATCAATATATTTAGTTTACATCGATTTAGAATCACTGAATCCAACCAAATAATATAATGCAATAAATCTTCTTAAATCATTAACTGGCAGTATTTATGCAAATATAAGGATCGCGAATCATCTTAAAACAACATTTTCGGGAACAGGGAGTATTGGAACTACACTGTAATCAAAAACTAAGGACCACATTACTTTATATCATTTTACAATTCAATGAAAAAGTAAATACAATTTTTCAAAAGTGACATTTAATAAAGAAGTATCCACCCCATCGCTTTTCCCCCACAAAACATTTGAGTGATCTTCTAGAACTGAAAATCAAGTGAATCAGTCAAAAGGGAGGCGCCCCTTTCGGGTGTGTTAATCTGTCACGTGTGTCCAAGGCCGACAGAGCATCCATTATTTAGTTTACACTGCTCGTGTGTGTGAACATGGTTTACCTAGTCGCTCGTTTCCGGTGTACGGATCTGTCGGCACGTCACGCGGGGAGCGCCCGCCGTGGCGTGAAACTGCACTTAATCCTCTCGATCTAAGGGCTTGTCAGAACATGATAACAAACGAAATTTGGGCTTCACGCGCTTCCCTTCCGGGCCATCCGCTTACTTATACTAATTAAATTAGCTTGAGAAAAATATGTTTCAAAGAAAGTGAACCCTTATTTACGCGGAGGGATTGTGGAAAACCGTTAAGGTAAAAACATTTCAGAATACCCAGTTGAGTATCCAACCCCGACCACCCAGACCATTGCTGACACTATTGGCACCTTAGCCAAGTGTCCACTGGTGTCACTTGGGCTTTACGTCTTTACGTCTCTTTATATAATTATATATAACGATACATAACGATATATATATAACTCCATGGCATCAGTCCACAATCGAGCCATACCGACCAAGCGGCTGCCGTCTATTGACGAAGTTAATACCAACTTCTGTGAGCAGAGGGTGTCATGTGGTTAGTATAACGAACCCTTCAGCCGTTAATCTCAGTTTTTTTAGACCAGAGTTTTTCATTCACGTAGAGTCTCATTTGCCCTCACGAGGCTAAGTTGACTCCGTTTTCACAGAAGAATTTAGACGTGCCAGGGATTGAGCCCGGGACCATTGTGTGTGGGAACATGGTAGTTTAACAAACGTACCGTTAATTTATTATCGTTGACACGCCTGTTATCCCTGATAGTAGAATCAAGTACAATTTAGTTTAGATATGGGAATCGAACTCATAGCCCCTTGACTTTGCGCATCGACGTTTTACCTCTTGAATTATCCACTTGATAGAGTTTTCTTTAGTTTAGACGTTTTAAAACAAGGTTGATTTAATGGTCTAATCTATAGGGTAGAGAAGAAGTGGGTAGCTATAGGACATTCATCTGCATTAGCTGAGAAAGGTTATAGGAAAAAATTATCGAGTGATTTGAAACCCAACCTCACAAATACTGAATATTGTAAGCCCGATGCCAAAGACAGCAAAAACAATGGTGTGGATACTGAACAGTGAATAATTATCCTGGATGCGTGACTAACGCGTATGATTCTGGGGTTGAGTATTAGAGTGCAAGGCTAAAGGTGCTGGGTTCGATTCTCTTGTCATGGTTCACTAAATTTAGTTGACTTGTGTAATCACTGGCTAATTTTATTTCTGGGCTCCACGTCTTGCAATCCAGCCGGGCTATTTGATCAATATGTCGAATCCTTACCTCAGCGTAGCTGACCAGTGACC
The DNA here is from genome assembly GCA_039000515.1 of Timema cristinae. Taxonomy (NCBI): domain Eukaryota; kingdom Metazoa; phylum Arthropoda; class Insecta; order Phasmatodea; family Timematidae; genus Timema; species Timema cristinae. The sequence goes on along the minus strand of JBCFYV010000012.1, from coordinate 66,990,595 downwards.
ATCAACAACATGGAACCAGCCCGCAACTGTAGTGAGGTGGTCCGAATGTCAAGCTCATTTGGTCTCTTTTACTGGTGACAGTGAGATCTCTGTTCGAATCCCGGTGGGGTATACTGAAGGTGGTGTTTTACTAAGCGTTTTTCTACCATGTAAATACAGGTACATTTACTCTTAATTCTACCTTCTTAATCCCTGCACGTGATTAATATGTGTTCACTCTAGTTGGCTGAATAACCAACTATCAAAAATTGTGAGGAAGGGTTTTCCAAAGACCTAAGAAAATATTTCTATTGTGAGTTCGCCGCCCCATTTCTTTTGTTTTGACAATTTATCAATAGAGAAACACACTTCCACCTGGGGACTGCTCCTCGGTGTGTCAAAAGTGAACCCCTGTGTGCTTTAGTAAACGAACTATTTTGTTGTTTGAAGTGAGATAACTTGTCAGTCTGCAAAACCTTACAGTCACTTCCTTTTTGTACCTTCACATTCATAATACTACAGTATTACGAGTATTATGAATCCAATTTGAAACCTGCTTTGGTGGCCGCATGGTCTAAGGCGCCATACTCGCAATAAACTAGACTGCCGATAACAGAGAGATCGAGCTTCGAATGTCGGTCAGTTGCACTGTCTGAGTTTTTTTCCCCGTGAATTGTTTTCAACTCTTTCCTCGCGCAAACGCGGGTACATTTCTTCTAAATTCAACCTTACTCATCCTTAATTCATTGGTTTAATTAGTACATATGCATATAACCTGATTATTTTACCAACTTAAATAATATATCAATAAATACACCCAGTTAATAATAATAAAATTGTCAAATCACTTATAATCATATTTGCTCATACCAGTAGAAAGTAGAAACTGATAATCGATAATGTGGCTTAAATGGTCTCGGGATTAAATTGACTAATAATAAAGATATAAATATCACCTCACCCCTTCAGCTTAGCCTTAGACTGATACATAAATTCAGTGGTAGAAACCAGTATACGATAAGGGCCATCATATTCATTATTCTCGGACCGCTTGGAATCTGCCAGTCCACCCTGAGGGTTTCCCACATGGGATTTATCTCTGTGGTTTTCTCATTTACTTTCCACGTTAATATAAGGTACATTTCCTCAAAAACAACCCTTCTCTAACCCCTCCTCCCCACACTTTAGGCCAAATTGCTAGTTATTCTTATCCATAGGGCATGTTTTGACAAAAGGGCTTAATCTGAGGTTCAGGGATGGAAAAAGTAGTTTTAAAGGACGTCGTCTTACACAGTCTTGAAGAGAGAATGAGACAAATCACAGGGATAAATAATATATGAAAAAACCTTCCCCAGTGCACCCGAACCCAACTCAAACCTTGACACACAAACACACACACACACACATATACATATATATGGTTATATCATGTATATTGTGAGCCTGACGACGGGGACTATGAGACCACGAATTAAGTCGTGGTAGCATAGGTGATAAGAGTGATTATTAAAAAAAATCAATAGAGAATCCCTAATTGTCTTAATAAGATCGCGTTCCTATTATTTGAATAAAAATAAATAAATAGTGTTGATGAAATATCTAATATAGGTACGGAATAAAGGGCTTCTTGATGGACTTAAAACTTTTTTTTTTGCACCACGTCTTACTTTTGTTCAGGTAATACGCAAGACTTTCAACTTCTCAAGGAAAGAGCACAGCACGTTGTTTCTCCATCTCTAGCTTCAATTGGGAAGATACAATCAGATTAAGATATAAACAAAAAAAATTCACCGTTACTACATTTTACTAAAACTAGTTTAATATATTTCTTATATTTATACATCAAGTCTTGTAATCTACACCGGTCATTTTTAATATAAAACCAATTTAAAATAAATAATACGATGTGAAGAATACAAATTTTGATTCTTATTTCGAATCTGTGAATTTCGAATCGAATACGAATATGAGTTAGTCTCCCTAGTCTAAAGATTCAAGTTTTATTCGAAATTTCAAATACGTATTAATCCCAAATTCGGATTGGGTTGATTTTAATTCAAAATATTAATCTTAACTTGATACGTTTGAATTATCATACTTTTTTTTAACATGAAATAACTAAAAATCGATTCATAATAAAAATATCAATACCATTTTTATAACATTTAAAGTAAATAATGTGTCTGTATTTACATTTTAATTTTAATTCGAAAAACACATTTTTATTTGAATTCGATCTAAAAAAATTTCCCTGGCATGTAGGCTATTTTATTCGGAATAAGCTAGTAAATAAATAGTCAGGTTCTATTTGAAGTTTAAAATCTTGGATTTGCACAAGTTTAAAAATAATACTACCACTAGTAAAATCTTATCTATGTGGACTAAATATGTTTGTATTTTCAAAAAAATATTTCCTACCAGAATCCTCCTATAGAAGTAGGTTCTTCTGCTTCGCCTTTTTAAAAGTTTTTTTACGTCTCCGTCAGGAATCCTGTTGTCCGTCATCAGGGTGTTCCGAGAAGCTCCTCCAGTCGGGCTTTGCCTTGTCACGTATGGATTACAGTTCTATTTGTTTGGGTTCATGCTCTTACGTCATCGGCTTTAGGCCAAGTGTTGGATCTTAAAAGCCCGTTTTAGTGCCAACGAGCCATTTTCAATATTTCTTGAAATAATTTATCATCGTATGGATAAAATAGAAGTGTGTATTTTGTGTAATGACGCTAAAACTCCTAAATCAAGAAATCTAGAAAACTGAAACTTGGCATATATACAGAGGGAAGACTCAGAATGTCATCTCGGGCTTACCTTACTTTTGTGGCCAACATTGATAACACTTTACGTTCGTATTAGTGTTATTTTATAGGTAGACCTTGACAATATCTACCAAATTTTACGGCTGCAGATCACATTTCTTGACGCATGAGTACATGAAAATAGATCTAGTAACGCTTATATCTGTCAAATAAGGGTTTTCATATGAAAATTGGCTTGTAGCAGGTTAACTATTCACTATAATACTAGGCACGTCCAGAAAGTAAGAGTACTCGATTTTTCTATTAAAAAACAAATTGTATTTAAAACCAAATTACAGGATTTTGTTGGTAAATATGTCAGTTATCTCTCCACCTAGTCGCCTTACCGTTCGTTTTATGCAGGTTGTGAGCCATGGCACAAGCTTTTTGACGCCCTCCTCAAAGAATTATCACTCCATCTTCTTCTTTCAGTTCAGGACCTCTTGTTTCACCTCCTCATGGGTTGAATTTTTTTTCCCACCCATGTGAGTGAAAAGGTGAAAAGATGAAAGTCTGATGGCGCCAAGTCAGGGGAGTATGCGGGGTGGTTCAAAATGTTCCAACCGAATGAGTCCAAAAGCGCCTTGGTGGCGTTGGCTGTGTGTGGGCGGGTGTTGTCGTGCAACAAGCGCACTCCCTTCGACAACATTCCCCTCCGTTTGTTTTGAATTGCTTTCTTGGGATTTTTTAGGGTATCGCAGTATCGTACTTCATTAATCGTCTACCCCTGAGGCAGAAATTCGATCAAAATGATCCCTTTTCGGCCCCAAAACATAGTGGCCATGATTTTTTTTGCCCGAAATTGAGGTTTTGAATTTTTTGACAGATGGAGGACTGGTATGCCACCACTGTGATGACTGTCTTTTTGTCTCAGGAGTGTAATGAGCCACCCAGGTTTAATCTCCAGTCACAACCGAGCTCAGAAAATCCTCACCTTCCAATTCAAATCGCTCAAGGAACTCGTGAGCGCTAGCGACTCGATTCACTTTGTGCTGCTCTGTTAGTTGTTTTGGGACCCATCTCACGCAAAATTTTCGAATCCCAGCGTTTCTGTAATTTTTTCGTGTAAGAAAGATTGGAGATCTGTAGAAACATCGAAAAAATTTCATCCACTGTCAATCGGCGGTCATCACCAACAGTTTTCTCGATTTTTTGCACCAACTCATCGGTCAAAATCAAATGTCTTCCACACCTCTGATCGTCATGAACATTCGTTCTGCCTTCATTAAGCTCACGACACCACTTAAACACGTTCGTTCGGTTCATAACAACTTCGCCATAAACAGTTTTGATCCGAGAAAAAAATTCAGTCGGTGTTTTTTCTTCAGCGAGAAGGAACCTGATGACAGCGCGCACCTCACACTTGGTGGGATTTCTTATCGACATATTTCACACAAACGTTCACTACAAGGTGAATTTTCATACTAACGTTGTGTTCAGAAGAACCCACACTACCACTCAGTGTTTCCAACCTTGGGGAAAAAAATCCCACAGCACGAGAGGGCAACCAGTACTCTTACTTTCTGGACGTGCCTCATATTGTACTATTAATAAGTAATAATTTGTTTTCTAGTTGACTAGATCATCATCAAAGAAATATTAAAAAAATCCTCCACGGTGTGAGCTCTTGAGCGAGATATATCGACCAAGCGGGAGAAAACTAAAAACGTCTCCTAAGTTATGTCTTTAAAAATCGGTACTTTTTGAATTATTGTTTTAAACATTTTTTTAAATGTATACAGCTACTTATTTTCTACTTCTTGAGATATTTCTCTTACTCAAGCTGCTTACCTAGCCAGCCACCATGTTTTATTTGTTTGCGTAGACGTCCGAGCTCTAGTAGACAATACCCGTGTGAATAATTCAGTTCCTCTTCAGCCACGTTAGTCCTTCTACCCCACCGGCCCAGTCAGTGAAGACAGCTGGTGTCTGCGCGTGCGCCGATTCGCAGGGGTCGCAAATTTATTTCAGTCGTTGAACAACTTTTAGTTATTAATAGTACGCTTCAGTGCCACTGCCAGCTATCAGCCATAATATAACTACAGAGTTCAGAATCGTGCACGTCAATCGACAAGTTGACGCTGAGGAATAAATCATCTATCTTGGCTTAAGAGTATAGATTGTGAGCCAACCCTACATGTTTATTTTAATTGTGTTGGCCTAGGTTAAGTTAGTTTCCGATTCATGTGTTGAAATCTGTTGATATAATCCATGTGTTTAGAAAGTGCACGTTAAATACCTGTATACTGTAAGGTATTGCATGTGGCTCTCTGACCTCGGTATGGCTATCCCTGCCTTCAAAAGAACAAATAACTAGATGAATATGGAGCACTGGGGGACAATGGGAAAACGAGGACAAACCTCAAATCATATTCATGAAATTTTCGAAACGCATATTCTTGAATGGTTTTTTTCCCCCCTCTCTTGAAGAAAGGGCTTGCTTATTCTTCCGTTTTGTTGGGTAGAGGATGAATAGTAGGAGCAGGGTAGGGCGTTACGTGAGATGGACACAGGGGAAAAACCAACCAAGTACTGTTAGGGACATCGGACAGGACATTTAGAGGGGTTGTGCAGTGACAGAAACAGCATATGCACATGTGTGGACGGATATTAATTAGGAGAATGATAGTTGACGATCATGATGCAGAGTCATGACTGAGCCCCGTATCCTATATTATTTAGACATACAAATTTTTCATGTGGTTTTGTTTTTTTCAGGGTTTTTTCTATGGTAGTAGTAAAGAATATATACAAAAAAGACAAAGATAAATAGTCATATAATCTTCGCTACCTCCACTACATTAACTCCCCTCGCAACCCCCTATATTCCTTCTCAGTAAAGTTTCATGTCTAGCCCCCCTAGCAGTGAAACACCGAAAAATAAAAACTGAGATACATTTGTTAAATATTATCGACTTACTATTTTATATTTCAGGCACACAATCTAAATATGTAGGCCTAGACTAAGACCACATCATTATAGTGAACTATGAATCACTTTAACCTCGATTCCCGCTCCACTTTATAAGACTTGTGACCTCCCCCAGAATCGAGACAACAAGGTTTCTCGGAAAAGGTTGAACTGCGTTCATGCTCACGGTATGAGGCTCATAAATATTTTTATAAAATATGTGCTTGACATTAATTTTAACCATGTACATGGACTTATAGCACGATAGCTATATCACTTCAATTACTGAGTTTATTATCTAAATCTAACCAGCTGTATAAGCCGGATTGTTGTAAAGTTTTGGAGTTTCTTTGCACTTGGTTGGCGTTGGCGATTGGGATTTAAATCCCTGCCGGGAATACATTATTTCTCAGTTTGGTGATTTTTACCCTTGTTTGTTCTTACTTTTCCCTCACCGGGTTCATTCCCTCGAAACTACCATTCTCATCCCTACTCGTTATATTGATTAGTTAAAAATCTTTGTGTGTAACATAGTACATTATTAGTAAATACAAAAAGCTGATTAATTTATAGATAAGGAAGTGTAGCCACATTTGCTTGGAGATAGTGTAAAAACTTTTCGCTAAAACCACCCTCTATACACCAGACCGAGATTCGAACTCTAATATCCCTGTCCTCAGCAGTCCAGTCTACTTTGAGAGTGACGACTTACACCATGCGTCCACTGAGGATGGTATTAATATAATTATTTGCAAAGCTATTTAGCTATATCTGCCATCGTGTGGAGATTTAAACTACCGATATAATTTATGTAATAGAGGTCATACGTATCTCTTTAAATAGGTCTAAAGTCCGAAATTCTAGCTCAGTCGCACGTCAATCCAGTAGATTAGGTGTCCCAGGTTAGATTACCAGCATTGTCGATACATTTATAATTTGTTAGATAGGGCCCTCCCATTTCACTTTAATAAATTTACGGCTGTGGGAATGGGTGGGTACTGTGTCTGTGCTATAATTTATTTTGTAAGTCATGCACCTACTGATATGAACAGTCAGATCAAAAAGTGCATATTAACTACCACAAATAAATTAGTCTAAAACTAAACAATACATTATTTGTTGGAACTAAACGTGACTTGGTCACTTTTGCCCGCAAACCTTCATTTCTCATTTCTGGTGCTATAGGCCTGACATTTCTAAATGAAGCTAAAAGTTATATTTTGTATTTTTCTTTGCATCCGAGCTATGATAAGCTATTCAAATTCTCTGTAAAATACAAAAGTGTATGAATATATTTTAAAAATCATTACCTTTTTCTTATTTATTTAAGATGTTGCCTTTTATTTTAGGAAATGCTGCCAGAGAAAGTAAAGCAAAAGGTTCCGGGAAACCATTTTCGCTCTGATTGGAGTGAATTTTTAAGATTTGTTTTGCATGCATCTTAATAAACGCCTTACCTATTCTTATATTTAGATTAATCGGGTATAGGGGAGGAAGGCAGAATTTAGATAAAAATATACCGGAATTTACTTAGAAAAAGAGTGGTAAACTATTTGTTAAAAACCATTCGGTACATTCGAAAGGGATTTGAACCTCCTACAGGGTGTACTGAAATTGATTTACACACCATCCCTCCACGCATATGAGGGCGCATATAGAACTCTAAGATAAGCTTTAGTTAAATGGTTGGTGAACTATATTGTTAGCAAACTATTTACATCCCAATTATCCTGAAAGTTACCTACCTCGATGGGTTACACTGTGATGCAGCTCATAAGAGAGTGTCATAGTGTAGTTCGTCAAGACAGAGTGATAAGCCCTATATTTATGGGTAAATGTAGAAATAATTCAGACATAAATGTCGAGAGAAAATTCATTACAAATTACAAGTTATTGTAAATTACATATTAAACATCACAAACTATTGACATATACAATTATCATTAGTTATTAATTATTATCTTAGTAGGTGACCGGCTGGTCTAGGGGTAGGTGTCAAACCTATGTGCTGGAGGTCCGGGGTTTCAATCCTCGGTTCCATCACAGGTTTATCTGATTGCCAAACCCCTCCTTCACCTCTGATAAGATTGTATTAATCACAACTTGTGAATGTGTGGAATGCCAGGCCTCCACCGTGGTTCGATTCCCGTTAAACTGTATGTCTTCCATTTCACCTCACAACCAACCTACCATTACACATAATCTTAAGTGCGTGTAACCAGAGTAGTTAGTAAGACGCGGTTCTAATAATAATAATAATAATAATAATAATAATAATAATAATAATAATAATAGCGTACAAGTGGCAGTACAAACATTCTGGTAAAATGTGCTTTTTAGTTTTCATACATATAAAATAAATACAAATGAAGGTTACAACGTGAAGACAAAAATATATATTGATGTGTTTTCTAATATTACAAAACTACAATACAAAATCGATTGCTAAGTAAAATAATTAAGTTGTGTATTAAACATATAAGGTGATAATCTACCATTATATTATAGTGTTCTTACATGAAATTAAATTTTAAAAAACAAGTATAGACATTATTTTATATACATTATTAAACTTTTATGCAAATTATGTCTGTAGTTGTAACATAAACACTAAAACTTTTTTGATCAATAAAATAACTAAATCATTTTCAAATAGCTATATTTGTCTTACATCTTATTTTTAGTCTATTGCGAGAGTAGCGCATAAGATCATGCGGCCATTGAAGTGTTATTTTACATATTTTAAACCACTCTAAATACGTGATATTTAAAAAGTGTAGTGGCTAGTGGAGCTACAATGCTCTTGGTAACTTATTTCACCCCTAGCTGTGCTGGCGGCCGGGGTTCAATCCTCGGTCCCGGCACAGATTTATCTGATTTCCAAACCCTTCCTACACCTCTGACAAGACATCTTGTGAATGTGTGGAATGCCAGGCCACCACCGTGGTTCGGATTCCACGCTAAACTGTAGGTCCTTCATTTCATCTCACAATCACCCTACCATTACACATTAGCGTAAGTGCGTATAACCCGAACGGGTAGTAAGACGCGGTGTGATAATTAATAATAATAATAATAATTCACCCCTAGCCCCCCCGTTCCTCGTTCCTCTTTCAACAGGTGTAAACACCTTGTTTAGTCAATCCGCCGATTAAAAAACCTTTTTTGGCTGCTCAAAAGCTATTATATATACTATTATCTATTTATAAATACTGGTATGTGTTTTGAAACGCTATCGCTTTCGACAGTTTAAAGTTAAATATAAAGAACATTTTTACAACTTCGGTTATTTCATATTATTATCTTTAGTCTTTAAATAGTTACTTATTACTTAGTACTTACTTTAGTTGCTGAATTTTTTTTACCAAGAATACATGGACCACTCTGAAAAAAATCTTTATATTAATTTTAGAACATATTTCTTAAGGGGGCCTTTAAACTAAAGATCAACAGATTACGTACTTTTTTGTTTTTTAAATATTTATCGCGTCTTAATTCCCATTCGAGCTATTCGTACATTCACAATAATAGGGCAGGGATGATAGAAATAGAATTTAGAGGAATTGTGTGACGGTAGAGTGGAAAGCTATTCAGGAAAAAAAAACCTTCATTGCACCCGGTCAGGATTCGAACCCTTATATCCCCTTTCCCAAAAGTACATTCTTTTGTGAAAGTGGCGCCTTGACCACGTGATCGCTGATACATACACAGTATTATGAGTGCTAGTTAAATATAGTTCGATTATAGTCTTATATGCCTATAGCCTATGTGTACACACATGCTAATGTGATAGTGAGTTTTAAATTTTATAAAAAAAAGTCTCGTTGAACCTTCTTAAACTAGAGAAATTGAACACCGTGGACCACCTACTATAGCATCACGGACCGGCAGTTGAGAACCACCGTTTTAAACGATTCAAGGGACGAATGAGATTTAAAATCTTATCTTCGAGTGCATTGTGTGTATCATCTTGTATGTACCCCGGCAATCGTTGAAAGCAACACCTCCTTCCTTTAGCTCAGACCTTCTCAAGGAGGTTAACCCATGGACATATAATGTTCTTCTCCATCTTGTCCCTCACTCCCCCCACCGACCAACGCCCCTTACACTCCATTACCTCACAGTGAATAATCGACAAACGTTTAAGGGGCCCTTCTTAATGTAGAAGGTTTCACACCATTTCCTGCTATATTATTAAGGAGGAGGGGCCTTTTTTCGGTCCCATATTGGCTTGGCATTTCCAAAGTCTCATTTAAACAATCCCCTGTGTTGATGATGAAATATATGTATGTTTATTGTGAACAAAAAATGCATCATTCAAGATCGTTTTTCTCAAATTTAATTATTCAATGCATAAAAGCTAAAACACGTCTAAGGCGTTAGTCTCGTCAGATCTGATCAGGTTTGACTTTGATGGGAAGGGCTTGATTTAAAATTCTATCAGGTTTACTGATGTGTTTTTTCCTAAATTTTCCCCACTCTCCCGCCATAAAAATGGTCCATTTCTTCTAAAGTTCTACCTGGCAATATCATATATATGGTAGGTAGGTAGGGGTACATATTTCATAAGTGTAAAAGAATTGAATAGGTAACAAAAATAGATTTATTATACAAATAACCATTAGCTAAAATTAGTGGGGGTGCTGCTTCAGAAAATTGTTAGCCTTTATTTTTAAATTGTGTTAAAGGAAAAAAACATGTATAAAAAGAAAATTTATTCAGGAACTTGATAAAATCTTAACAAAAAAAAACTTTTGTACTTACTTTAACTTAAATTGTTACAGTTCAAGCTTGATCTATTCATTTAAAAATGAAATCCATTCTTCTTGTTTTAATTTGCGCAAAAAGTTCAACAATTTTCTCCTTGCTCTCTGGATAACAATTAAGGAAATTTTTCTCCATTGAAAGTACTGCAAGAGCATTTAGTCTTTCTGTTGAATAAAATAACAGAAAAAAAAATTAATCAAATATAATAGTTGGAAGCAGAATAATAATCTAATTCTACACTCTTCTACACTTTATCACATTCAAGAATATGGTACACGGTTTTTAAGCACAACAAACGCTGAGTAAACAAAACCTTCCACGTCCCTGGCACTGTGAAGCGCACAGTTCCATACAAAGGCTTGTGTATATTTTTCATAAACTGGGGGATGGCTACTGAAGTACTGACATTAAGTTTAAGGAATATATATTGTACTACAAAAATAAATAAAGAATTAAAGAAAAAAGGACTCATTATATTAAATGTTATCGATAATATCGAATGGAAATAGGGGGTGCTGCAGTCCCGCAGTGCCTATACACGTGCCGCCAGTGCAAATAACATAAAAAGGTGATATGGGGTTACAACAGTTAATGATAGGACTTAACAACTCCAAAAACATAGGAACTACCCGTATCACGGGAAAAGAACGTGTCAAAGGCGATATGGCAACAGTCAAATAGAAGTTAAGTTGATAGTGGGTATAGGATTGCAAGACAGTCGGGCTAGCGCCAGACCTCCACCAGAAAGGTCTAAAAAGAGAACATTGAGAGTTAGCAACATACAAAGCAAACCGGCTAATCTTCTAGTTTTAGAGTTACCAAGTTACATGTCGGACAAGCTACCTAGCTTGACTAGACAAAGGAACAACATCCAAAATAATAAATGGTACGATGACCGTAGTTCAGTTACACTAGTCGATGACTAACAAACAGGTGTCCATACAAAATTGTACTATGGCCGGTCTATTCCCATAGGGTACTGCCAGAGCACTCAATATTACTTTTATGCTATTACCCACTTCCTGGGGTATTCGTCCAATCTAGTACACACCAACATTAAGTATATAGCCAAAGGAAGTGCCAACCAAGGGTCGAAAGAAAATACTATCTGTGCGGGCCACCATACAAACTTAGCCGTGTTCCGTACTTAGCGCACCCAAAATAGTAACACAGAAAATGGGGTGGCAACAAAAATGCTGTGAGATACTGACATAGCTAGGTCCTCAAATAAAGGCATTAGACAACCTGTGTGTAGTCATACAAAATATGAACACGTGAACATGACGTTCACGGCACAATGACAAATAGTGAAGTCATGAGGACTTAAAACGAAGTAAAGAACTCATGGAGAAGAAGAAGAAGAATAAGTCTAAAGTAAACTCCTAAGAAAACATAGTCATATAGACTAACTAAACAAGTCTGAAGGACTTGGAAATTCTATGACTACGTGTATCAATAAAGAAGATTCCCTCCGCGTCGAGGTGGTGACACCCACGTCCCAACCATCGTGGTCAGCAGTATCTTCTTCAGGTTCTGGAGCATAGGTTCCTCCTTCGAGGATATCCAAAGATGAACTACAATTTGTGATCCTAGAGATCGTTCATTATATACTCTTTTTCTGACTAACATTATTATTATTAGCACCGCGTCTTACTACCCGTTCGGGTTATACGCTCTTACGCTAATGTGTAATGGTAGGGTGATGTGAGATGAAATGAAGGACCTACAGTTTAACGTGGAATCCGAACCACGGTGGAGGCCTGGCATTCCCCACATTCACAAGATAACTTGTCAGAGGTGAAGGAAGGGTTTGGAAATCAGATAAATCTGTGCCGGGACCGAGGATTGAACCCCGGCCGCCAGCATAGAAGTCCGACACCTTACCTCTAGACCACCAGGTCACCGTTCTGACTAACAAAATGTGCATGTAAACAAGGGAAAAGGGAAAGGCAAGGGGGAAAGGAGGGGTTTGGAGCAATGGAGTAAGAAGGTGCCAAGGCAGTCCGATAGGGGAGTAGTGTTTGTAGCTCGCAGCATCGGACCAGCGATATGCAGGTCTTTCTTCAATGTTGAGTTAAAGGGGTTAGACGTCCGTTGAAACTGTCACGTCTCCTCCTCCACCATACTTGCAGAACAGTTTGTGAAATAATGGTAATCGAATCCGAGAACATTCATGTAAGGTAAGTAGAACACAAATTATATTATTGCAGAATATATCAGTTTTAATTCTCTTCTTCGGATTCCTTTATATTATTTTAGCATTTGGTGCAGATTGTAGTTTGTAGATGTCATTTGATTTGAGTGACATACTTCCACGCAAATGTGTGACCACTTCCTCTAAATTAACCAATCCAATAACATATTAGTTTAATTAATACATAGGCGTATAGCCCGAACAGATATAAGACGCATTGCTAAAAAAAAAACCTTCACGAGTACAGCTTCATTAGGATTCCCTCATTTGACATTTTTACTGTAAAATACTAATCTCTACGGTACATACAAACACATACACTTAATTCTTACTCTTATAGCTACATTTCTCTTTCTCCCTCATTCACACCTGCTCTGCTTATGCACCTCTGTAATTTGTTTCTTGCTGGTGGTAGGAGTCCCTTTACAACATCCCCCCATTTCACTAATACCATTCCAAGGTTGTGGTCTCATTTCATTATTTAGAGAAGTGTTTCAAGGAATATCGACCTTGTCGGCCGAACCACCACCCAAATGGGAGGATGATCAGCATACTTGAGCGACTACAGATGTTCTAGTTCTGACAAGAGTGCACCGTCCTCATACCTACACGTTCATTCCCTCTTAGCTTGGCCCACTAGATGTGAACACGGGTGCACTTTATTAAAATTCAACCTCCTAATCCTGTTACGTTCGGAAATATAAGTTTAAAAGCAAACATAAAACTTAAACAAGGCTTAGAAACAATAAAAACCGGTTTAAACATTACAAAAATATGTTTTTTTTTGTGTGTTGGAAATAAAAACGTTGGTCTCACATATTCTTAATTTCCAAACCCTTATAAGTTGCTCTTTCTAAGCATATGGATTAAAAATTAACTTAGCTTAGCACGTCTAATACTACACACCCAGTACTAACACTTAAATATTTACTAATTGAATAGCAGGATTTACTAACTAGAGTTCATTCGCCATAAGAGTGGTGGTAGATGAAGAAGGTATTAAAAACAGTAAAAAAAATATAATTAAAAACAAATTGTTTGTTGTGAAAGTTTTGACTGGGAAAAAGTGACAACAATCAACATAATATGGTCTTGCAGTTTATATGGTTTGGCGAATAGATACATGAAAGTAGATCTGGTAACTTTAGCTGGCTGTCAGTTACCTACATCCTGCCTTAGGTGGAGTGTGTGTATCTTAACCTAGGACGGTACATATAATACGATACACCTTCTAGTCTTATTCACCTAATATACATAGCAGATTGCAAACTAGTTTAACTAGGAAGAAGTCTTATACTACACAACCATCTTCTATTTTTGGTAATCTCACGCAAGAATACAATTACTTAACCTGAACTAGTCGTCTAAGACAACACTCAGCCTTAGCATTATATTATTAATTAATAGCAAGACAAAGCTAATTATAAATGTGAATTCCTAACATCAGAAACAACCAGTTCACTCGAGTCAACATACCAGGTCAATAATAAATAGCATTAAGTTCAAAACAAAAAGTAACACGGTCCTTAAAAACAGTTTTCCCTTGCGAGAAGCCTTGCAGGGGGGTAATAAAAGAGAGAAACCATGTTCGATCAGTTTTACTTTCCGATCATTTGTAGTGTTTTTAGTGGTGTGTGGCCATGTTTGTTGTTATTTACGAGGTTGAGAGTTGCCTTACCTAATGAGATAGAAGGCCTTAAGGCTATTAAAGCAGGGTTTGAATAAAGCTTAACTTTTGGGGTGGCGGGAGGAATAGGAGTTGCGAGGGGAATTTATACTCCTTGTATTGACAAACTTTTATTCTATAGCAAATATTGGTGGGGACTCTCTCTAATATTTTCATTGCTATGTTAAAAAAAAAACCATTACATTTATTGAAGTCTTAAAGTTGTTTAGTAAAACCTTAATGAAACTTAATTAAGGTGGATATGTAGGTAACGCGAGAAAAGGTTTATGTTTTTGCAGTTTATATATCAAAACAATTTTCTGGTCCAAATACATCAAGTGTTGCTTCACTATGGACATAGAGTTTAATTTTATCCACACCAAGACCTAAATATTGCTTGACTATCTGCCAAGGGTACCCTGGAATTTAATGACAACTTTTTCTCTTCATCTAAAAAGTCTCTCATTTAATGCAGCTATTTTAATGTAAGTTATTGAACACTGTTGATATCACCATGTGTAGAAAATTAAACTATGTTTATACTGGAGCAGATTTGTATCTACCCTGGTCAAAAAAAAGTGTTGATATAAAAACTGCACAAATGTTAAAGTTATCTAGTAAAACCTCAATAAAATGCAATTAAATATGAGTGAAGAACGACCCTTTGCCACAGACAAGTAAGAAACAAACTCTAAACCTTACGGGGTTTCCGCTGCACTCCTTTCGGTAGCTTGAGCCTTTCAACACTGGGCTTCGCTAGTGTCACTGCTGGGTGATGATAGGACTAACCGCAGCGATCCTAGTGTTGAAGGACTCAAGCTATCAAAAGGAGCGCAACCATTTAAACCTAGAAGTTGAGTGTCTGGGTATACTATTTGTCTGTGAGATGGATGTAGGATGACTCCTGGATAGCTCAGTGGTTAGAGCATTGGCATACTATGCCAAAGGTGCTGGATTGATTCCCGTGAACATGTGTAATTTTTAAATTTAAAGAATATAAAACGTTAAAGTTATGTAGTAAAAACTCAATAAAACCTAATTAAAACCTAAAAGTTGTTGAAAATGGTAAGAAATTTTCTAAACTATGTTTATTTTAGAGCGAAAGTTTCGTTTATTCAATGTGTCTTACTACACGTCAAGCCACACGCGTCATTTCAAGAACAAGTCAACCTCTTCTGGTCTGGTTTGCCGGTGATCGGGGAGGTCGGGGAGCAAAACCCGTCAGGGTGTACTGAGATCATTTTTCCCGAAATAGTTCCTCACACTCCAATTCCAAAAATGTGGTTAAACTTTCTCTCAATTCTACTCCTCCATTTCCACCTCATTAATTTAAATATGGGGCTAGTCCAGATGGCTTTTAGGCCCCGCAGCTTATCAAGTTTGTTGTTAAAAATTATATTTTTTACTTTTTTTTACTTTTAAAACGAAGGTTATATTAATGGCTTAGTTTAATGCATAAGGATGAGGAGGAAAATTAAAATGCACCTTCATTAGCTTGAGATGATAATGGGAAAACAACACGTAGAAAACTTACTCCAATGCACATCCGGACCAGATTTAAACTTTGATCTCCACCATAATTTGACAATCTATTTTATTACAAGCCTGATGTCTTACTTAGATCGCTCAGTGGCGTGTGGTGAATATTTTTATAGGGTAATCTATCAAGATTTTTTAAATCGGAAGATTAAATTTTATGTTAAATATATTAAGGTACGTACCTTATTTGTAATTGAGCTGTATTCTTCTATTCTCCTTAGCATATTCCTCAATCATGAGATCGTAAAACTGCGGATTTTACCTTATTGTTGTAGAAGACCTTTTTCAATGGATATCATTGACAAGTTTGTGAGCCTCTCTCGGCCTTGTGAATGGCGTGCTTAATTTCTCGATTCTTTTTAGTGCTGAGAAACTTCTCTCAACGGAAGCACTCGTGTCGGATGGTTACAAGAAGTTCACACAGTTTTATCACTTGACATTATGTTCTTTGTAATCATTTATTTAATAAAAATAAGTAAATTACTAACATATTTGTGACGCTAATCCTGTGAAATGAAGGTGACTACAAGCTGTGTTCTTAAAGAAGGGAAATCAAACATACTACCATAGCTGTCTTTTATGGTCTGGAAAGCCATTTGGGGGAAAACTGCTCTTGTATTATTCAAAATTATTTACACGTAAAAGTTAAAAAAACAACAACATAATGAGTCCAAGTTCTTGAACCTATCACTTAGCTATATTATAAGTGTGTTAAAAATCTTACATTATAGGCGTTTATAATTTATTTTTACATCAAAGGTGTTAGAATTTCTTTGACTTGTTTTTCAGGCTCATTCACGTCCAACTCTCGTTGGTGTTTGTCCAGATTCTCTCAAATTCTTCACGCTTGTTTTTCAATTGATCTTGAAACTCCTTTACTTTGTTTATGCAATAACCGATGCCATTTAATTTTGGCTTGCAATTATCAATAATATATCAGTAAGAGGGAAAATATCAGCAAATGTATTTAATAGAAAATTAAAATTGAAATCATGCATAGATACTTCAAATCCACGGGCAGCAATGTACGCTTCTTGATCCCATTTTTCCTCTGGGTCTGTAATCTTGCCAAATAACGAAATTAGTTGATCCCTATACTCGTAAACAACCAATCTAGAATTATAATTCCAGCGTATAGAAGCCTTTTCTTCATTTCTTCATTCGGAGCTCGTGTTCTTTTGGTTAATTAAAAAAAATGATGCTATAAATTCAGAGTAAGGGAAAAAATCTGCAGTTTTTGATAAGGGACACGCCCTGACGACAATAAGATTCAGCCGGTGAGCGAAGCAGTGTACAAAAATTGTATCTATTACTTTGGACTGCAATCCATTCAAGTGCCCAGCAATGACTACAGTCACGTAGTAGCTTTGTGCAATCAGCTTTTGTTCACAACCATACTCCTGTTTCAATTTTACAACATAGATGTATAGTACTTCCACTGTTCTGTCATCAGAAATATTTCTGAAGCCCAAAAATATCTCATATGCCTGTCCATCTTGTGTTACATAGCGAAATACAGAAGACAATTGGGAACAATTATTTACATCTGTAATTTCATCCAGTGTGATGGAAACAAAATTGATTTAATTGATTTTTTATATATTAAACAGTAACGCTTTTTAAAGGGCATTGCTCAAATCATTTTGAATCAAATTTGATAGTCCCTTAAATATAGATGCATGTTCTAAATGGTTCTTCCATTTTTCATCATACTCACTTAAAATATTCACTAGTTCAACGTAATTACCTTTATTTAAAGACTCACTCGTTTCGTCGTGGCCTCTAAATGCCAGTTCTTGCCGTGCTAAAAAAAACAACTACATCAATGAATCGCTTCATCATTTCTCTGTTTTTCCTAACAAGTTCATTGTGCTGCGAATCCCGTATTTTTTTCTGTTCATCGAGCTTAGAGCAATTCTAGTTTTACCAAACGTTTTCCCAGCAATCATGGCTTGTAAATAATTTAGGGACAAACTATGTTTTGATGGCTTTGTGTATGTTGCCAATGCCATTGTAACCAGTACTGCTCCAAACACACGTGTCATTTGAAAAAAGAAGAAAGACCAACAGTATAACTTTTGTACTGAGGACATACCGTCAACCATTCATTATTATTGAACAAATGTGAGCTGAAACGCCTTAAACATGATTTTACTTTTATAATGTTCGGTTCAGGTGTAGGTCTACCACAATGTATTATTTGTTTTTTCTCCTCGAAAGTACACGAAGCCAAGCTATGTTTTAAAGTGTTACCTATGACGCAATCACATTTTGGCTGATCTGTAGATCCACGTGGTCTCGACTGGATATTTATGCTTTTCAATGGTTTAATACGTAAGAAGCAAGCTTGTTTACCTTGACGTCATTTACACGGTGAATACCACGTTACACAACTCACACATATAACCTAACACAATACATTAATATGTTAAAAAGTATAATCATTATTGACTGGTGATTGTTTTAAACACAAAATAAAAATAATTTTTATTTTAATGCGGTTTCAGTCACGTATAGTAAGGAAATAACCAAAGAATGTGTAGCATTTTAGGAACACAAGGGTCTTTTACCAAGCGATTGCGGGTCCTGGGGCGATAACAGCCGAGAGCGACCGACTGAACACGATTACACAGCTTAGAGGAACGTACTACGCAGGCGCGGTGCTATTCGCTCACAGACCAAAGTATAGAGTCGGATGAAGCAAAATCTGTTGCACCTTCAGTTTTGTATGTGGTACAAGAAACACATTATATACCAAACATAGCATATCGATGATTAAACTGACACTCATAACTTTTTTTGATAGTGATAATTGTATTTATGTATCTATTTGGCTCTGGGTAAGCAATGCGTACCTTGCGTCTATTGAATACACGCCACTGAGATCGCTTTACCACTGTTGCAGGTACTTCATTAAATTAGATTGAATGTTGAAAGTACCAATGTAGAAAGAGCACAAATCAAAAGAAAGAAAAAATAGAATTTATTGATCTAACTAATTACTTATTTGATCCTTGTTTTCTTGAGTTTACTAAACACAAAGTGATTTTATTTCTTACAAATCAAATGGAATATTAGTGATCAAAATGTCGTCACATTCTCTTGTCTATCCCTTAAGGGTCGTCGTGATTAGGTATGTATGTGTGTATGATGTATGTTTACGTATGTATTATGTATGTATGTAATGATATATATATGTGTGTGTGTGTGTGCGCGCGCGCGCGTGTGAGGTCATCTCATCCCCACCTAAATAAAGTATATTTTATATTAGTCTACTTTTTATTGAAAATAAATTCGAAAACGAGATTAATTAAAACGTGAAATCAAATGTCATTACCAGGTTAAATCTAGAGTGCTATTGTTGCAATATACTGAAAATGTTGACTACTTAAGTTTATCTTTGCTACCGAGTACGTTTATTGTTGGTCAGCCTGTCTTTTCCATCCCACGATCCCCCCCCCCCCCCCCCCCGCACCCTCTCTTTCACACATTGTAGATGGTCAACCGCAGCGGGAAAGTTATATGAACATCTTCCAATGTTGACAAGATTTAACACGGTCGAAAATAAGTGGTATATATAATATAGTATGTATTTTGAATGAGTATCATATAGGTTTGCTTATGATAAAGCTTCACACAACCAACACATGGCGGTATATACATTAGGATGGCAGATAAATGGATATCGATATGTATGAATATATTTAGTCATGTATACCATTATATTTTAAGTTATATCTTTCTAAACAACCTATATTGGTGGTCACGTGAATCTAAAAGCTAGTTTCATATTCAGACTTAGGGCCAGTTTCATAGTCAAATTTAGTACGCCTCAAGTGCGGCGCTACACTAAGTACATGACGACACCTACCTAAACCAGAATGGAATGGGCCAGTTTCCAATGCGAGAATGGCCCATTCCATTCTGGTTTAGGTAGGTGTCGTCATGTACTTAGTGTAGCGCCGCACTTGAGGCGTACTAAATTTGACTATGAAACTGGCCCTTAGCCTCAAGTGCGGTGATATACTAAATACAAGATATCTAATTAAACTCGAATTGAATGGGCCAGTCAGTTTCACATATGAAACTGGCCCATCCCCATTCTGGTTAAGGTAGTTTTCATCTTTCATTTAGTTTAGCACCACAATTGAGGCGTACTAAATCTGACCACAAGACTGGCTCATCCCATTCTGGTTAAGGTAGTTTTCATCTTTCATTTAGTTTAGAATCACAATTGAGGCGTACTAAATCTGACCATGAAACTGGCCCATCCCATTCTGGTTAAGGTAGTCTCCATCTTGTATCTAGTTTAGCACCGCACTTGAGACGTACTAAATCTGACTGAAACTGGCCCTAAATGTCAGACTTAACTAGTTTGGCTCGCTGGTGATGGGAAGATTGAAGCTCAACGCTGGCTTGGTGTTTGCCAATTAAGGCTGTTATTCTTCCTAAAAGGCTCATCTCTATACACGCAAATGCGGGTACATTTCCTTTAATTCTAATTTCCTTATTCCTACCCCATCAGTTTAATTAAAATGAGTAGCCCGGACGGGTGGAGAGAATAAACTATAAATGTACCGGTAAAAAGTTTGACACTTTGACATGTATTTTATCACTCCTATTGAGCAAACGTAACATCATAGTTTTTTTTAAAATTTTGTTTGTATTGCATTCTCTTTTAACTAGATTCATTTACCTACAAATCATTCAATTAAAAAGCTCTTTGGCTTTTATGGCTGTTCATATTGGATAGTATATGTCTAACCATTATACACTTCTACATAACAGACTTAAATTGCCACAATGTTCCGAAATGCCCAACAAGGAGTGGATGAAGTGTAGTCCTGATCCCCTTTCATTCCCCCCCCCCCCCCCCACGAAAGTTGTACGAAATGGCCCTATACGCCCTCAAGGGGGGGAAACAAAGTCCCGGCTCTGTCTCGAACAAGTTATATAAACACTCCTGTAACAAGGTGACAGAATTATCGCGGTCTTGGGGTCTGTGGTGTATTTCCGCTACAAGGGGTTAGAGGGCGACGCGATGGGGAGGTTTTCCCAATACATTGATTTATATAGTTCCGACATCCGCATATGTCTTTAGGGACCTCGTCCTGCGAGATATATGTGAGGTTATATTCTATGTGGTTCTAGAGGCAGATTATCATGGGTAAAAGATTGTTTTATTTTATTTATTACTGAAATAAGTCAATAGTTTTTAATAATTTTTAAAGCAAGGGAATCCAACCAACGGCTAACACATTTTTTGTTAACTTTCAAATTACTACAACCTAATATAAATTAGATACTATAGATGAAATCCTGATATACTGAAAACGAAAAATAATACATATTAAGTTGTACCTAACAAATAAACAAATTTGTATAATATATGTATATATAAAAACACACTCGTAGCTATGCTACGATTTACAGCTATCAGGATTTCTTTATTGGAAGGCACATTGTGATTTACAGAATTTAAAGTGTCAATTGGGCCCTATGCGGTGGTGTTTAGGGTAGAGAGATGCGGTGAAAAATTAACCCCCCATGTTGTTTTGTACTGCTCCCAAAGAAAGCCAGACTTGATCTGGATCTAGTATTGATTAATAAAAGTTAATCTAAGGGAAGTAATCGGTAAAAGTTATACGGGGGAGTTATATTGGCTTGTCCCTCAACCCTCCCTCCCCTATTGGTCAAATGGGTCCAGGGCAAAGTTTGGAAAGAGGGGAAACGAAGGAGGGTATTCATTTACCGTCACATGAATGATGCCGTCTTGTCTTCACTACTGAGCATCTTCATTTGGATTATATTTCTCTCTGTGTTCTCCTCTACCTAAGTATGGTACTATCGCATGTGTCACAGCTTTTGAAATCTCTGGAATGACCATTGAGCGTGGCTAGGACGATTGTCTTTGTTTCTTACGTCTAATCTACACTAAGTTACCTCACGTCAATCCCCATCGCGATCAGGAATGGAGTGGGTGACGATAAGCATGGGTATGGTTGAGACCTAATCTCGGCAGAACCGATCCTCGTTCCGTCCTGATCATCGATGCGACCCATAATTTCCATAATTTGTGTGTTGTAGTGACGGAATAAGAGATCTGAACTTGTAAAACATGACCTGCAACTGGTTTTGTTCGGAGCACTTTCATATAATTATGTATCCTCATTCCATAGCTTTCCTTTGAAGAAATGAGGAGACTGACTATAAGCGGAATGCAGTGATCTGGAACGCATATCACTCTCATTATCGCGTCGAGGATACAAGGTCTTGTCCAAACCGAAACGTTCAAGATACTCGTCGAGAATACGATACGAGGATCTGATAAAATTGTGGACCTGGCTTAAGGTAGTTTTAGAGAATATGTTAAAATATTACCAGTTTATTTAAGTTCCCAAACATTTTTGATAGATTTTGATACAAGCATCATACAGAGCAATTATACCAGCTGCGATTATAAACGATGGCGAGTAACGATAACATTAGAACAATTATTTTAACTTAGCTAGTGATTAGGTGAGTAGCTTTTAGTTACACTGAGTGAATTTACTCCCTGAGAGTGATCTCGTCAGCCAATAGCGAGTAAAATTACTTGATTTAATTGATGCTAGCTAATTAATCGCTGCCGCTCTCTCTGTGTGGAGTTGGAGAATGACTAAGCCTCTAAGGCAGCGTTTTTCAAACTGTGCTCCACGGAACCCATGAGCTACGCCCTTGGTATCTCAGGATTCGTGAGGCAATTTTTAAAGTATTATTTAATTGTTTTTACACCAAATAGCATCAGTAGTATAGTTAGGATTGCCGATTTTTTAAAAGTCTGAATAAAGGAAATTTACCAAAGACGCAATCAGAACCTGTGATTTTTTGTTTGTTTTATACTTTTCAAAATTAACTGTCACTATCGAATATTCTTAATAAATGACTATGTGTAAAAAAAACTATGAGGGCTCCAACATGTATTTTTTCTTGTTCAAAGGCTCCTTTGGTTTAAACAGTTTGAAAACCCTGCTGCCACCAACTTCGGCAGTCGCGTACCCTTTCGGAACCATGACTCACCTTTTCAAACTATTTATAAAAAAAAAATACCTGCTATCTTGTAAAGTATAAACGATCGTTCCCAATTTTAATCAAGTATTTGTTGGGAACTAGCAAAGTCCGTGACACTGGGAAGAAATAATGTCCATAACATCACGTGATAATCTGCCTTAATGTGTTTATCATGTTTACTACTATCATCCATTATTTTATGAGTATTAAAACTATGGTACGTGGTGTACCCTCGCCTATCCCAGTTTGGGAAACACGGCTCCAATACTAGTTTGTGATAGCCTATGCTAGCGCCAGCCACGTATGGTTCGCGTTCTACCCCAGCTCGGTGGAAGACTTGCTCTCTTTCCGTGACAAAAGGGTCCAATGATAGTTGACTGATTTTGTAGACCAAGTTAGTTTTGTATATCGATAATATCATGTTTGAAAATGTGACCGTTAAATATTTCAACTCAGAAATTATCCACAAGTCTAGACGTTAGATAGGTACGTCACAAGGGGCCAGTGCTCAACTAAGTTTTTCCCATCCACCCAGTAAACGGGCTTGCAACCCTCTTAAAAGGTGGATTTTATTTTTGTTGATTTTGTATGTACTACCAGCTTGGAATTAAATAGTGTCATTACTTTTTTAAGTTGATAATTTAACTCTCACTTTACAACCCGACTTTATAAGCACATGACGTAAACCTAGCACAGTGTGTCTAGTACAACATAATCAGTGCTAATGCTTAGCTATTTATTGATCAGATGGTAGGACTTAAAAAAAAACAAAGGTTACTCGGAATAAACAGTCGGACCCTCGAACTAAACAGCACCAAGATTGTCTATTCTGGTTTTATCGTGTCAGGGAGGGCTTAGCCCTACTATACCCATCCTAGGTAGGAGGTAGGTAAGTTACAGCTAGAAAACGTCAACAAATCTACTCCCATGTATCCTTTTTGCCAAACTTTATGATCTGCAACATCATTATGTTGATTTGTTATCACTTTTGGCAGTCTAAACTTTCACAACAAACAATTTGTTTTTATTTGTTTTTCTTTTAATCATTTTTACATATTTTGCATTTATCACTACTCCTATTGTAAGTGGACTCTTGTTTCAGATTTTTCCTCCCAGAAATGCAAGTACATTTCGTATAAGCTCTATTTTTTTCACCTTTACCCCAATAAAGTAAGCGTAAACACTCAGATAGCTCGGTGGGTGCGCATAAAATCTAGAATTGTATTCAAGACATCGAGGAAGCTACGTCCGTCAGTATCATGGGGGAGAGGGTCTAGTGCTTCGCGTGAGGACGCTGAGGCGCCGTTCTCCTTCCTCACTCCTCCTGCCCCCCCCCCCTCCCCTATCCCCTCATCAATAACGGACTCCAAGAAGAAGCCCTCGTGCTAGCGACGGACAAAGTCTGTAATTGATAGTCGTCAAGAAGCCCCTTAGCCACCCCACTTTTCCCTCCCTTCCAGTGCGAGTCTAGTGCTTTTAAACTAATTACTAGTTTCCTGACACACTACTTGTTCTTCTATCAACTCCGATACACTCGGTGATGGCCGAGTGGTCTATCTCAGTGTTACAATCGTGTTTTATTTATGTTGACACTGACGAGGGAATCGGGGTTAAAATCACCGGTGGTTCTTCTAGGGGTGGCTTTCCAAACGGGATTTTTCATTATGTTCCCAGTGGTACTGTGGGTGCATTACTTTGACACCACCCTTCACAAACCTAATCCTTAGATAAAGTCGTTAATGACTCTTGGTAGACGAGTGTCTAAGGCGTCAGGTTCCCAATAGACTGGGTAGCCGGTGACTAATATGTCAAGGTTTCTATCACGGTGCAGTATTCTTTAGGGATATAGAGGGCCACATGTTATTCATCACTCAGGTCTTATAATCGTCTATACTCTAACACAGAACCCGCCTCGTGGAGTAGTTGGCTAACGCGCTTGTCGTGTTGGGCTCGACTGCTGAGGACGGGGAGATCGAGGTTCGAATCTCGGTCGGGTGAACTGGGGGTGGTTTTTCCTAAATGGTTTTCCACTCTCCCTACACGTAAATGCGGGTTCATTTCCTCTAATTCAACCTTCCCAATTCCTAATTCATTAGCGTATTTAGTACTTAAAGCGTATAAACCGAACGGGTAGTAAGACGTGGTGCAAAATATCATTATTATATTATTATTATTATTATTATTATCTAACACAGGAATATCAAACTGCGGCCCAACCTATGATTCTGTGCGGCCCGTGGACCTTATGATGGGTCAACATACAATGCGGTTTAATATTTCTTTTTATCATATTTATAAATATACACTATTTGAGAATATTTAAATTGATAATAATTATTCAAAGGAACGCCTAATAAAAGCAGTATACAAAATGATCTAATTAAAAAATGAAAAGATAATAAGATGAAATAAGAGGTAAAAGTTAAAAAGACAGCATGGAAATTAATTTAAAAAAACATCTTGAGTGTTTAAGACAAGAACCTTTAAAAAATTAAAAATATAGAATAAAGAGTCAGAATATAATATATGGTTACATCAATACAGAAGAGAAGATGGATTTACCGGCAGAATAATAGTAAGACTAGTAATAATAAAGACTTATGCTTACTTACTTATACTTAACTTATACTTATAATAATAATAATAATAATATAATAATAATAAAATAATAATAATAATGTCAAGTTATACTAAATTTCAACCCCCATACATTAATTACTCTACCTCATCAAGAGTACGGGAAAAGCATAAAATAGAAAGTTTGACCCCTTATAACTCGTGAGCTGTAATGATTTGACATAATTTAATAACTATTTCTAGCTTATAATAATACACTAGTTAGAATCGTGCAATAAAATGTTGATGTTTGAATTACCTTAACATAAAGGGTAGGTATGAGGATGATTGTAGAGTGTGGTAAGAGGGGCTGGTAGGAACACAGTGCTAAATTAAATGTGAAAAACCATCCCCAGAATGAGCTGCCAACGTTCGAACCTAGACCTCACAGTTGCCGCTATCTAGTCTATTGCGAGACTTAGCTTTGGTCCGTAAAACCACTAATTCGGGTGTATTACTCTTGACTATTTGATATATTACTTATTATTATTTAGCACCGCGTCTTACTACCCGTTCGGGTTTATACGCTTTAAGTACTAATTACGCTAATGGATTAGGAATTTGGAAGGTTGAATTAGAGGAAGTGAACCCGCATTTGCGTGGAGGTAGAGTGGAAAACCATTTAGGAAAAACCACCCCAGTTCACCCGACCGAGATTCGAACCTCGATCTCCCCGTCCTCAGCAGTCGAGCTCAACATGAATAGCGCGTTAGCCAACTACGCCACCGAGGCGGGTTATTTGATATAAATAATATTTTTCTCGTTTCTAAAGCGACTTTTTTTTTTGTTGGGTCCCAATAATTATTTATGGTATGCGTATAATATGACCTTACTAGCGCTAAAATATTTTACGAAAGAATTTAAATTCTCTACTGGCTCTTGTTTCATAAATATACAATTGCATTTTCAGAAATGTGCTAGAAATTATCATAGTCGTTCCTTTTTATTTTATATTCATAAAAAGGACCAAAATATAATTTAAATGACGCATGGCTTCAACACCGTGTCAGAGAAAGCTGAGAGTGAATATATAATTATGTTGTTATGACAATGGAAAGTGTAAAAAAAAAAAGCACGGCTAGAAATGGTTTGTTAATTCGTCACCTTCATAATTTTTTCCACGGAAACTAAGCAAACAGAAGGAGAGACGAAATGTTGACTATTTGCTTTGATGTCTCCATTTGACTGCGAACTGGCTTTTACTCCCTTCTCCAGACAAAGTCGCTGGCAAGGTTTGCTATTGGTATTCAGAGAGGGCTGACCAAAATACACCCAGCTACAGCATTGTGTGACATACTCGCAGGTTCAATCATGTCATCGTTATCTATACTAAACGGACAGAGACGTCACTTTTATACTTTTTTTTTCCGGTGTCGGGAAGGTTGGAGTTGAATCCCGGCTGAATTTACTGAAATTGGTTTTTACTAAATGCGAAGTAGATTTCTTATAAATTTTACGTTCCTTAGGGGTGAAAAAACAAATAAAATCAGTCTCAATGGTACTACTCGATGGCGTAGTTGGCTAACGCGCTAGTCGTGTTGAGCACGACCGCCGAGGACGGGGAGATCGAGGTTCGAATCTCGGTCAGGTGAACTGGGGGTGGCTTTTCCTAAACGGTTTTACACTCTCCCTCCACGCCAATGCGGGTTCATTTCCTCTAATTCAACCTTCCCAATTCCCAATCCATTAGCGTAATTAGTACCTAAAGCGTATAACCCGAACGGGTAGTAAGACGCGGTGCTAAATAATAAAAAAAACAACAATGGTTGACAAGCGGCCTTGAGCGTTAAAACTAATATAGGCCTACTTACTCATCGCTACGTGAAGATAGGATTTAAAATTCCAAATGAGGGCACTGATTCCCCTCCGTTGGCTTTCTCACCCCTTTTTTTGGTATTTATATATACTTGGTTGAGTAATATATATATACACACCAACATTTAGCATACGTGTCCCATTCCTTAACACTACTGTGTTATTGTCTTTATAATTATCTTATATTAATTTTAATGTGATTCTTGACTTGATTGTTTCGCAATATTCCAGAAAATGTACCATATTTAATTGTAATATGTTTAATTGTCCATCAGGGTAGGAAATGACCGGCAATGGTGGTCACATGGTATAAAGTCCAGTCACACAAAAAATTATACGTAGCGCACGCAACATGTGCAATACTTTTGTAAAATAGCGTTCATTATTTTAAACGAATATACTCACACCACGTGGCGAGCTATAGTGGACATATAGCGCACGCTGGCTCGCTATTTTTTTTAGATTACTGACCCGGTGATTTTTGTAAAACATCGCGCATCCCCTTTCCTGATGTCCACCTCTATAATGTGAAGGACTTGCACGAACTGTTCGTGGGTCAAGGTAAAGTAAGTCCTGACTTTATAATCATCATACATTAAATGATGATATTCAGCATATTATTGCCTCTTGTTGATTGAATGAAACCATTTTCTTTTCTCATTTTCTGACAACAAATATAAAATCATGAAGCTGTTCATCAGTATCGGAATCATAATCGTCCCCCATCTATGAAATCAAGTGGGAGAAACTCGATTCTCACAAAGGTATCTCGAGAACAATTTTGAAGTGAGGTGAAAACCGACAAAACCGGCTAGAAACATAGTGCTTGGTGGAGTGATAGAAAAGCCTGCGCTGCGCATAATATTTTGATGTGAACAATCTCAAATCAATGTGCTCTACGCAGCGTATAGCATATGACGCATACTATTTTGGTATGAAATGGCTTGGAACTAAGCCCTAGGACTTCACTCTCGTAGTAAACTGGATTGTTGGGGACGTGGATGTTGGAATTAGAATCTCGGTTGGTTGTACTGAAGCTATTTTCCTCTTAATTTTACCTTCCTCATCTCTATCCCAATGTTGTGAATATGTGGATAACCTGGATGGGTAGTAAGGCAACGGCAAGACTTGCGACCTGGTTGCCTCATAAAAAAAACCTTAACCAGACGCCCTAACGCAATGCCTTGTTATAATTATATTAGGGTGCCATGCTTCACGACAAGAGCCTAGCGACAGCGATTTGGTCTCACATGTGAGCGAATTTGGGTCTCTCATATAAACAATACTACGTGACGTTCTGGCGATTTGGTCGCTGAGTTTTTATCGCGGTGACCGGGTCGAAAATATGGCCATACCCTAACACGTAGATAAAAGAAAGAGGGAATGTTGGGTCCGGCATATCACAGCTATAAGAATTTAGAAAACAAGTTGATCGTTTGAACGCTGCTTTTATCTTCGTCTTTCACTAAGGTAGAGGAGAGTCTACTTTTTGATTATCGACTGATGATGTCACGAATCGGACACACAGCCTAAGTGTCCACACCTGCTTCACTTCAATCGAATTGTCAATCTTATCAAGAGTGACTTAACCTCTCCCATTTTTTTTTTGTAGCTTTCAGAAAAGTGGACGTTTCTTTTGGAAAATCGATTCGATTCAAGGTGAAGATTCTAAACACATTACTCTTTTCCATTTCAAACGAAACTCTTTATAGTTGCTATAGCTATGTCAGCCCATATAAACTTTTTGACTATATATGGTTCTAATCAATTTTTTCTCGAATCCTAACAATAGAAAACATTACATAAGGCATCATGCTTGTAAATTATTATTATTATTATTATTATTATTATATTATTATAGCAGCAGCAGCACAGCAGCACCGCGTCTTACTACCCGTTCAGGCTATTATTATTATATATACTATTATCACCGCGTCTTACTACGCGTTTAGGTTATACACACTTACGCTAATGTGTAATGGTAGGGTGATTGTCAGATGAAATGGAGGACCTACAGTTTAAGGTGGGATCTGAACCACGGTGGAGGCCTGGCACTCCACACATTCACAAGTTGTGATTAATACACATCTTGTAAGAGGTGAAGGAAGGGTTTGGAAATCAAATAAATTTGGGCTGGGACCGATATTTTCAAATAATCGAATCTCTTTTTACTAGCTTGGATATTCAAATGAAACCTTTCTTTTAAAATATTTTTACGGGTTTAATACCCCTGTGGATTATACATATTTCGGTATATATTAACTACGCTAATTGGCTAGGAGCGGTGAAGGGTAGAATTCAGAAGAAATGTACCCACATTCACGTAAAGAGAGAATGAGAAATCATTTAGGAAAATATACCCTCAGTACACTAGGTTGGGATTTGAACATCAACCACCATCACCGGCAGAACAAAATATACCACACTGGCATTCAGACTGCATTCTCCCCGTCGCGGCTATGTCTATATATTTACTTTGAGTATGCCACTGTTTTAAGATATTTTGGTTTTTTAGCTTAGTTACTTGTTGTTTTGTAGCGTCACATTTTGCGAATTCTTTTGACGGAATATTCACGTTTGCAGGTATTTACCCTCTATAAGGATTTCCCTGAAAAATAATTCGTTATGTGTTTTATTTGTTTGTGGTATGCAAAAAAACGCCCCTTGAATAATTTATATTATTAATACATATACACGTTTACTTACAAAAATTAGCAACCATTTTTATGTCAAACTGAGGATCCACTTTTATGTCTTACTTTTTTCGTAATTTGGTTTCTATCTTTGTAATTAAATTGAATACAGTTAATCTTATGGGGAGGGATGGATATGGTATCTTATGGGAGGTGCGCCCCTATTAGCGTGAGAAAAGGTAATAATAGTAAGCACACAGTGGAAATAACAATGAAACCCTCCCACCCTAAGGGACCCCTCAAGATTCGAACCTCAACCTCTCTGTCGCCGGCAATTCAGATGTGAGAAAGCTACGCTTCGGTTCATCCGATGGTAATTCGAACTATTCATATCTCGGCCTCACTGAGATAACTCTGTCATTACATTAAATTATTACTTTTGCAGACAATGTATTTTTGTGTATTTAACGGTACCTTTATATAAGTATAGCACTGCATCATATAAACTTAACCTTTTACAGTCACGTCAACATCCAGTGCTTACTGCAAAAATTGTAATAACTATGTGGTGACAGGATGAATACATTGGGATGAATATTACAAACTAACCTAACCTAAGAAATTAACACATGACATTCTACACTCAGCCACAGCAACAAGAATAATAATTATTCTATCATTTTATGCTCACGGGGTTCAAAAAGGGATTAAACAAAACCATTAACTCGCCATGTATGGCCACGGAGATTATCCAAGCTAAGTTTCTTCACCCCTGTGTCGAAGGAAGGGTTGGAACGCCGGGTTAGTGGAGTGTCTGGAGGGTGAGGTAATGTCCTTGTTGGGGGTGAGAAGTGAACTAGAGATAAGAACTACCCTTCGCGTGTAGGGTGGGATATTAGTCGGTGGGGTGATCCTCTGGCACGTGGGACAATCAGGTCAAATGGGGTCGAGGCGGGGAACAGCCCAAGACCGGCCAAGATGGCAATGGCACTCGGTTGGACTTCAATTAGTACTCGGGGCTGAGGCTGAAGGGGGGTGATGAAATTGAGAGAAGATGGGGAAGGAAGATTAGAGGGCATTGTGAAGTAAAATGAATGGCGGATATAATTCAAATAAAGTCATCCTTGGTGGCAGCAGGTCTCTGTTGACGATTTGTTTGGGAAGGCGACTGCAGAGCTTAGAGAGCCCAGTTTGATCCAATGTGAATACACTTTTCTATATATTTCTTTCAACTAAATTAAATAAAGTTGCAAAATTACACTTGGCTTTGTTCACTAATGCTCTTATCATTGAGATATTAAGAAATATTCCCGTGCTCAGGGTAATTCTTTACTCAAAGCTAAAGGCAGAGTCTTTTATGGACGTGTGGATTCATCGGGCCCCTTGAACTTTATTTGAATAACAGCCACCGGTGAATTCTTAACGGACTTATGCTACCACCCGCACAAGTTTTAATTTTTTTAAGCACCGCGTATTACTACCCGGATGGGTTATACGCTTATGTACTAATTACGCTAATAGATTAGGGATGATGAAGGTATAATTTTGAAGGAATTGCACCCGCAGTTGTGGGGCAAGAGAGAGAGAGAGAGAGAGAGAGTGTGTGTGTGGGGAAACTATTTTAGGAAAAACCATCTCAGTGCACCTGACCGAGTTCGAACCATGACCTTTCCGTCTTCAGCAGGCAGTACAACACGAGAATGACGCCTTAGACCAATCGGCTACTAAAGCGAGCTGTAATTTTAGTGTACTGACGATATAGATTAAGTGGAAATTAAATTTAGTTACAGATACACCAGTCATGGAATAGTACAGCGTGGTCTAACGCGCTACTCTCGTGTTGGACTAGACTGCTGAAGATGGGGAGATTGGGGTTCGATCCTGGTCGGGTGCACTTAGGGTGTTTTTCCCAGTATGGTTTTCCACTTTCCTTCCACGCAAATGCGGATGCACTTCATCTCAATTAAACCTTCCTAATTCGTAAAACATTAGTGCAATTAGTATATAGGCGTAAAAGCTGGAATAAATAGTAAGACGCGGTGCTAAAAAAAACAGTAAATTAAATTTAGGACGAGCGGTAGCAATAAACCGACCTCTAGTCATTGGGGCTGTGATTCAAA
This sequence comes from Timema cristinae, assembly GCA_039000515.1. Lineage (NCBI taxonomy): Eukaryota > Metazoa > Arthropoda > Insecta > Phasmatodea > Timematidae > Timema > Timema cristinae. Next base: position 66,958,513 of record JBCFYV010000012.1, on the reverse strand, counting down.
TAGAGTTTTGGAAGCAGATGAATTATCACATCCATCACCGATTGCCTTACACTATGAATGGAGGATTACCATAACCTTAGGGTTAAGAGCTTGTTGGGCTAAGTCACAGGTTTGAGGTTCGATTCCCGTGTCCAAGGGTCATTTTCCAACTATATTTATCAACATTTAAGGATATATCTAGTGGTGTTCGTATCCGTGATCAAAGTTTTTTTTATAGCACCGCGTCCTACTAACCGTTCGAGTTATACACATCTACACTAGCTACTCTAATGTGTTGAGGATCGGAAAGGTTAAATTTAGAAGAATTGTACCTGCATTTGCGTGAAAGGACATTGGTAAACCATTTAGGAAAAACTGTCTTCATTACACCCGACTGAGCTATTAACCATCATATACAGGACAGTCTATTGCGAGAGTGGCGCCTTAAGCAATTTGGCGGCCAAATTGGGTGTAGTCAGAGTTAACTTCAATCTTATTTGTTTATTACCTATTCATTTCTTATTAGAGGTATTACATTATCTGGTGTTTTTTTACGTTCACTGCATCTGATATCTTCAGGTCTATCCATATATTTACACAAATAGGGTAGATATGAGTAAGATATCAATTAGATAAATTTTACCCACATTTGCTTTTAGGGATAGTGGAAAATCATTTAGTAAAAATACACCTCAGTAGCTAAAGGTGATTTGACCCCAACCTCTCTGTCACCGGCATATGATATCAGATAGGACTAACGATGTCGAAATTATTATTACTTAGCACCGCGCTTACTACCCGTTCTGGTTATACACTTTAAGTACTAATTACGCTAATGGATTAGGAATTGGGAAGGTTGAATTAGAGGAAGTGAACCTGCATTTGCGTGGAGGGAGAGTGGAAAACCATTTAGGAAACCCCCCCCCCCCAGTTCACCCGACCGAGATTCGAACCTTGATCTCCCCGTCCTAAGCAGTCGAGCTCAACACGACTAGCGCGTTAGCCAACTACGCCACCGAGGTGGGTTTGAAATTAATAGACACACAACATAATTTTACGTAAAAATATATGAAATATTTACTAAAGTTTGTAGTTATTGTCAGATATCTGCCATATTATGACAATATTTATCTAATCTCCCTGGACAAAATTTATATGACACTTCAAAAAGTTATACTAGCTGGTGTTTTAAGCCATCACACTTTGAAAGTTGGTGTCACTTTTTGATAGCTATGTCAGGTAAAGGGATGGGTCGTCATTATTTTCCACCATAAATTATTCTTTATTAGCGATAATGTTTTTATACACCCGACTCTCAAATGCTAGGCTTAAATAAAGATTCAAATATATATCCCAGAACTTTTAATTATCAATTTTTATTTTTTTACAGCGTTATGTTTCTTACTAGCGGTTTTCCCCAACACAATATTCATGACCAAAACTAAAAAAAATATACTTCAGACCATTAAATTTACCACTTAGCTATATATGAATTCCTGAAAAACAACAACTTATAAACGGTGTTTTTTCCCTACAATAACTTTACCTAACCTGAACAAAGTAAGAATTGAAAAAAAAAAGGGGGGGGGACTATACCAATATGGGAAATCCATGTTTGTCATGTTTTCTAAGGATTCAGGTTAAAGATGAGTAAAATTAAGATTTAAATCTGTAGAAAAATAAATAGATTAACTAATGTTTAGCTTCACTAAAAGGCTGTTTTTATGTCTATTCGACTAAACATATTGAACCTCGGCCTCCCGTATCAGAGTAAGCGTCCCTTAACACTCATTCACTATGCGTTAGAGACATTGAAATAGTAATCAAACAGAAAGTGTGATCCTCGCTAATAATTTGATTATCATTCCCACCAGATCAGAGCACGCCCTGTCCCGCTTGTTAGCCGCTGACAATAGCTTATTAACCTGCTGGTAACAAGATCACCGGGAGCTGCGTGGGACGATGATTCAGGGGGGACCAAACCAGAGGGGACACACAAAACACTTGCCTAGGACATATTTATTCATTCCTCCACGTCTCAACTAACGATCTGGGCTATACGCATCTTAATAAACAGAATGAGGTTGGAATAAGGATGGCGGAATTTACATTCATTTGCGTGAGAGCGATTGGTAAACCATTTATTAAAAAAAAACACGTATTTACAGCGGATTGGATTCAAATACCGAACTCCTCGTCACAGACAAACCAAATAAGATGAGACTGACGTTTAGTACACGTGTCACTAATACGGACTATTTTAAATTTAATTAATACGTTCATCGTCCCAAGATGATTATTGGTTTAATTCAGTGATTTTCAACCTGTAGTACGGATAACACCCCTGGGGGTACGTGACATAATGACCATTAGAGGTAAGCAAAAATAACTGAATTGTGGTGACTTTTTGTTTTTCTTATTGCTGCAAGTTAACTTAATTGGTAACTATCATGCAGCAAATATATTATTTTAAAAAAGCTCAGAGCGTTCAGTAATCGTGTATTTTATGAGTTTTAGTTTAAATATGAATGTTTGTATTTTAATTAATATTATCGTTATTTATTTTATAGCTTATTTTTCAAATAATATATTTCCTAAGTGACATGAAAAGTATACTGAGCTAACTTGAGCTAAAATATGTACATTGTATTCCTTGTTCTCACATGTGACATATACGGTTAATTATGCGTAAAGGAGACTAAATAAAAATAACACATTTCCCTTTTAAGATAAATAATCAAATAAATAATCACTGCCACTATTACTAGGCCAAAGGGTTTTAATTAATTAATAAATTAATTTTAGAAAAGGCAAGATCTTGGAGTGCTTGGGATAAGTGTTTACGAATTATATGGTACGCAACTGAAAAAAAGATTGAAAATCACTGGTTCAATCTAAAAGACAATGTATCGGCACTCGCTTGGAGAGGGATGGAAAAAACACTACTAAATAACATTGGGAAATATCTCTTACCTCATTTAACCCTAATAATATTCGAACCTTTGGTTACCCACCACCAGCAATCTGTTCTATTTTTAGCAGCCTGACACCGCAAACCCCATGGCCACGAGTGCTGGCAGTAGACCAACAAAGTGGGCCGAGTTTTCTAACCGAACAATACTGCTAGCCACGGTCATCACAAGATAATATCACTTGCGAACTAATTCTGTATACAAAAGTGTTTGCTCTTTTTTGTTCTCCCTCAAATTGGGTCATAAAGCTAAACTAAAGACCTTTACACTCAGTGACTTTGTCTTTCAACACTTATTGTGTAATCTATGTAAAGTTGTAAAATAAGAATTAGTATTCATTTTCATGTTTTCGAACTAAGAGATCATCCAAAAAGTTGTCGATGAACCGGTTAGTAGCTTGTCACCGACCTTGACCTTTTCAAAATATATTGATCCTCGCCTCTTCCTATTTTACACACCTCTTGTTTATTTTTTATTGAATTAGTTGTATTTAACGTCCAATTTATAATAAAAGAAAGGTTATACCGATACACTACTTATTAAATAAGTACACCTAGATATATATCACGCAGCTTATCCCATAGCCCTCTGTTTGTCCTTCCCTTGGCTGAGGGTTTAAAGGGGCTAACTACTATTCCAGCTGTCCAATTAGTAAATATCTAGTCTAGGAGCTAAGGCTAGGCTTTTAATAGTTTATAAATGCTACTATCCAATTAATAAAACATAACTGAGCTTTGACTAGGTGTGTCTACACTGCCTCTCTCCAATTAGTAAATATTTAGGTGACAGGCAGAGTAGGTGGTACTATTGTCTGTTCACGGTAGGAATTGACTTCTAAAAGGCCTTTTTCCCTACCATAAATCTATTAAATAGTAGGATATTGGTAGGAAAAAAGACCTTTCAGAGAGTAATTCCTACCGTGAATGGAATATAGATGCCCTATCCTAGGTTAATTTATTTGAAATTATTTTTAACCAATTAGTATGCGCCATCTACTCTAGTAACTAGGTGACACCTAGCAGAAGGTTATTTATTTTTTAAGCCCCGCGTCCTACTTCACCTATTTACTAATTACGATAGTGGGTTAAATATCAGGAAGGTTGAATTTTTAGAGGAAGTGTATCCACATTTTCGTAGAAAAAAAGAGTGGGAAATCATTTAGGGAAAACCACCCCTTACTAGACCCGACCAGGATATAACTATGATCTCCTCGTCATCGGCAGTCTAGTCTTTTGCGAGAGTGACGCCTTAGACCATGCGTCCACCGAAGCGGGTATGAAGGTTCTTTATTGAAAATATTGGCTGAAAGTGACTAATGTCAACCTAATGGTAGATAACTATTATGTGCTTAGTAACACACTATTATCAAACGATTCTAATATGACTTCCAGGCAATGTTTAATAAATAATCTTTTGCTAGCCGTTACTTACCTACCATATATAGACTTTAAATAACACTGGGTCTCTGGTACTAAACGTACTGCCCTAGGTTAAGTTATTTTTTAAGTTATACTATTCAATTCATGGAAATCTAGGAGCTAGTACTTGGTGTGTGATTAAGCTAGTGTGTAATTCCTACTGTCCTTTTGATACATATCTAGGAATGGGTGTTTGGTATTAGCCTGTACGTACGCTCCTAGGTTAAGTTAGTTTGTAATTCGTGGCTAATATAATTGGAACATTTTAGAAAGTGAGTGCAAAATACCTCAATAAAATGTATCCCTCTATCTTTTTTTTTTTTTTTGGCGCCGCACCTTTGTTCGGACTTTAGACATTTTAATTAGTCTAGTAGAGTAGGGGCAAGAAAGATATAATTTAAAGGATACGTACCAACATTTTCTTGGTGGAAGAGTTGGAAACCATTTAGGAAAATGTACATTTAGTACCATCGTCATGATATTTAATCTTCATGCCCACCGATGTGGATAACCCTTAATTTTGAATTCACATTAAACTTTGTATTTTTATTTATTGTGAGTCACCCCTGCCGTTAAAGAACCTCTTCAAGATTGGAGATATACTCACTATATGAGTCCACATAATAGACTACACTGCTTTCAGGACCGCAGCGAGTCGAATCTCTCCATCATTATTATACACTAGCCTGTAATAAAGATGTTCTTGGGGCCACGTGCGTTTTGCTTGCACACGCCTACGCGCATGCGTGTTGGACGTGCTTATTTGGACGAGCACGATGTCATGAGGTTGGATGAAGTAATTCATGTTTTCGCAACAACAAAAAAGGTTCTTTTTCTTTAAAGTAATTTTTACGAATATCTTTTTCAACATACCTTACCACCAGTCATACTATCTGCAGATAATTAAACTAATGAGTTAAGATGAGAAAGGTATAATTTGGAGGTAATGTACCAGTATATTCGTGGAGGGAAAGTGGGATATTGTTTGGAAAACTACCCTCGTAACACACTGCTGGATTGGTCACTGGCAAACCCGATGAGATTGACGTTCAATGTGCGTATCACCAATGCGAGCTATCTGAATTTAACCACACAAATAATGACGAGAGTACAGTAGATTTAATGTAACCCTTCTGCGTTAAGGGAGGATGGAAAATTATTTAAAAAAACTCTTCTCATTGCACATGGCCTGGATTCGAATCCTAGTCTTTCTGCCATTAAGAGTCCAGACTATATGAGACTGTTGCCTTTCTCCACGTATCCAATAATACCGGTATATTCTACCTTATTGACCCCCACTAATTATATTAATAAATCGTAAATATCCTTTGTATTTAACGGGCTGAAATGAATTAAAAATTATTTTGAATCTCTTATTCTCTATTTTCTTTTCTTAAAATATCATTTTAATGTAATATGTTTGATACGGTATTTTTCTTTTCAAATTGCTATGGTCTGTCACCTATTTATTGCACTGTTAAGTAAATAAATTTTAAACCTGAAATCCTCATCCTAATAAAGTTATTTACTACCTAACATGCTTTAAGAATCACTATTGTGAAATGTAAAAGCATTTTACAACATCTTGGCTTGAATTAGCACTTTAAAGTGGGCTCTTTTTTTTATTGGGTGAGGTAATACGCAATTAAAAATTATAAATAAAAATTACAATTTATTGTCATAGCAGATTGTTAAATATACAATGTCATAAAAATACACTTTGTTTGTTGTTTTGACTATTCAAATATTTTTTTAGAATCTTCAGTTAAAGTTATGTTTTTTCTTAAAATTGTATTATAAAAAACTTTTTTTCACCGGTAGTTTATTGTCAGTATGTATCAGAAACTAATCTTATTTTTCCAACTTGTACAAATTAAAATCTACATCCATTCCCTTTGCTAGAGCTGAGTTGTCGGAAGGTTGGTGTCCGTTGCCCTGCCAGATAAAACTTAATTTCTGAATCTCTATCAATGATATGCCATCTTTTACTCAAATAATTTCTGGTGCATTTACGAAATTTCGCTCTTACCTTGTCCTTAAATTATATATGTCAAGTTAGCAAAACTAAATTATATATTATGATGGATTAAATAGCTAAGCTATTATATTTTGTTAGTTATGGTTAAATCCGCATCTAAATATCATCATTAAATTTAAAAAACGACACCTGGACATGGGTTCGATTCCATTTCCAGGTGTCTTTTTTCAACTTAATGAGAATACATTATATATTGTTTATATGCAGTTTCGCTCACAATATGTGGCTGGCTTGCATTGGAGCAAAGATTGAATGGTCGGCCAATTCTAGTGACCCGGACTGTACGCTCAGCACGATTTATTATAGATTTAATTTAAGTCGGGATAAGATAAGTTATAGGAGATTATTTCACATTAGCGTGAAAAATGAAAATCACTAAACCATTTAATCTACTCTCACTGTTGGGAGAAAATTAAACGTTTTAGCTAGAAAATAAAAAAAAGGATCTTTTTTATACATTTCATATAGGAATTATTATTTACATCATTAGTTTCAATTATTATTGATTCATATAAAATATATTTTAATGATTGAATTCAACGAAAAATTGTTTAATAAGAATTTGTAACATATAGGGGTGTGTTAAACAAACATGATGATTTAATAATAGTACTCGTGCAATTACTCCCGAAGAGACTTTACCCGTCCTATCCACTTCAACGTTCCCGTTCAACTAAAGAGACTGGCAGGGTCAGCGGTCATGGTAGATGACGACATTAGTTCCACGTCACAGATGCCTCTAAACCTCGTTGGAATGCTATGGATACTTCCAGGGTACTCTGAGTCCAGAGCCCTGCTTTTATGGTGAGTAAAAAAGCCCAATTTCGTTTTTAAGTTTCCCAAAAGCGGTGAATAAGCGGTGAATTACAAAAATCCTATTTTTGCGACGAAATTATCGAATTAAGATAAAAGCGTTAAAAAAGTGGTTTTTACCAAACTTTCGTGATTAAGGTGACTTTGTTGGGTTAAAACTAGACTTCCAGGACAATGTTTGAAACAGGTAAACTAAACATATTGAAGTGAAAACCAAAAAATTACATTTTGTTTGGACAAAACGGTAAAAAACACTAGTCCGCAAAAAAATGTGCTGTCAACTTATTAAAAAAGTAAGATTTAGCGGCAGCTGGTCCGGGAAAAGTATGTACAAGTCACAAAGACAAAATATTACACATAGTTTATTTTTCAATATCCCAAAATATTAGCGCGAATGCCGAAAATGGCGACATTATCGCGGACATCGTTTAAAATCGCGAATATCGTGCTAAAACACCGATTTCGCGAATTATCGCGACAATTCTGAGCATATATTTGCAATCACGGTGACCTGAAATGTGAACATCTGAAAGAAAAAATGCCATATCTAACATTCGCGAATTATCGCGATCTCCACAAACGCAGGGCTCTGTCTATGACTAAAACCGTCTGGGTTAGCGTCAGTTCAGTTCCATCGGTTTCACGAATGTGCCATATTCTATTCCCTTATCCATCTCTGACCTTTGAATTCACCACTATTTGTCTCTGGGACCACTTGATACTTTTTAGTTCTATAAATTGACCGGTTACATCTGGTTTTGGCGGCCTGTCGCGCGTTCTCTCTTTTTTTTATACTAGTACTCATTATACCACTATCGGCTGCTGAGGTAAGCTAAGCGCTGCTTCTAGACAGGCTAGCAATCTTGTATTCAAAACTCTCTTTTGACTTATGTCTATTCTTTGTTAAACTTCTCAAAATTAACCTTACCGATTAATTATTAAATAACAATTACTTATTTAGATCAAATATTAAATTTAAAATATTTTTTCTGAGGTCACTTTCATAAAAGTTTGCCACAGCTTGTTTTATATTGAGGCCAATAGATGGCGTCAGTGTTTTTCTAAAAAAAAACTTCTTTCTCAGCTAAATTCTGCCAGATTGAATATGAAATTCAATATATTTTATAATCTAAATGTTGCCAGATTGGGTTTGAATAGTAATGTCTTGTATAGTTGTGATACTACCGTAACAGGTGTAAAATTAGCCATTTATTTATAATTATTATGTGAACTAAGATTAGTTAGGCAAACTAATAATCTATTCCCTTTTTGTTCATGCAAGTTATAAAACATTATTCTTTATATTCTGCAGTGTCTCTAATTAACATTGAGAATATGATATTTGAACTTTTTTTTTTTTATAAATTCAGTTCCTAATCATTTTTGATAAAAGGAAAACAAGTTTATATTATTTAAGTTTAAGGATATTAATAAGATTTTCAAATTATTTGTTTTACCCACTGTTTTCCATGACCACTGTTTGAGTTTCGCTTACATTTTTCTCTATTTTAATATTTGACATCCCAACATCTGACAACAATGTTGAGAGGAAAAATGTTTAAATTATATTATTTGTCAATAACAAGGCTAGGTTAATTTAATGTAAAGGTTGAATAACTCAATTATTAACTTAAAAATTATATTAATGCTTTGTATGGTGATATTATTCAAACACATGAAGCAACAATATAAGGATAATAAGAATGAATATAATACAAGCTAGGTACTTCTGCGTTAGCAAAACAAATTATATATACCTCAGTTTGTATTTATGAAATAAATTGTATTATTCATGTTAATAATATGTCATCAATTACCTAGGCTCATATTTAAATTGTTATTAATTATTAAACTGCCCTTTTCTCCCCTTGAAATCAATTCCTCTGCAATCTCGTTTACAATGGATAACATGAAATACTCTCCTCTATCCCTTGAGGATATAATATAATGTTTAATAAGTTGTAACTCAATAAAGCTTTTCTTTCCACTGGCTAGAGTGATTGATATAGTCAATAGAATGCTAAGGGGCTACATATATGTTTGGAAATATCCCATGCGGTTTTATTTTAGTTTTATATGCTATATCCACAATTGTGGGCTGAATATGTCTTAGCTCTTTTGACAACTGAAACACATTCCTGTCCGATCCAGACTTCAAGGTTGTATATTTGCTCAGAATAAGCTTTAACTCCGAGAAGAGATCTATTATTTATTATTTAGCACCACGTCTTACTACCCGTTCGGGTTATACGCTTTAAGTACTAATTACGCTAATGGGTTGGGAATTGGGAAGGTTGAATTAGAGGAAGTGAACCCGCACTTGCGTGGAGGGAGAGTGGAAAACCGTTTAGGAAAAACCACCCCCAGTTCACCCGACCGAGATTCAAACCTCGATCTCCCCGTCCTCGGCGGTCGAGCTCAACACAACTAGCGCGTTAGCTAACTACGCCACCGAGGTGGGTGAGAAGAGATCGAGCAGTTGATCTTTTTCTTACAATTATTTTATATTGTAGAGAAATTCCCATGTTTTGTTGTTAAATGAGAGCTGAGTAAAACGCCTTTGCAGGGAACCTATCATTTTACCAATAAGTGAATACAAATCTTTGTCTTTGAAATTGTCTTATACAATTTGAGGATTTTAATCAACAGATTCATAATTAAACATTCGTTTGTTCTTTCTAATTCGACCAGGTGCTTTAAATTTAGTTTCAATCAGCAATTCAAAGGCTATTTCTTCCACTGTTATTATTGCAGAAATATATCCTGCACTTCGGTATTCCTTTACAAAAGTGATGTAATTATTCAAAAAATGGTTGCACTTGGGTAGTTCAATAGTTTTTATTGCATCATCTTGCTCACTCTATTTACTTGAAAAAGCAGACTGTACCAGATGACGAGTAGAAATGAAAGTCAAACCCACAAAGTATATAGAAAGGGATTTGGCCTTTGATGACAATATTGACTCACTGTTGTTTTATTATACACTAACAAGAGATTCGTGAATCTTGACGAATTGGTAGCTCACAGCTGTCAACTATACATTTCCATCGTGTTTCGAAGACTTTTTTTTTTTTGAGGAAAATTTTGAACGTGCTCACTAGAATGCACCAACGTTTTATAGATGTTCCAGAAGGTTACATAGCTGAAACAGATTCCACAGATGATTTTGATGCATCTCAACAATTAAATTTAAGATATGTCTACCGCATAGAACACTCACGAAGCGCGCATTTTACACAATTGCCACATTACAGGAGTTGCGCAGTTTTGTGTTTGGAGTTGGGAAGCAACGGGACCAACTGTTTACGACTTAGTAGCCTAGCATTATACACATCGTTCTGAAACGCTAAAGAAAATGAGTACACTATCAAATATGCCTGAACAATTTATTAGTTAAAAAGGAATTTTATAGACATATAACATTTTGAAGACAGCATCAGTGGTACAGTGCCCCTTCGAGCCTGATGCCCGGTGCTCCGGGCGGTTGCCCTGGATGTGTGATTGGAATTCGAGGCAAAAATTAGCCTTATTTACTATGATAAAATATCCCATTTATTGATACTTCCCTTCCTCCATCGAACACCCACTGCGCACGGCGGGATTCTAACCTCTCTGAATGCAATACAAGACTAGTACCCCTCGGCTATCACCATGGGTACTTGTGAGTAAATGTAATGGCAAATAGATGAAAATAGGCGTGATCGAACCAATAAGCGCGTGTATAAAGCCATCTGTCTTGTTTAGTCTTGTTTGACGTGTGACGTGGAGGTATCATCCGGGCGTATTATGAATATTTTATCTTAAGTGGTTTTATGGAGTCCGTCTCATTCCACGGATAGCACCTACAAGCTCAAACCAAAAGTCACATCATGGTGTGGTTTTATTTTCTGTATTCTACTTTAAAAAACAGTGGCTCGAGACCAGTGAAATCATATTATCACATTTTAAATAAATGGTATTGTACACTGCCAGACTTTGTCTTTTATCTTAGAACATAAATATTTACTAAATCTTATAAGATTTGTGAAACGAACTAAGACGCATTGTTGCAGAAATACTCCGCCAAAGAGCGTAAATGAAATAATACACACGGTTAAAGAAACATTTCTGTCTGCCAAAGAGCATAATATCCATTTAAAAAATTCAAAAATCTTAATGATTTAATATTAATATATACATATAATAAATCATTAAGATCTTATTAAATTTGAAAATTAATAATTTATGACTATAAATTAATATTTATGATAAAATAATTATATATATATATATATATATAATATGAGCTTAAAGCTCACAAACCCTGAAATTAGTGGTAAGTAGTTTACTGAAGGGCAAAAAGATTAAAAAATAAATGTTATCAAAACCCGCTCTAACGATTTTAATAATATAACTTTACAATGTTAAGTTATTTTGTATCTCTAATAGTTGTGGAGAAATGATCAAAACTTGAAATGTTGGTTTATGTAAAATATTCTCAAAGTGAGTATTGCTATTTTATTTATAATATTGAACAGTGGCTACGTGCAAAATTTAATTAAAATCGTTAGAACGGGTTTTGAGAAAATTTATTTTTTAATACTTTGCCCTTCAGTAAACTACTTACCACTAATTTTAAGGTTATATGTATCTAATTTCAAAAACTCCTCCAGAGAACCTTATGAAAACCCTAGCCTTAGCCCAATCGGTAAAATGGTTTCGTCTCCAGGCTGGATACAGACGGCATTGCGAAAACAACCTTTTCGGTTTCAGGGAGAATGAAACTTCGACATTTATCAAAATATTGAAATCGATTTTTTGACGATCACAATTCTTCTCTCTCCAAGGGGTTGAACGAGAAAAAGTAAAAATACAACACAATTTAAAATTAATTATTTAAAACACTATTAAACTGATTACACTTTCTATGTCGTTGAAAGAAGAATCAAGTAAACCACATCAATACGTTTTCTATCACAACTTGTGGTGACCTGGTGGTCTAGGGGTAAGGTGTCGGACTTCTATGTTGGCGGCCGGGGTTCAATCCTCAGTCCCGGCACAGATTAATCTGATTTCCAAACCCTTCCTTCACCTCTGACAAGACATCTTGTGAATGTGGGGAATGCCAGGCCTCCTCCGTGGTTCGGATTCCACGTTAAACTGTAGGTCCTTCATTTCATCTCACAATCACCCTACCATTACACATTAGCGTAAGTGCGTATAACCCGAACGGGTAGTAAGACGTGGTGCTAATAATAATAATCTATCACAACTTGTGAATGTGGGGAATGCCAGGCCTCCTCCGTGGTTCGGATTCCACGTTAAACTGTAGGTCCTTCATTTCATCTCACAATCACCCTACCATTACACATTAGCTCAAGTGAGTATAACCCGATCGGGTAGTAGGACGCAGTGCTAATAATAATATAATAATAATTAATTAATTATAATTTAATAATATTAATAACACGTTTTCTGGTTCGTTCGGCATTAGTACGTTTAGGGAAATTCCCCAGAAAAACGACGCGTTATGATCAATCAATCTGGCCAGGACGTTTGGTGCATGTTTAGAAATAAAATAGATCAATTAGACCAAACGAAATAGGACGTTTAAACTAAGGACAAAACACATTTTACCTCCCAACCTAACATTACATAACCTAGCTTTTGACCTTTGACGTTAGTAACGTTTGAGAGTGAAGCGCCCCAATGTAAACACAACTCTTCCGGCTAGCACAGCGAAACTTTACTTCATCTTTACAGGCTACCGCCTTATACCAAGGTCCAGTTTCATGGTCAGAGATTTAAACCGTCCACTACCCTATACATATTGCTTCGTTATAATAACTTCTTCAAACATCACATCCTTCGTCACAGGTGATTGGCCAGACACTGGCTATGTAAACATGAATCTAAACACACGGGTATATTCACAACCACGCAAAACGTCCTTTGACCAACCTGGTCCATGCGACCCGTGCACATCAGTTAGGATAAACCCTGGTTGCGCCAAACATCCTTCACCGGGTTCGATCGTAGTATAGAACGATCCGGTTAATTGGCCGTGAGATAAGCATCCTTATGATAGGTGGGATATTCGCCGCCCGCGCGTAGAATAAATATACGTTCCTTTTTTAACTTTTATAAATGGACTGCTATATTCAACAGTATCTTGATCAGTAGGTGTCAAGACGTAATTAACTTTGTTTTAGTTTAATGTGTCCATTATTATATACAAACAAAATAATAATAGCTCCATAAAAAAAACTATATTGTGTGTGTGTGTGTGTCTGAGAACATGCAATTTGTTTGAGCTTGTTCTATCCAAAAAGCGACATTTCTAAAAAAGGAAAGGTGACGCATGGACGAGCGTGATGTTGGGGACCGAGGCTAGATTCATAGGAGATTGTAGGCAGTAAAATTGTAATGAATACAACCTACTTGTACGGACTCTTGAGTAGGAGGGGAGCAGAAGGGGGAGACGTTTATTTCGCACCTGGTCCCGGGTCAGTTTCATCTAGGCGGCTGGGTGGTGGTTGCGTGGACCCCGCGAGGGAAATCGCTGCGTAAATCTTTTGACACCTTCGTCCCAGAGGAATTGAAGTCACGCCCTTTCCTTGTCTTCATTCCCGACTCCCACGTGGAGGGTGACGCGTTTACATGCCATTGTCGATACAGAGTGACAGTTTACTTTACTCACGTCAATTTGTATATAAAGGTTACTCTTAATTATTTTTTAAAATGTAATCCAGTAGCTACTCTACATTTCTTTTCTAAAATGTTTCCTCCTACTTTTTGTAGTTCTGAGCGGTAATCCCTGCTTGGGATATAAAGTAGAGTACAGTTTGTATACTAGCTACACAACTTTCAAGAGCTACTCTCACTTTCCACAAATGCACCCTGCCGAGATTCGATCACTTCATCTTCGGCAATAAAGTTTATTTATTAGAGCTTAGCATTTAGCCTAAACGGGTGGTAAGACCCAAGTAACCTACCACTCAGACAAAATAATTAGTAAACTACATCTTGAAAGTGACCAGAATTTAAAAACTAATTGATTTTCAGTTTAATACTTTTTATTGTCTACTGCTTGGTAATGAAATGATTTTGGTCCACGTTCTGTCCAGGTAAGAATTTTCTCGCACACCTTTCATTGGTAGTGACAATTTAATTATAATTTATCCCTTGAATTACCAATTAGTCCCGCATCCCACCCCACCTACTTATACGGCCAATTAGTAGCGGGGATGAGTCCATAAATTTGTTAGCAATTTACTTGCTCTGAAATTATGGCGGCTCTCAGCCGTGTTGGGATGGAAACTTACTCGTGGTAGGCAGCGTCATCTTTTGAACCATGGAATATGCTAATGAAAGTCTCGCATTTAGAGCTGCCTCCTTCACGAACCAATCGTTTTGCAAACATCGTAAATATAATTTCAAAAAATAAAACTATTAACGTGACTGCCCGGAAGTGTTTTCAAAGTTCATACACTCACATTTTTAAAGTTTTTTTTTTTAAATTTCATGTGGTTGAGAGTATTTAGTTTTTAAGGGTTTAATTTATGGGGAAGGGATGATGACGGTATTTGAGAGGAGGTGCACCCGGATTAATTGGAAGATGGAATGGGAAAATCACATTTGGAATGCCATTCCCATATCACCTAGCCAAGATTAAAACCCCAATATTACAATCATAAGCACTCTAGTCTCTTGCGAGATAGACACCTTGACCTTCAATGAAGGTGATTGGGGGTTATTTTTTTGTAATGGTTTTAGTTGTTATGGATAATTTTTTTTTTTCTAATTCGAGTCATGAAACACGTTTTAGTCGTAAATTATTTGACCAAAAAAATGTATTATATTGACTTAAATTATCTAGCTTAAGGGAACGGGATAAGGAAGGTAAATATAGTCCGCAATATCTCAATGTGCGTAAGGTAATTCGACCATAAAAATTTTACTGCACAATTTTAACAAGTATATAATTTATAAGTTATAAATAGTGATTCACCGATTTCAAACCATTACAGTACACGAGTTATAAGGGGTCAAACTTTCTATTTTATGCTTATCATGTACCATTGTCAAGATAAAGTAACCCGCCTTGGTGGCGTAGTTGGCTAAGCGCTTGTCGTGTTGAGCTCGATTGCTGAGGACGGGGAGATCGAGGTTCGAATCTCGGTCGGGTGAACTGGGGCGGATTTTCCTAAATGGGTTTCCACTCTCCCTCCACGCAAATGCAGGCTCACTTCCTCTAATTCAATCTTCCCAATTCCTAATCCATTAGCGTAATTAGTACTTAAAGCGTATAACCCGAACGGGTAGTAAGACGCGGTGCTAAATATTATTTATTATTACTATTATTATTATTATTATTATTATTATTATTATTAAGATAAAGTAGTATACCGAAATTTAGTATAACTAGGAATGCATATGAAATACTATGTTAAAGAAAAATAATGTATAATATATGAGCATTTTAAATGGGGTAAAATTACATAATTTTTAAATATATATAAATACTTCTCTTTTTATACACCAATAATGTTATTTTACCTCATTTTGTAGAACTCAGTATCGTTTTTTTAGTTATGAAAATTTGATTTTTTCTAACCTAACTCTACTGGTTAGTTTGATTAATTTGTCCAAATTTTTCATTAAAAATAAAGATATGTAATATCTATTTCATTAAATTTCTTCCCAGCTATCTTTTATCAGATAAACTCCCCTACCCTCACCTATGCTAAATTATTTGCCAACATTTTATAGGTTTTAAAAATCTTAGGAATTATATTTGTTGAATGACCTTAACCCCTCTGAAACAGCAAATACACAAACTGCTGAGGAATTAATATTCTCAAGACAACGATTAGAATCCGTTACTTTAATCCTGTGAACATAGACAAACTCAAAACCATCAACTTAGATTCTCTCTCTCTCTGCTCAAGGAATACAAATTAGTGGCGAAAAGGTCAATTGTGTTTTAAATAAATATAATCTTGCTATAATAGTCAAAATGACACGCACACTGCTTGATAAAGACGAGGCCTTATGTTTTTAGATGGATACTACTACACTCATTTTGTTGCTACAATGACTCCTGACAGCCACACTTTTCGATAAAGTGAACCGAAGCAAGAGTTTTCACAACAACAACAACAACAACAACAACAACTACTACTACTACTACTACTACTACTACTACTACTGTGGTTACATGGCGTAAGGCACTAGTCTCGCAGTAAACTTGACTGCCGATGACGGGAGATCCAAGGTTCGAATCTCGGTCGGGTGTACTGAGGAAGGTTTTACAAAATGGTTTTCTATACGCAAATGTTGGTACACTTCCTATTATTATAACCTTGATCATCCCTAAACCTATTAGCGTAATTACTACATAAGCGTATAACACCCGAACGCGGCGCTAAAAATAATATTTTTCACCTCCCACACCATAGACTAGAATCAAATTTATCCCAAATTCAGCATCCGACTATACCCACCTCGGTGGCGTAGTTGGCTAACGCGCTAGACGTGTTGAGCTCGACTGCTGAGGACGGGGAGATCGAGGTTCGAATCTCGGTCCGGTGAATTGAGGGTGGTTTTTCCTAAATGGTTTTCCATTCTACCTCATACATTCTACCTGCGGGTTCACTTCCTCTAATTCAACCTTCCCAATTCCTAATCCATTAGCGTAACTAGTACTTAAAGCGTATAACCCGAACGGGTAGTAAGACGCGGTGCTAAAAGCATCCGACTATACATTGCCTGTAGATCCATTTTCTAAGGCCTGCTCTAATATAATACATCTCCTTGATCGCCTTTCAAACTATACTGTCTTAGGTTTTTGAATTGTGGGTGTGTGTGTCTAATGTTCACAAACGTCTTACGTCAAAAGTCCCCCCCCCCACCTCACCAGTCCTTCCAAGATGGCCCACGCGCGCATGTTCTTGGAGAGAAGTAAAATGGATACCTGATGGTAACAATCATCCTGTCACGGGCCTCGCCATTGTTTCAGTCAGTCCTGTTACAGTTTATAGCACCCCCTCTACCTTCTTTCTCCCTCTTTGTTGTCGTGGGAGGCGATGAGCCAGCTTATTGTTGTCCCGAGGGGGCTTGCTCCAGTCTAGACAACCTGATTGAGCCATTTTTCTTTACCTGTCCTACACGCACTCAAGCTCGTGATGTCATAACTTACTCATATATTTTATTACTATTGTTTTTAAATTCCCTTGTTACGCTTGGGGTCAGTAACCTTTTGGGGAGCATACGCGTGATATCCACCGTCAACATTACCATTAAGTGGTAATCACATGGTATAAGGTGTCAGGTTCGCCATAAACTGTATCGCCTGTGACTGGGGAAGTCTAGTTTTGAGTTGTTTTACTACATGGCTTTGTACGCTTTCTCCCTTTGAAATGTTTAGAAAATGCACCCGCATTTAATATTCCTCATTTATATGCTATTTAGTGTAGATTAAATGTTCGAAGAAAGTCAAACGAGAAGACATGGTGCACAAAATAATAAAATTAATAAGTGACCGAGCGTAGTGAATTCCTGTTTAACTTGACCATTTGAAATTTCGTCCATCCAGATCTTTGTTAAGCGTTAACTGTCAAATGCGTGGACCAATTTTAACGAAATTTGGCTAGGAAATTCTTTGAACTTAGGCTGAACAATGTATGTACATAGTTTTTCAACATGATTACCTATTTCAATAAGGCGGACACCTAAAATTATTTTCGTTTAGTAGCTAATCACAAGTGATTTTAATCTAAACTTTTAAGCATTCTATTGAGTACCTACCAGGCCGCCACCGTGGTTCGGATTCCACGTTAAACTGTAGGTCCTTCATTTCATCTCACAATCACCCTACCATTACACATTAGCGTAAGTGCGTATAACCCGAACGGGTAGTAAGACGCGGTGCTAATAATAATATTGAGTACCTAGAATCCCGCGGCACGGTCTATGGCGATACTTCCGCAATAAACCAGACTGCCGATGGTGGGGAGATCGTAGTTTGATCCCGGTTGGGTGTACTGAGGTTATTCCCCCTGAATGCTTTCCCACTCTATCTCCCCGAAAATTCGTGTAGACTATCACCTTACAGCCTTTGAAAGCTAGTTCCCATCACTAAATTTGGGCGTTCTTCTAGCCCAGGTCCCGTCAGCTTGGTGTGGGTATTCACCAAAACACCACCGTTGACATCCGTAAGCCTACTATTTATTAAGGTGGGTCCTAAATCCGAACTCATCACACCTTCCAGTAAGGTCTTAGAGCTTTGTTAGTTGAGGGCAGGGAATAACCTAGCTCAGATAAGTTTAAAGTAAGATTTAACTGCTTAGGGAATATTATCTCTTGTTGGTCTGAGTACAAACAACCGTCAAATTAAAGACGACACAAGCATTATCTCAACTCTAGTGCACGCCCTACAACAGACTTAAAATAGTCGCCAAATATCGGCATAAAATTATACAGGACACAAACTCACACATCTTTTATAAAGAAACACAGTTACATCAAAGTGAACAAAGACAGATCAAAATCGCACAAGTCCAGCGCACTACGTGCCTCTCTGCTGGTCTAGGTCACTCATTGACCCATGTTCCTAAGAGAGGAAAACGTGACCTTTCTGTCCGAGACTTAGTCTGGTCTCGTCCCTTGACAAGAGTTGAACCTCCGACCTCAACCGAGAATCTCGGGCGCAACCAGACTCGCATAGCTAATAGCCCGCACGGGGGTTGCCTAACTATGCAGGTAACGCCGAAAGAGAAGACTCTTTGAGTGCGAAGCTCTTAAGAGGAGCTACAGGAACGCACACAAGACATGGATCAAAATATTCAACCCTCTTTATTCCCAGATCATTGCGTAATTACCACATAGGCAATCGTATAACCCGAATGGGTAGTAAGACGCGGTGCTAAAAAAAAAATTAGGCTACTTAGGGCGTATATTAAGTTTTGACCACGTGAACAACGCACCAAGGACAAATATCACCTTAAATCCAAGGATAAATTATAGGAGATATTTAAACTTAATGTGACTCTGACGTAATTCTTAGCATGATGTACTTGTATTTTGAATATATGGAGCGAAATCTTCCGGTCATAGAACTTCTACTAACTTATAAAAGTTATTAGGGACTTAATTGAAGAGTTAGTGATGATAATAATCATAAATAATACATAATTAGTCATCATTTGACTGGAGAAAGAAACGTATGGAAAAACACCTATGACGCGTCTGGTCGTGATCCGTTTAAATACCTCCTGTGTCAATTAAACACGCTGACGCTGAGCCAACATATCAGGTTCGCGTTCACTGGTCTAATTATTATTATTATTATTATTATTATTATTATTATTAGCACCGCGTCTTACTACCCGTTCGGGTTGTACGCACTTACGCTAATGTGTAATGGTAGGGTGATTGTGAGATGAAATGGAGTACCTACAGTTTAACGTGGAATCCAAACCACGGTGGAGGCCTGGCATTCCCCACACTCACAAGATGTCTTGTCAGAGGTGAAGGAAGGGTTTGGTAATCAGATAAATCTGTGCCGGGACCGAGGATTGAGCCCCGGACCCCCAGCACAGAAGTCCGACACCTTACCCCTAGACTGCCAGGTAACCCCATTGGTCTA
This sequence comes from Timema cristinae, assembly GCA_039000515.1. Classification (NCBI taxonomy): domain Eukaryota; kingdom Metazoa; phylum Arthropoda; class Insecta; order Phasmatodea; family Timematidae; genus Timema; species Timema cristinae. The sequence goes on along the minus strand of JBCFYV010000012.1, from coordinate 66,938,665 downwards.
AGAATTGAGATCTTGCTGAGGCTGAACAAACTGTTTTTGTAACCTAAAAATAAAAAACAAGGTCAATCAACCAAATAGAAATACACTATCGTGACTTCCGAGAGTGGACGCAATTAAAGACCCATCAGAGCAGCCGACATTGGCTTTGCAAGGTCGGAGACAGAAGACGCTCTCACTATTTCTCAGTTTGATATAGTCGTATCGCCACAGGGAAAAAATTTCCAGACTATATCAGTGTACACGCGAACTAAACGTCAAGTTTGTTTAGTCTGGCTCGCTGGCTTACGGATAGGTCGTTTGAATTCCGGCAGGGTATATAAAAGGTTTTTTTTCCCCTAAAGGGTTCGTTTCGTCTTGTTTTCTGGTGTCTGAGAGGTCAAGATTTAAATCTCGGCTGAGTACTGAGGATTCCCCCCTTACCCCTAAATGTTTTCCCACTCTCTTTTCATGCAAATGTGGGGGTACACTCTTTCTAAAATACTATCTTCTTCAATCCTATCATATAGGATAATATATGTGGTCATGTGGTTATCTAGTATGGGTAGTAAGGTTTGAATCACAGGCGAAAATAAACTCTCTCACTTATGTAAGGATTTATACACAGTATCTCAAAAGGGTTACCCGAAAGAACACGTGATTTGGCGTTTAGATACATAACGGTACATTAAGTAGCTTTATAAACTATACACGCTTCACTGGCCTCATGGTTTAAGGCGTCACTTTAGCAGTAGATAATACTGCCGATGATGGGGAGATTGAGGCTCGAATCTCGGTCGGGTATACTGAGGGTGGTCTTCCCAAAATGTTTTCCAACTTCCCTCCACACAAATGTGGGTACCCTTACTCCAAATATAGCCCTTATCACACTTAAAACCATTGGCGTAATTAATACATAAGCGTATAACCCGAATTATGCTTAAAAAAAGATAAAGCCCCCCCCCCCCCCGCTTTCTTGTGACGCGTCTTACTACCCGTTCAGGCTATTCAAACTCTGACTACGCTAATGGAATAGGGATGATAAGGGAAGAACGTTTAGGAAAGGTATCCGAATTATCATAGGGTAGATTTGGAAACCATTAAGGTTAGTCCTTAGCCTCAAAACACTAAGTTGTGATTCAAACCTCAGTTTACTCTTGTAGATAGAGTAGGGATAAGGTCCCCCAGGTGTATGGAGGGAGAATGTAAAACCATAAAAAAAACACATTAATACAACCGGTCAAGGTTCAAGCCCTGATTTTTCTGTCCTTGGTGAACCAGATTAGATCAGATTGATGTTTTGGTCCTTGTGTGCGCTGGTGCGAGTTTGGGCTAAAGTGGGAGCTCGACCAAAGAGGCTGTATATAATTAAACACCAAAAGTCACGTGCACTGCTCTGGAGTAGTATTTTTGTGAAGTTAAATAAAGGAGGTACTTTATCAGAATGTAACATTCCTTAAACACACTAGCACATGGATGTTTTGCAAGGACATAAAATCATGGAAATAAAAGGCGGGTAAGGTTTCTTTGCATAGCTGATGGCACCAAAGAAATAGGTTGAGGAAATGTTTCTTTGCCAAGGTTATAGTACCAAGGAAATAAATGGGGGAAAGGTTTCTTCACGGAGGCTATCAACAAAGAATTAAAAGTGGTAAAGGTTTCTATATAAAGGTTATATATTATTTATAGAACAGCGTTTTACTACCTGTTCAGGTTATACGCATCAAAGGTTATACAATAAAATAATAACAGTGAAAATGGTTTTTGTACAAGGCTGTAAAATAACCTTATCAACTTCCCCTGCCACACGAACGCAATTCCCCAAATTTCCCCTCTATTATCTATGAAAGTGGGAGATAAAGATTGTCACACTGATCATGGGCGTAGAAGACTCACGACGAGTGCTCTAATTTCACTGCCAAGGTTTGATACGCAGCGCTCTTTTGATGCATGCGGAGTACGCGGGAAACAATCAGATGAGGTGCAGTGTGTTGTCGAGGTCCTTTGTGTGCCAACCGCATTATACACACTACTCATGGACTGCGCAGGCCTAAATAATAGACACGGCAGAGTTAGTGTTTTAGAAAATACAAACATATATGTTTTATGTTCAATGTTTTTAACATTTTTGTTTATTAATTACTAATATTATTACAGTTTAAAGGCAATGATACTTAATTGAAAAAGTGACAGCATCAGAATACGTAACATGGCCTTGTAATATATAAAACTAGTTATAGTAACTTTTATTATCGTTATAACTAGCCTTCCTACCTTGTCCTTACTTTAGCCATTGCACATGCGCCAGACGTGAACCACTTATTTTGCTGCGACATCATCTAAGGCAAGAGCAGTAGAAGACAATTTAATTTAATTGCACGGCACAACCTATATAATTTAATAACCCAAATAATATATCAGTTTATTCTTTTAACAGACACATAATACATTTTGAGATATATTTTACTACGTGTTTACTCTGAGTCAAATATCTATAACATTTAGTATAAGTTCGCTTATACAATAATCTATATACTATATACTAATAACTATTTTAATTATATTTAAATCCCAGACCGCAAAAACAACAACTTTGAAACACTACACATTGTGACGTAATTAAAGATAAAGGTGCTATGGGAAACCGAAGAAAATTTAGTCTTGTTAGCTGTATATTTGAGGCACTGTTTAGTAATACTAATAATAAGTGCATCCCCACCGCCCCGCAAACATATCATTTAAGGTACTAAAGAATAGATAAACCTATCAGCCAATTTGTTTTTTGCTGCAAGGGTGTTAACCAATATAGGGTTTAAAAAAAATAATTACCCTCGTTTTAAATAGCTGGGTTCTATCGGATGTAGGTTAAATTAAATGATCACTACAGTTCTTTTTTTAAAAATTATGTTATCAACATTACGTTATGCTCCTCAAGCTTAATAATTATAAATGCTAACAGAATGGAGCCCTAACTTAGCCGTAAACACCCACACTGATGGTCACGCGTTCTAAGGCATCATGCTTGTAAATACTTTTCCATCGCCTTGGACGAGAGCTGCGATATAAGTGACACTGCTCAGATTTGTGTTTATGTGCGTTGTGTCAGCGAGCAATTTTATGTTACTGAAGGGCTTCTAGACTTGCGCCAGTTAGTTTTATTTAAAGGAGAAGATATTTTGAAATAAATAAAATTAGTTAATTGAAAACAACGGTTTAGATTGGGATAAATTAGATAGTCTCTTTATGGTGGGGTCCCGGCAACGACTGGTAAAGTAAAAGTTTTTTTTAGCTTTGTTGGAAGGTTATTTGAAGCTCACAGTTTTTAAATACCACTGCATTATCTATAAAGAAGACCTTTGTACCAACGACATGAAATTCTCTTCTGTGCTCGATCCAATGGTGTGATGTATCAACAAGATCCGAGTTAGGACATTCAACAGAAGGGAATTCCGTGAACTCCTTGAAGCGAAATTGGAAGGCAAACACCGTGGTGAGCTTCTGCTTCATTGTAGTGTCCGTTGGTTGTCGCAGGGAAAGGTGCTTGAGAGATTTTAGAATTTAAAGGGTAATGTTCTGAAGTTTTTGGAAGAAAATGGGGAACTACCGGATGAGTGTATGCTTTTAAAGAATGAAGACTGGCTATGGGATTTAACTTTTCTGACGGACATTATGGGTCACCTAAACAACTTGAATCAGCGTTTTCAAGGTAAAAATAACATATTTAAAACCCTATTTAGCTCCATTCAGGCTTTTAAAGCAAAGCTCACTCTGCTGGGTCATAATCTTTATCAGGATGAGCTCTCCCATTTTCCTCAAATAAAAACACTTTCCAACACTGAATTTAATGGGCTTCCAGGCTTTGATAAATACAACTATGTTAGTTACGATTGAAAACACTCTTTTGAAACAAGGTGTTCAGACTATCAGGATGAAAAGAAAAATGTTCAACTTTTCACGAACCCTTTTTCAATTTCTATGGAGGAAATGGTTCTCTACCCTTCTCACGCACAAATTGAAATTCTTGATATTCAGAACAACGCTGCGATTCAACAGCCATTACAAGAAGGGTCCGTCCATCTTCTGGAAATGCCTTCCCTTGTGCCAGTATCCTACATTAAGAAACCTGGCCTTGAGATATTGTTGCAGGTTTGGTTCTACGTACATCTGTGAGCAAACATATTCACTTATGAACGCGGTCAAAAATAAGTACCATTCAGTTCTCACTGATAAACATCTAAAAAACCTGATTATTCTTGCTTCTCCCAAAACAAATCCCAATATTAATGAACTCTTTAACGTTAAAGAGATCCAGAAACCTCTCTGAAAGCTGACATTTATCTTTTATTATTAAAAATTGTTGTGAGTCTTACAAGTATTTAGTTGTCTTATTAATGCTGTTTATATTAGCTATCATTAATAGATCATAGTCATAGAATTACAGTGTGTGAACAGTGTACAGCAGCTTTGAATTATTTTTGGAATGAATATTCTTGAAACATGCAATTTTTTATTATAAGTTAAATATTTTGCGTAGGGTTTTGCTATTTTTTTTCTGATATTTCATCTGAGAAACACAGATATAACCCGAAACTCCTAATACAATCAGCAATCAATTATGTATATTACAGTATTACAGTATACATTTTTAAACGGGTCTTATTTATTTTTGGTTATATTTTTCTAAAGATGTTTTGGATAGTGAGGTAAAGTTGGTTAGCGGTTTTGGGGTGCGGTGGCACACCAACGACTCTTAGCACAAATAGTGGCACGCCAGAAAAAAAAGGTTGGCCACCCCTGTTCTAGAGACCTACTGATTGTAGAGCAGGACTTACAAACTAAGCTTAACCTATGTCAGTGTATATAGTACGACACACTTAGTCTAAGATAATTTATATTTTTAATTGGCTAGCAGAACTTACAAAAAATACTTAAGAAATTATGTCTAATACTGCAAACCCAGACCTACATCTTATAATTGGATAACAGGACCTACAAACCGACTTAACCTAGGCCAGAAATCCAACACTATACTCCAATCCATATCACTTCGATACATACTCATTGGAAAGTAATATTGGATTGTGGACAGCTATTTTAACTCTTTAGCAAATTAATATCAAATCTAAGGTAGCACTTTTTCTGAGTTGCATACCAAAAAGTAGTTAAAGTAGTTATTTTCTTTTAACTCCTCATTTTGTACTTGACTCTTTATATAAGTCCAAGTCTTAAATCCCTTTCTGATATTTTTTTGAAGCTGAACTTACCTTTATTGTACGACACATATAAGCAGGCATGAAGCCTATGTAAAAGGAAAACTCGTCGGACAGGTTTTCTTCGTGGACCAAAATTTCGTGTACATCATGACCCTCCCCCCCTTTACCTCATCCCCCAGCTCTCTCTACCACCTCTAGACCCACCTCTTATTAAAATGTCTATGGAAGAATGTAGTACCCGGGTCCTTTTTTTGGTCTAACATAGCTCGTTCACTCTATATATACCTCCTAATTATATATTCTATTATAAATAAACTAGAAAGATATGATCCAATTTCTTATGGTTCACAACATTAATCAAACAAGGTATCAAGTTGGGAAAATATTATTTCGGCTTCTGTGTTGCCGCGTCATGGATGGGTGGTGAGAGAGATGGTTCATCGCCTGTCTTTCACCACTGAAGAACTCTGCCAAAGAAACTCTGTCCAGGGTTATAAGGATTTCTATAATAAAAAATTGTGATTAAAAAAATATTGGAACATTTTCAGCTAAAAAAAATATAAACAAAATACAGCTTAGTTAACAATCAAATTCAACATATTTAAGTTTTTTTTTTCACTTTGACTTGTTATTTCCATCACAAATTAGTGTTAGAAAAAAAAAACTAAAATAATTAAATTACATTTTATGATAATAAATTAATCTATCATTTTAAGAAGCATTTTGTAAATTATATTATCTAATACCTAAGTTTACATAGCTATGCATTTAAAAAAATATTTAAATTTCGATTCGGCTTCGGTAATGTTTCATATTGTTCGGTTAGACTTCACTCCAAATTAAAAAAGTGGATTTAGCACCTAAATACCTATAAAATAATATTAATAATATAATAAAATATTATCATTGTCGACCTAAAATAAGTTTGTATTTTAAAATATCTTTTTTCATACAGGAATCATACTTAATTATATTTAAGGGTTCAATACGTATGGTTCAACTTTCATAGGGAGGGCTATAAAAGTTATTACATCTACTTTCACATATTCATGTGTCAGATCATGTGAACTGAAACTGTAACGTTTGATATATGTAATCACCATTAAAATAAAACTTATAAAATAGTAAAATTTATAACGTTCAACCAAAAAATATGTTTGTATTTTTTTAAAGTCCTTTTTATGAAAATTGAACTTTTGATCAGGGAAGTCATGGTTTCTATTAGTTAAAAGAACTGGATAGTTTCTTCCCCAGGACATAACAGACTTATTTAAAGTTCACCTCCCTCCTGCCTAATTAGTTTAGTTATATTGAAATAAAAAACCAGCACTAGACCGAGGATAGAGTAATTAAAAATAATATACATATACAACATTTATTCTTTTACTCCCGCTATCTTTTCTTTATGCACGCGCGTTTATCCATTCTTTTAACAAGTTTTAACTTCTCACCATCTCATTATTTTGCACTCGCATTGATGGACACATGGATTAAGGCGTCAATCTCGTATAATCTAATTTGTTGTTGACAGAGAGCTCAGGCTTTAAATCTCAGCTAGTTTTCTAATAATGCTCCCCATAAAAATGTGGGTACACTTCCTTCAAACGCTCCTATCATACCTACTCCAATAAAGCAAATATCTTGAAACCTCGGGTGAGATTAAGGCGCATTCACCACGACACACAAACACAGATATACAATTTAAACTGGAGCAGTCTACAAAACCAAACCAAACCAACCTTAGTTTTGCCTGCTGTATTGTTAAGTTTCTACATACATGCATGTAATATGCATTATATACATACGTAGACATGTATAAAATCCATCTATAATACTAATACGTAGATTTTCAACATTGCCTTATTGGGGGAGAATTGACACGTTATACCAACTTTTTTTTTTTTGTACTGCGTCTTACTATCTCTACAAGATACCGTTATTTAATCCACTAATGGGGTAGCTATGAGGAAGATAGAGCTTATAGGAAATGTACCCTTATTCATCCATAGGGAGAGTAGGAAACCATTAAGTAAAAACACCTTAATAGTTCTACATCGGGCTGAGATTCTAACCCCAGCGTCCCGTCAGCATCAAAACAGATTCTAAGATCTCGGTACCATGGTCCGCGCGCCCACCGATACTTGTTTATACTAACTTAACAATATTAATCCTCCAATATTTTACCCGCGAAAAAAAAATCTTGATTCAAATCCTCCATGTTTCGTTAATCCTTGACGTATTTGTTGGCCAAGTCAATCTGTCTATGCATCTGACATCATTACCAGGTTGTTTATTAAGTGCCTATCACGGATATTAACCACCTTCAATGCCTACAGCTTGAGGACGGTAACTCATCTTACTTCCATTGAGTGTGGTGGATCTGGCGTCGATCCTTGGTGCATGTCCTTATAATTTGTTCGACCACTTTAACGGGACGTAGCTCGATTTGGCTCATCGCATTGCGAAAACAAACAAAAAGTTCTCGTAGATTTGTTTACTACTTGTTTATATGCTTGTACATTAAAATTAGTACCTATCAATCGTTTTATTAAACATTTATGAGGGGGGCCTTTTTGAGTTCAAATATAACATAGGAAATATCTGTTTGTGTCATTTGTTTGCTCTCCATTTCTGCTCACATGTGCTCAAACATAAATATTTGTGACCTAAATTGATTCATTTTATCGAACCTTTATTATGGTGAGGAATTACCTTTTTTGAAAGTGTTACCAGAAACCTTAACCGTAAAATGAAGTCTAGCATTGAAAGAAATGGTTTTATTGTGCTCGGCATTTGAGTAATTAACTAAACACATACCCGGATAATGTTGCCAAACACTAGCTTGATGACATACTGCTTTAATCTACCACATCTCAATGGACATTACCATGTTTCGAACGGGTGCAGTACAGATTTACCAACGGTTTTTATAGTCAGTCGGGTCCGAGGAAATGCTTTTATCTAATTCATTGATGTGTTTAGAGATTGTTGAGAACAATTTTAGAGTACAGTAGCCCTATGGCTTCTTTGGTGCTGACTGACAGCTCACAGCTGACTTCTGACAGTCAACATTTAGGTATATACCTAAATGTTGACTGTCAGAAGTGACAACTGCTAAACATATGTTTTTGCAGATCATATGGTTCGACGTAGGGATACATAATTTGGTCTGGTAGCTTTTCAAAGCCGTCAGCTTTCAGCTGTGAGCTGTCAGTCAGCACCAAATAAGTCATGGGGCTACTGTATATTCCCACTATGTGCAGCTTTTAAAATATTTCTTCTACTTTTAAACTGCTTCCAGTGGATACACTGCATACTAAGCACGAATCACTACTGGGTGAACGAAAGTAAAACATTACTGGACGAGGTGTGTACATGGGGGGGGGGGGCTTACGTTCCTAATGCAACGCATCATATCATATTCACAGATATATCCCATGTGATGAAATCCCCTGTTTTTTTTAAGAATGTATCCATGATGGAATCACGAGGCCCTTTCATCCACACATCTGCTTCCTTACTTATCAAGCCTCTCTGCTCGGGTTGGGGACTGAATACAAGGGACGGACAAAGTTACAGAACCACAGTGTTTGGGCAAGTGGACAAGGGGGTGGTTTTTCCAAATGTTATTTTCAATGGTATTATTGCTATATCTAAACGTTAATATGGGTGCATTTATGTATTCTCACATATTCCCTTTAAGTTGGGCCTAGTAAGCTTAGTACGAGTATTAAACGTATATTACTATAGACTGTTTAAATCTTGCAATGTGAGTGAATTGTCACATATGCAGCATAAATATGGACATTGAATTTAAGAGAGATAAGAAAAGTGGAGACCATGAGAATGAAGTTTATGAGGAGCATGTTAGCTGTCATAAGAAGAAACAGAATAAGGAATTAAGTTGTCTGGGTAAGATTGGGAGTAGCGGGAGTACATGAGATAGTAGAAGAAGCAAGACTGAGATGGTATGTGATGCTCATGTAATGTGGTTGGAGGAGAGGATGCCAAATAAAATTATGGAAATAATATACTTAGGAAAAATACCACAAGGGAGGCCAAGAAAGAGATTGGGGGGGGGGGGGGGGTGCAGATAGCATAAAGTGTACAAGGGGGAGGAGAAGAATGAAAGTAATTAAAGGAGGAAGAATTGTGGAAGGATATAGGAAGATGGAGGCATTTTACCAAACTGACCCAGCCACAGGCTGGAAACAGTTGATGATGATGGATGTGAAACGTAGATATACTCTTTTATGTTTTTTATTCAAATCTTTATTTTTTCATCATTATTTAAGAACCATCCGGTCTATCAGCATTTATTTGCAATAATAAGGTAGTGAAGCAGTGGATTTGTAACGAAGTCAACTCAGCCTTTTGAGGACAAATTATAAGTTACTTGAACGAAAAAACAATGACTCCGGTCCAGAAAACTGAGATTAACGGCAAAAGGAATCATCGTGCTGAACACATGACACCCTCTATCCACAACCTCTACCATCGCTAATTGACGACGGCCGCCAGGTTGCTAAAGCTCGCTTACGTGATGAAACAATGGTGATTTTAATAGGGTAGGGATGAAGAAGGTAAAATTCCGAGGAAAAGTACTGGAATTTGCGCGGAGGGGGAGTGAGAAACCATTTTAAGGAAATCTACTTCAAGGCTTTACTCCTCATCATCTGCAAACTCGTTAAGGACCAGAATCGGCAATCGCATGGTATAAAGCATGTTTGTCAAACTTTCGGTTCACGGGCCGCATATTGCTTGATTCATGATTCTGGGGGCCTGCGGGCCTTTTGATAAACCAACTTAATGTTCGGCCTACTACACCTTATTATACACGTTGTAAAAATACACAATTTGGGACTATGCCATTTGGAAATTGATAATTATTTGTGGAAACTAACAGTGAGGTGGTGTACCAATTAATACTCTTTATCATCAGATATCGAACTTACGGAAACGAATCGTCATAATTTATTAAGGAGTTCACGAAGATTTAAAGTTAACACTTACAATTTACTGAAAATATACTATAGTAGATATAATATAATAATAATAATAATAATAATAATAATAGCACGCGTCTTAATACACCGTTGGTTATACGCTTTAAGTACAAATACGATAATGGTAAGAATGGGAAGGTCAAATTAGAGGAGTGAATCCGCATTTGCGTGAAAGGAGAGTGGAAAACCATTTAGGACCCCCCCCCCCAGTTCACCGACCGAGATTCGAACCTCGATCTCCCGTCCTCTGCAGTAGAGCTTACAGACAGCGCGTTAGCCAACTACGCCACGAGCGGTTACTGAAAATAAAATTTCAAATTTCTGAGAAAAAATATATTAGTTCATAAGTTTCTTTTGAAAAAAATAAGTGTTTTCAAATAAAGTTAAAAAACAAAAACAATTTAAAGATGATGAAAATATTGAATTCTCCTGATTTGGGCCTTCTCAGTATTTTCAATTTCATATGTGGTCCTTTTGACCAAACGAGTTTGACCCATCTGGTCTAAAGCGTCACCCTCGTGTTAAACTGGATTGCCAAATACTGGGAGATAGGGTTCCGAATTCTGGTCGTGTATACTGAGGTTTTTTCCCCCTAAACAGATTCCTATCTTTCCTCCACGCATGTGTGGATACATTATCTCAAAAATTCTACGGTTCTCATCCATATTTTACTAACGGAATTAATGCATGCATATAACACGAACGAGTACTAAGACACAGTGAAAATAACAAAACGTTAGTCTTATGATCGAATTGACGCCTTTGTCCATGTGCTCACTGGTGAGGGTTAAGATAAAAGTTTCCCAATGCACCCATATTCTTCTAGAAACACGTCTTCAGTCCTCTCAATATAGCCTAGTGTGGGGAATGAGTGAGAAATTGCTTTTTGGTGGCTCCATACTTGTACAGTCTTCATAAGAGTGTTATTATTATTGCACCTTGTCTTACTACTCCTCCAGGATAGCCTCATTTGACATGGACATATAAGGTATAATTTAGAAGAAATGTACCCACGCAATTGTGAGAATAGTATAGTAAAGAAAAAACCCTGTGTGAACAACTTGGCTAGGATTCGAACTCACTCCCATAAACGTTGACCCAAGTGCAATGCAGGTTTAAAATATTTATACATATCAGCCACCATTACGGACTGAAAAAATGTGCTATGTTCACCCCTGAGCCCGACTATAAGACACGGCAAATGGGCGCTCCAGGTATATTTCACGTCGGGCGTTGTGGGAGTCAGTGGCGTGGGTGCAACCAATCTCCGGCAATTACCGACCTAATGGAGGGTACTCTATCCTTGATAAACACTACTTGTTAACAATATAGGGAGGAGGACACAACATTTGGTGGCATAGAATAAAAAAAACCTCCTGTAGTGCACTGCGTGTAAATTGCTAGGTTTAAGGAGGGTTTGCTCATCAACCGGAAGAGTGCTTATTTCTCTCACATGAACAGCAATCAAACACCATATCATTAATTCACCAATTTGCTGTAGGTGCTTAACCTAATAGTTTAAAAGTGATAAAATAATGGCCCCGCTAGGAATCACACAAACACAACAAATCAACAAACACAAACTCGCTATTATCTGATAATTATCATCATCATCATTATATCATCAATATTGCTATTGGTTTGATGTAGATCTCCACTTTTGCCCGTCCGGGCTAAATTATCTAAGTCCAAAACAGGTATAGGCTGCGTCTCAGTGTACAGCTAGTATTTTAGATAAATTTTTATCCATGTTCTCAAAGAAACTCCAACAAATAGTTTTAGTTTTGAGAATGTCTATAATTTGTTCAAAAGGGCTCTCCCATCAACTCGCATAGAATAGAATAATGATTAGGATTTAGAAATATCAATTTATTCCGGTCGATCTTAGATCGTCTTTGGGTGATCCCAGATCTTACTCTGGGCCCCCTAGGCGACCCTAGATTCTCTACGTGTTCACCTGGTCGATTCTATATATCCTACGGTGACCCCTGGGTGATATTAGAGCTTTTAGATTCAAGATCTCGTAAACAATGGTCATTTTCACAACCAGGACCCCATGTAGTGCTAGGAGTAATAATTAAAACCATCTACTGTTAATTGAATCCTAGCCAATGACGGATAAGCTGCATAGTTATTTTATTTCCAGTTCGCCTGGAGAGGAATTTTTTTTGATAATACCACAGAAACGGTTTGCCGTTTAAAGCGAACTTGGCCCCTTAAAAATACGAGACTTCTTGACAAGCTAGGCAAGTGACCTTTTTAATGTACGGTAATTGATAAAACGTGTTTATTTAACGAGCCAATTGTTGGCTCACCTACATATTTTTACATATCAATTTAAAGTTAGAGCGAGACGTTTTAGTAAATCATCGACATAGTCTTGACGGAGATCTTTCATAACCCACACAGTCGTGGGAAGTGATTCATCGAGTTCTACTTGGCCTAAGTCTGGAGGAAATGTCTGTGACTGCAGACCATCACTCCTGATTTTCCAATCTAGATGCTTGTTTTATCTTGCTCCACGTTTTACTATCCTCAAGGGCTATTTGCATTTAATTACACTTGTGGGTAGGATAAAGAAAGATGGAATTTAGTGAAAATGTACTGACATCTACGTCAAGTCAGTGTGAAAAACTACTTAGGGAAACATACCCTCAATGTACCTGGCCGGGACTCTACCTTTGACCTCTCCGTCTTCAGCAAACAAGACTATATTAGCTTGACGTTTAGTCCGTGTGTCGATCGACGTGGGTATATAGGTACTTGATTCAACTTTATTGGTAACTAATATATGAAGGCTATCACATGGATCAACCCCAATTCTAGAAAAATATTCAATTAAGGGAAAATGTAAAACCTTGATGCGTGAATCAAATCCGTTACCTTTATCTTTGTTCGCCTATGTTCTACTACTTACCAAAGATTCTGTTCCATCACATATCGAGGGCTACTCGTTACTCATTAAGTAATTACCACCTTGGAGTGACTCTGAATTTGACAATACTGTAATTGAATATAAGCGCGCTGAAGCCAAATGTTTAGAGTTCCATTCTTTGCACGCGGCTGTTACTTGGCTCTTAATCGGGTTAGGCACTTAAGAGGGTCGCCTACTGTAGAAATGAGACGCATTGCAGACTTCCAGAAATCTTGAATTATTTTTAGAAGGGGTTTGTTATTGCTAGAGGTGGCTCACATGGCCAATATGGAGGGAACAGGTATCATCATGCCCCTTATAAAGATGAGTTTTGTAGCTATGCCTCAGTTCTGAGGTCAAAGTAAATGGTTGGGAACATATCCTGCCTAACTCAAATAAATAGTCATATTTTACACTAATAGTGTAGTACATTGTTATGATTGTTGACATGGGGCCTAGGTGTCACACTCGTCTGATCTAGTTTGCCGGTGACGAGTAGGACTGGGCTCGAATCTCACCCGTATGTATTATCTGAGATAGTTTTTTCCTAAATTGTTTCTCACTCTTCCTCTACCCAAATGTGGGTTCATTTCCTCAAAATTATAGCTCCATTATTCCCACTCCATTAATGTATATATAGTTTATGCCTGGGCAGATTGAGTTGCACGTATAAACCAGTGTTGACCGTCACCAAATATGTTTGTATTTTCTCAAGTGACCTTCCTACCACGTAGCTATCGCCTGCTATTTCTTGCCAGACAGGAGCAAACTTCATGTACCAATGAAAGTTGCTCTTTTATCTGTCAAGCTCCAGCTAGAGCAAGTCGTGGGCACAGGCCTGACCCAATGTTTCTTCTTTTTTTTTATTTTGTCATAAATATGTATCCAGCAGCGCTTACGAATTCGTGACTTAACGGATAAAATGATGGAAGTCAAGATTTAAAAAAATACAAATCTGATTTGATTAGCGAAGAAGAGAGGGACTGTTGATGGTGGTAGAGAAAAATAATGTGAGGGCCGGAGGAAATGACATCAATGAAGACCACCACCATAATAATAATGCAAGGAATAAACTTATAGGGTGATTTTGTTCACAGTTAGTGCCGTGTAGAAAAATCAAGAAGGATCTGATTCAAAATGAGTCATGACCTACTTGTTTAAAACGTGCAACTTCAAAAAAAAAAACATAAGATAGTATCAGTACATGACCTACAAACCAAAACCTAGGACAACACCCAATACGACAATATCTGGAATTGTAGGAGTAAGAACCAAACCCTATTTCGGGCACTTAGCCTGGGAAACGAACCAGGATCCTCTGAACATTTAGTGACACATCTCTACTAACTCGAGAACAGGTAGACTGATATGTATAGAAGTAGTTTGTATAACAATTAATATTTTAGCTAGTTATAAGTTTTATTCTTATTTATCAAATTGCAAATTGTTTTATCTAAATATATGATTGACTTAAGACTATCAAAACTTAAGGAGGTGGGATAGTGAGAGATATATATTTTATTAGTTAAAAATCATAGATAATAACAGCTTAGGTGCGTGTAAAGAGGGTATTTGAGGGGAAGTGCACTTGCGTTAGCACAAAGAGGGGATGTTTAAAACACCAACCACTGAACGAGGCCGGGACTCTAACCCCAACCTCACCGTCAGCGTCAAACCAAACAAGACGAGGCTGACTCTTTTGTTTTCGTGTCCAACCGGTGTGGGCAGTTATTGTACGCGAGTTAAAAAAAGACTCCCCGATATGTCATGAACTCTGTGAATAATTATTATACCCTCCACAATTTACGACCCGCTACTATTTATGAAACTGTTGAATCGTGCAGCCACTGTTGCTACTGAGACTATTTACTTGATACTTCTAAATAGTCCATAGCG
This sequence comes from Timema cristinae, assembly GCA_039000515.1. Lineage (NCBI taxonomy): Eukaryota > Metazoa > Arthropoda > Insecta > Phasmatodea > Timematidae > Timema > Timema cristinae. Next base: position 66,923,660 of record JBCFYV010000012.1, on the reverse strand, counting down.
CGTTTGTTGAGAGTGTGCACGTGTGTATGAGAGATGAAAGGGCTACTTAGCTGTGTAAAGACTCATATACATATTCCGTAAACTCAGTATCTTTAGAGTATTTATGATTTTTACTTTCGTGTACATACACTCAGTGTATTTAATCGCATATGATCGTTTCAACTTTAGGAAAATATAATATATTGTCCAATCAAGCTCGTAGGACTAATACATTTTCAGTTAATTATACAAATACAATTAACTCTAAAATTTAAAAGTTTTATTTTTGTTTAATAGTTTTAGCTGAAATAACGAGTCTTAAATGCTTATAGTCCGAATGGGTAGTAAGATGCGTTGCTAAAAAAAGTCCTGAAAAAAGCTAAAGTTGATCCAATTTAATGGAGTACTACGGAATACGGATCAGGACTACGTGGACATAAACATCTGTTATAGTGGAGTCGATCTCTAACGTATCAAGTAGAAAGAGGTGAGACATTCGACTGCTGATGATCAAACGATTCCCAGAATTCTTGAAATCTCATTGGGGGTCATAAATGTACAAACTTTACAAGGTGTGAAAACTGTTGGAGGAACAATTAGAGATTACGCGGAGTACGGTTCAAGGCTTAGATAATCTTACATTTGAATTCGTCATGTCACCCAGTTATTAATTATAACTCCTTTTGCTGGTACGGTTGGTACGGTTGGGTGCGTAATATTATGTCCCATAGACACGTGCGATATTTACATACTTAATTAATAAAACAATATAAAAATAATGATGGAAACTACAATGAAACAAGCGGAGTATCTACTACGAAAAATATCTAGTGCATCCACTTAATAGTTGTGTTAATCCTTGTTTTGAGAATAGTATTAACTCCAGAGCATAAGGAACTTGAAAATTCATTGCCACGCATAAAAAAGAACGCCAAATCCCTATCTTGAGCTGATTCTATCCAGTCCACCTAATTACACCCTATGTCTTTCAATATTATCCTCTCATCTGCGCCAAGATCTTACCGCTGGTCTCTTCCCATTAAGTTTGCTAGTCAATAACACGGTTATAGTTTATTCCATTCACGTTGCATTTCCTGCCCACTATACCTGTGGAGGTTCTTCACCCTAACAATGTCTGGTGATGAGTATGAGTAATATGTAGCCCCATCCTCTCTCAATTATCTTCATCCATTTTTGGACCAAATATTTTCCTAAGTATTTTGTGTTAGAAAACCCTAAATTCATTCTCTCCATTTAAGATAAAATACCATATTTCACACGCATAAAGAACAAACAGTTAAACTACGGTTTTGTATAGTTTGAATATTATATTTCTTGACTACAGGTGAAATATTGACACCTTACTAACCAAGTGATAGTATACAGTTAGTGACTGAAGTCAAGGTAACCAACAAAATTAATTTTTTTTTCGTAAAATGTTTTGTGTTTGTATAAATTGATAGTTTAATATATATTTTGAATCAAATCGGTATATTTTTTTAAAGTTATTTTATGAAATACGTTTTAGGGAAACCACTTTTCTCAAAACCTTGTTCAAAAATCTCGATTTACTTTTGTTTGAAAGATAAAAAATAAACTACTGTCCAGTTTGCTCATGTAAGACAACTTGCCTTCTGCGGATGTGTCTGTAAGTTGGTGAGAGCTAGAATCTGAGCTCTTATCAAATTACACACATGTTTACATGATTATAATTAACTTGTACTGATTTCAGTTTTAAATTATTTACGAAAACATTGCATGCTTGTACGGTTCATCAGCTGTGTTGTCCTACGTTGTTACTTTGTAAGTAGTGTGCTAGTATCAAGTTAAATTTGTTAAATTCACGCTAAAATACCCTTATGGTAGCAAAAAAGTATTTGTTTTTTTTTGTTTAAATTATTGTCAAAGTTTTTTTAAATAAGCAGGCAGACGATTACTGTTGAACAGCTAGTAACAAATTTAGTCGGGTTAATAAATACATTTTGCAAATGAAATGAGTTATATCCACCACAAATCTTCATGATATTTAAGTGTTTATTTAGTACTTTAAACATAGGTATATATATTTCCATGCAAGTAATATTAGCCTAAGGCAACAATAATTAACCATTTTAGTGTAACATGAATACCTTTTATAGTGGTGTAGTCGAGGGTGGACTAGTGAAGACACCGCCTCCTCCCCCATTTTTCCACCGACAACAACGAAGGAGGCTGATCCGGTGCTCCCATACCCATAGTATTTTAATATGCATAAATAAGAATATGTATTAAATTCATTTGTTGTTTTTATACTCTGAGAATACTGGAGAATATCTACAATTTATTATATTAAAAAACATATGCCACCACTAACCAATGTTTATCTTTCTCTTTCACTGACGTCCTCCAATAAGAGGGGTGAATTGATCTTTGATATTGTTAGCGCTATTTTGAGTTTGGTTTTCATATTTACCACGAAAATACCCTTTAAATTAAGGTGATCACTCATCCCCAAGTTCTGGGGACAGTCCCCGAAGCAAGACTAATGTCTTCAACTGAGCATGTCTCCGATTTGTTGAATATATTAATGCCATTTGAAATGTATATTAATCAAATACAAATGTTACAATTAAGTCAGTTGTTAGAAAGCTTTGATGTAAAATTACAACATCAGTGCCAAATACGAATATTCCTAACTCATTATGATATTTCTTGAATTTTGGCACTAACTGTTCCTGCGATTATACCTTAAAACATACCTAATTTATTGACACTGTCCAATAACACGCACATAAAAAAACATGCCCATGTTATCTGTAGGTCTATCATTTAAATGGCGGCTCCTGTTAGTGATTTTAAAACGTTTGTTCACTACAATGTCTATAAATTATTGCACTTTAACTCTAAATAGCCATTGTTCGAACTTTTATGTGTGTGTGACCCCCCCCCCCCCCCCTATCAATACTTCCGTTTCCTCCTAGACTCCCTTTGCTATCGGCACTTGTGGGAATTGGGGGACACCAGTTTATTTAAGATTACATCACTGACCTTTATATACCAAGACAAAATTATTTAATGTCCAACCTTGAATGGAGACCGCTTCAGTGGCTGCATGGCTTAGGGCTCTCTCTCACAATATATTAGATTGCTGATAGTGTGGAGATCGATGTTCGATCACGGTAGTGTGTAATGAGGGTGATTTTCATTAAATGGTTTTCCACTCTTCCTCCACGTGAATGTGTGAACACTTCCTCTAAATTCAGTCTTCCTAATATATTAGAATAACTACTACATACGAGTATAACCCACCGGGTAGTAAGACATGGTACTAAAAAAAGCTTTTGATGATATACTTTACTTTTTTATAGCCAAGGCTATAAAAAAATAATTAAAAAATCACTAGCGGAGCCGCCATTTAAATGATAGACCTAGAGATTACATAGTCATGTTTTTATGTGCGTGTTATTGGACAGGCTCAATAAATTAGGTATGTTTTAAGATACAATTGCAGGGAAAGTTAAAATTAAAGAAAAAATTGTATGGTTAGAAATATTAGTCATTGGCACTGATTATGTAATTTTACAACTTATATTTCTAACAACTGACTGCTAGAAAAGCTACTAGACTACTTTCACGTATTCATGCTTCAAGTCATAATATCTCCTTCTGTCAATTTTCTAAGATATCACCAATACCTATAAAATAACACTAACACAAGAGTAAGATATTATAATTTCTGACCACGAAAAAAAGGCTTTTGTATTTTCTAAGAAAATGATTCCTGTGAAAATTGTATTGTACACATTAATTCACTCTCCACTGAACGTGTATATACTACGTAGGTCATATGATGATGATGATAATGATAGGGATTGTTCTCGGTTGAATGCGCAGTCGCACTGGTCTCGTTGCTACACTATAAAGTTTTTCTAAGGTGGGAGGTAAATTTTTCTGCTTTGTTCCATTGTCTCTTGCTACAAGAAGTTCAAGAACATGGTTTCCACTTCCGCCATCAGGGGCGCGTGAAGCATTGAGGATGCGCGTGGGGTGTGTATGTTGTGGCGTTGATAAATACGTTTCTGGGGTTCACCCACTTAAATAAATGTTGCATTTGTACATTATTTATTTATACAAAAATGTATGTGTTTCATTTCCTTAAGTGAAAACTACTTATATTGAACTCCGTATCACCCCAAGTTCCACTCTCTTTTCACACCACGCGTGGACTTCAGACCATACCAAGATTCGAAAAAGGTTTGTTTTTCTCATTTATTCCTATCACTATCCAGAGAGCACACTAACACTCACCTAGTACGATGTGATAGTGGTGGAGAGGCTGGGTTATAAAGTCAGCCGAGTGTACTTAGTTTTTCTTCCTCTCATCCTCTCATGCAAATTGGAGTACACATCCTCAAAAATCTACTTTACTCATTCCTCTCCTTGTCCTTGTAGTATGTGAATAGCGGGGACGAGTAATGAGACCTTGGTGTACACGCACACAGTTGTTTATTGACGCCTCCACGCGCTTGACTATGTCCGAGGCCGGTACGCTTATTCCCACTGCTTTCCGGCCATCCCTCCCACCCTGGGCGTGTATGTGACCAGCTCAGTAGCAGCAGCAAGTGTATGGAATGTGTTACCGGCTGGCCCATGGTCTCCAATCCTCTAGGTTTCGAATACTCTCACAACTCCACGTACAACAATAACTCCGGTCCGCGCCAACAGATGGTGCTGCCGCTATATGTAACATCGTGCTTGCCTCCCCTCTTCCCGTTCCAATTTACGATACGACCTCCCCCTGATGCGTTGTGACGCTGATCTAGGAAATATACCATGGTGCTTAGAAATCTACCAGGGTATTCCGGCCTTGATGCCAGTAGAATTTGTAGTTTTTAAATTAATTTACAAACTCCCTTACACGATACCTCTTATCTGCAACGGTGGACACGCAAACAAAGGCGCCAGTATTCTGGCATAGCTTTCTGGGTGACATGGAGATCGATATTAGAGATTCTGAGGGGTTTATCCCTAAATAATTTCCCTCTCTCCCTTCACGCTAATGATGGTACGCTTCCTCTAAAAGTCTACCTTCCTCATTCTTACACTCTTAGTGTAGATATACGAATATCACGGATGGATAGAATGACGTGAGGTGCATAAAAAGGTGTAATTAACGTCTATAATTTAATATCATGTTTGATTCTAAAAAAAGATTAACTTACTGTTAATGTACTTTAAATAAATGAGGTTTTCCCAATATAATAAAATAATCGAGTGCCTTTATAATATCTTACAAACAGTGGCTGAATTTTTGTCACCAATTATCTAAGCATGATTGTGTGGATCATCATCAAATCTTAGGGAGATATGGGAGATATAAGACAACTTCTGAAGATGATTCCTTTATTGAACGACCAAAACTGTGCCAAGAAACTAGCAAAAAATATTGCTTAGCAAAGATAAAAAAAAGATTAACAACATTTTACAGAATTATAAATCATAAACCTGGTCATTTTTTTATTGACTTGAATAATTTAAAGCTCTAAAAAGTATGAAACGAGCTCAATTTCGGTAAAAATGATTATGATGCCAAATTTCTTGAAAATGTTTCAAAGTCAAAGAAGTTGGCACTACATTATATACATACACACTTGATATGTTATATTTACGCATCCAAGGATGTAGAAAAGGGGTAGGGTGTTAGGGGGGTTTAGATCCCCTCTACCTGATAGACCCCCCTTAGGGGGGCATATAAACGTATACAAACTTAAATATGCTAAAGCTATAACGACATTTTCTAGTGGATCCCCAACTGTATAAAAAAATGATCTTTCTATGTCCAGGCGCTCTCTCCGCTTTTCTGTTATAATATATATAATATATATAATTCAATACATACTTTGTATAATATTCACGCACCACCATACAGTGTTTTTTAAAAATCATTTATAAATACTGCATGATACTACAATACTGTCACAAATGTATTTTTTTTTTAGAAAACCTAAAAAATTCAAGGAATTTCAAAACCTACAAAAAGTATCACCCTGTATCAACCCACCCCGCGTCTCGCTACCCGATTTAGTTTTAGGCTACGCATATTCTAACATTGTCATACTCATGACTGACCAGCGGAACTGTGCGCCACTGAGCGAGATATACAGGATGACGCAAATACTGAACTTCGCAACGGAAATACTCGTCGATTACGATCTATATCCGGAGCAGTCAATACTTACTCACCCCCTTCTTTCTCAAATGAAGGCCTCGCGAACAGTATGGCATGTCAGAATGGAACAGGCATGAATGAGGTGGTTGTATTTTCTGCTTCGTGAAGCATCACTGGAAGTGAATTCATGAATGGATCCCAATTGTTGGGGTTACACGATTCCATGGATTATTTGTACTATTTGCAACACTCAGTTGTCATTAGACGATAGTAATCTACTACACAGGTGTACACAATATCTAGTTGCACTTAGAGTAATGAAATGGAAAATTTCCCTTTAATTTGTTCCGTCAAATTTACCAATTACTCAAATGGAAATAATAAAATCGAGATAACCCAAGCTCTAAAAATCGCACTTATTTTAATTTATCCTGGATACGTTATCACCATAAACATTATCAAATGAGTTGCAACAAAGCAATAGCAGCGGTTTCAATTCTCTTCTCACACTTGCTATGATATGACTATAGTGCTTGGTGGTTAAATGCATCATTAAAGTCGGATCTGATATAGACAAGATTTTTTTTATAAATTTATATATATTCAAAGATTCCACACAAATACATACCCATCCCCTGGTATTCAATAAAGTACGTTTAAATCGTGTTTTTCAGCTCAAGTTGCGCAATAGTGCTATGGATATATGTATTATTATTATAGCAATTTCACTCTGACCTCATCGATGAGGTTTTGAATAACAGTTGATACTCATTGTATCCCACTACCCCACCACCAATTGGGGTATTCAAATTCAAATATTTTCAGTACTACTGCCTATCCTAAAACATTTATCTTCCATTTCGATTGGTAATTTTTTAAATATTATATTTGAATTTAAGAGACTCAAGCGCAAAGATAACAATTCAGAACGTCCTCAACATATACGGATTTGGATTCGTAGATATGTAGTTGTGGTACTAGAACCGTATCTATACAGCACCACTTTAAATATGGCGTCTAAAATAAACTAAGGCACATTTGATATTACAACTGCCATTTTTTTTTCTACCTTGAACCCATGTTGTAGTTTGTTAGTGAATACATTTGTAATATGTATTGTAAACAAAGTATAAATCCTAGCTATATCTGAGAATGTAAACGTGAAGATTGTACAATGTGTAATTCACAGTGGCATCATAACTAATGAAGACTAAAGTATAAATTATTAAACGCTATGAAAAAGGTAATAAGTTCATAGACATTGCACATGCTTACAAAATGAATGTATTGACTGATAAACAATAATTTTAAAATATAAATTCCGTTAATTCAGCACGTACAAAGTTTTATACAAGCCACAATCATTTTAAAGAAAAGAGGCATATTAATAGAATAAATGACAATATTTTTGATATATGGATTTAAGACAAGAAACACCAATGAATGCCAATAACTCTTATGCTTATTCAAGATAAAACATTGTATTTAAGCATCATTTGACATACGGAGCTTTTAAACTTGCGTGGACACCTTTATAATGAATTAACTGCATAATTTAAGAACTCAATACTACATTTTACAAATTTCTAAAATACAGATTTTAAAGTAGTAAGAATCTTTGCCTGGGGCTACTAATATGACAAGAGAACAACGTGAGAAAACCTTTAAAGTGGTCAACCAGCAACCAAGAGAGTTAGGTAGTCTTTCAATTCCTGTTTTATTTGAGTTTCACATAGGGTAGTATGTCAAAGGGCCGTGCCGTTAGATAAGAATGGTATTAATTAGGTCTGGTTACTGCGACTTGCTTGCAAATATGAGTGACTATGAGTCACCCACACGCTCTGGCGACCAGAGCCCTAACTCTTATACTCGTCCATAAATGCTCTGGACCAACACATGCGGTGTGAAGTTTGGAGTTTTGCTTTTCCTGGCTTTTACCTGCTTTCTACAAATCTCTACGCTTAAGAACTCCACTTATGTGAAGGTTTTTCTCTTCATACTGCTATATTTCTTATGGTGAATGACATTAATCCGAAGCTTAAAAATCACTAAAATCATAGTCAATTATTTTACAATATTGTGTTGTCATCTTGTTATAAAATTACTGTATTTATTTTAGTAAGGCTTGATCTATGCTTCTAATAATTTATTTTGCTCTCAAAACTAAGACAATTAGTTTGAAACGGCCTTGAAAATAAAATAATTTCACCTTTTCATGTTTTTTTAGAATTTATAAAACATCACTCTTATAGGGCCTAGTCGACATCTTACATGCTAATCATATTTTGGAATAACAATTTATTAAAATATGGTGTGGAATATCTAAAAGTTTGCAGTGATTATCAGCACCCACCCCTTAATGTGGGGATATAAAGAAGGCGAGTTAGGGACAATATTTTTGTAGTTTTAATAGCAAAAATCTTTTGAACAAAGTAAATAAAATGGTGGTCTAGTAGAAACAGAGTTTTTATTGAAGGGTTTCCTGGAATTTAATGAAAACATTTTCTCTTAATTTAAAAAGTTTTTCATCTAATACCATGTTCATGAAATATATTCAACAACTGTTGATATCACCATGTGAAGAAAATTAAACTCTATGTTTCTACAAGGGCAATATTTTATTTATTTTAGTCAATAAATATTTTGCTATAAAAAATATAAAAATAGTCAACCATATCTTGGGTTCCCTACAACCCAACCTTAAAATTCTTGTTTTGGAATTTCACACGTTTCGAGCAACGTATTTACCCTTCATTTATCCTTAATCCTTATTCTTATAAGTTTGGGCCATAGTGTAATTGATACAATCAAAACTGTTACCTTTCAGGGTAAACAAAGTGTGCGTGTTATGAAACAAAGTTGAGAGGTGTTCGCTCGTTTTACTTGGCCACTGTGCAATAAAACACTATCTTTATCAGAGTTAGTGTAATGCTGTCAAATACTCATATTCGGAGATGTGGAGGAGGTTGAGATTTTAATCTCGGTCAAGATGGTTTTTAACTTATGATTTACAATGAAGTTTTATAATTCTGTCTCCGCGCTAATGTAGATGCATTGTCTTTATAGTACACTTAACATCATGACTCTTTAGAACTATTATTATAAGTTGCAGATGGTTAAAATGAGCAATAAGAAGTTTAGCGCTAAACGATCACACTTACAAGCTATCTTATCTGAGAGGACAATATAAGTAACTAAATGGGGCGATCATATCGTACCAAGTTTCTCATATTATCTCTCATAGTACGGAATAAAATTTTCAAAAATCGTTCTTCAATAAACTACGTCTACATTATTTCTCTAAAAAAATACATATAGAAAAACTTATGCAAATACAAATTTTGAGCATAACATGCAAACAAATTTAGATTAAAAAAAGTAATCAGTAAGTTATCCTTAATTTTAAAGTTAGAATAAAAAAATCACTATTTCTTCTTGAAGTACGTCCAAATAGCATATAAAAATATCAAGTTTGAACGAAATCGATCAAATATATTGAGCCGAGACCATAGACGAGTGAGAAACAGACTCTCAACCTGGCGCGGGTTTTGTTGCGCTCCTTTTGCCAGCTTGAGTGCTTCAACACTGGGCCTCGCTAGTGGCACTGATCGGTGATGTTATAACTAACCACAGCGATCCTAGTGTTGAAGGACTCAAGCTGCCAAAAGGATCGCAACTACTTTAACCTGGAAGTTGGGTGTCTGGGTATTTTAAGTGTCTTTGGCCGTACCTCACTCTACAAACAGATGGGCGGAATTGTATCAGCCACTTTTTTGTAGTTAAAGCTCTATCATCATCTTGAAGTCGAAAATGTTAATGATTACAATGCTTTCTCTTTATGAGAAATTAAAAAATAGCTAGTTGTGCTCGAACCTCAAACTGCCTAGGTAGTAACACACACATCCGTATACGATGACCCTGTCCACTCGTTCACAAAGACGGGTGACTGAGATACCATGCGTGATTTGGAGCCACTAGGGTGGGAAGATTGAGACATGAAATATGAATAAATGTGCAAGAAGAACGTCGCAAAGTAGAGTCGACAGGGGGTAGGAGGATCGGGGGTGGGGACGCCGGGAATAAATTGCGACAGCTGCGTCCATCCCACACTCCTCAAGAACCTTTTCACCTTGTCACTTTTCGCAAGGGAAGGTTTTCCACTCTGTATAACAGAACACTTCAACTGGAGTACACGTTGCTATAGTAAAATATTGAACCCCTTTTACCCTTTACAAAACATTCGTACTCACTAAACCTGCACCAGTGAGCGCTTAGACTTAATGTCAGGTTCATCTAGTCTAGTTTTTCAGTGACTGACATGTCAGAGTTCTAATTCCAGTCAGATGTATTAAGGAAAAAAACATTTTTTTATAGATACGTTGACACATCTACCACGTCCGCCATAGTAAAAAGGCTACGCATGCACTGTCTAGTAGTAATTTATTTTCATAAGTAGGTCTACCTTTAACACTGTAGCTTTATTTTTTGTTTAATTTCCGTGTCATATTACTTGTTCGGGTGATACGCCACTATGCCTATTAATTACTTTAGTTTTTTCACCCCGTCTTGCGGGTGTATTACAGTTGGACCACACCTGCGTTTAAAAGGGTATCATTAATCCCACATTACAGTTGGGATACAAGTTTAGCTGCGTTAAAAAGGTTAGTGTTAATCCCACATTACTGTTAGACCACGAGGTTCTTCTTGGGAATTGCAACAAGGTGTACTGGTGTACTAACTTAGCTCCGGTTGTTGTGGTGCTCCCTTTAGGATGGTTGTAAATGTTTTCTAAAGCTGAGTGAAAAACAGCAAATGATGTCTAGTAAGACACCACAAAATGCTTACCTAATCTAAACTAACATAGTCCAATCTACCCTACGCTAACCTAGTATAACCTAACCTAAACAAGCCTAACCTAATGTGAAGCAAAAATATTTGTGGGGATGAATTCATATCTACCCGCAGGTTTCTTAACTATTAGTCTTCTTGGTCAGTGATCGTGGCCCAACTAAGTTAACATGATAATCCTCCTGGTCAGTGATCGTGGCCCAACTAAGTTACGACGATAATCCTCCTGGTCACTGATCGTTGCCCAACTAAGCTATGATGATAATCTTTCCGGTCAGTGATCGTGGTCCAACTAAGCTGTGGACTTTTGTGATCAGGGGTTCCACGGCCAGACTGCTATATGCCACGTCTCACTAACTCTTCAAGTTATCAGCATTTAATTGCACTAATGGACTAAAGATTTGTATTTATTTATTTACACTATCTATCCCGATTCCTAGCATGTAGCTCGGGACCTAGATCTACATCTTGAATTAACGTTACATCTTTTAGCTATGTTTTTTTAAATACAATAATAAATTTAGAATAAACACCTAAATCTACAAGTACTATTTGTCCTTCTTTCCTATACCTAACCTACTAGTTGGCTCGCCCCGGGTATATTACGCCCCCGGTACCCTGCCCCGCTGGGTGTTCCATCGCACAGTGGGGCTATAGATGGAGGCATAATTTAGAAAATATGTACTTTTACTTGTTTGGATTCAGTGAGAAACAATTTAGGAAAATAAATCTTCACTACACTTGGCCGGGGTTTGAATACTGACTTCTCGTCACCGGAAAACCAGACTTGACGAGCTTAACGTTTATTCTGCGTGCCCACAGACTTAATCAAATTGGAAAAAATAAGCATAAATCATAGAAAAGGTGCCACCATTTGCTTAAAGAGGGGTCTATAAAGCTACAATGATAAAACCCCTAGTGCTACCTGTCGAGATGCAAACTTCTATTTTATCGTCATCGTCCACCCATTTTATGACACTTGGCGCCTTTCATCACGTGATCATAGGCACGGATCTAATAGAACTAAATCTTCGAAAGTGTAGTGGTTCAGATGACGTCACAGTCAAGAGAAATATTGATTTTATCCAGCACAGGTGCATTGGCTGGGTATGAACAATTCTAAAAGTACTTACTAAACTGCATTATAATATTAGGAAGAGTAAGAAGGAAATACCAAATGCAGGATTCTATCAAGGCTGGAGACAGATACGAAAACACAAAAAAGAGACTGGTCCAGGATTGAGAGCATAGGAAGAATATCATGACTGGACCTGCCAAGAGACAGAACTAACCTGATGATGATGATGATGATTATTATTATTATTATTATTATATTAGAGTTGAGTTCCTCTCACAACAATTTCAACAAAATAAAGCTGCTCTCGTGAATGAATCAGACTTTTTTACTGGATAGAACATTGGTATAGTTTAATATAATTTATTTAATTTTTTTTAATTTTACGTGTTTTTGCCAGCAATATCTATTTAAATTAACCATCCAGAAATTAAAAAAAAAGTTTAGATTAATATTAATTTACCACGCCAGATTTCTCTGGATATGGGATGGTAAAAGCACACCGAAGAAAAACTGTTCCCAGGTCAGCTGATCGGATCTCAGGTCTGAGTCAAACGTGTTAACCACTCGCCCAACACTTTACGGTGTACACATGCTATAGGAACAGAATGTACTTATATTGGTTAAAGAAGAGGGGAGTGGGGGGGTTAATTGGGGTGCCAAGGAAGGGGAAGGAAGGGGGGCGGTGTAACGAAAAGGGAAGAAAATTCGCTCAAGAAAATTGGTTGATAACTTTCGTTAAAAGTTATTAATATTTCACCTTGTCTTTTCTCTTTGTCCTTGCTTTTTGCTTTCCCACGGTCCGTCATTCTCTTTCCCTTCTCTTTACAGAACCCTTTAGTCTCCATTCAGCCGTTCACTCAAATATGGCGTCCAGTGAACCGTGAGAAAAAGTTGAATATTTCTTGTCCCTTTTTTTTCAATAGGACATTTTTATTTATTAATTTTCCTGTCCTCGTGACTGAGTGGTAAGGGAGGTCAATTAATTTTTGTTGTCGCATGTTTTCTAACCCTTTGATGTAGCCACTTCTTACACTAATTTAAAGGCACATGATGGGGTAGGTGATTTTTAAAAGAGAATATACCAAAATGTATCTGGATACATGATGGGTCAACGACTTAATGGATTTCGTTCAAACTTTATATTTAGATGCTATCTGGACATACCTAAGTAAGTTATCCTTAATTTAAAGTTGGAACTAAAATAATGATTTCTTCTTGAGGTATGTCCAGATAGCACTTAGCATTTATATTGACAAATCGATTACATTTTTTTTACTATGTTTGGGTTTGAGTGAATCCTTGTCCATTTATAGATTTAAAAAGAAAAATATTGAATATTTCAGAAAATACAAAAATTGGACGCTAAGCTTAGAAAGATTTTTATTTTTTGCTCTTTCTCCTACCATCAAGAAAATTAGTAACATGCCACAATTTGAAAACAATTTGTTTAAATTATTTAAAGTCTTATATTTTGTAAATTTATTTTTAAATACAAAAAATACCTTATACTTGAATGCCGATGATAGGGAGATCAGGGCTCGCATCACAGTTTGGTGTACTGCGGGTGTTTTTTCTTATAAAATTTTTCAAATATTCATACACGCAATTGCAGGTAGACTTTCTCTAAATTTAACTAACCTTCCTCATCTCTAACACAACTTGCGTAACATAGTAAATATGCGTACAGCTCGAATAAGTAGTAAGACACGGCGACCAAAATAAAATTCAAAGTTTTATAAATTTTATTTTTTACTGTCGCCCTTTTTCGTCTCGTTGAAATACTATATCAAACTATTCCTGTCGTCTGGTTACTAGACCCGAACGCTACATATATTTAAAAAAAAGAACTCTTCTTTTCTTCTCTCTTTTATTCTTATTTTGTGGTGACCGCCGCATCATCAGGTCGAGTAAACAATAATTTACAAATGTTTGTTGTAAAGGTTCCTCTCCCTCCGCCCTTTTTCATACAACCTGGCACCCTGGTGGAACGTGCCTTACTGCCCAAAAATGGTAAAGTGGGAAGGGGTGAGTATAAAAACAGCTGAATCTTACGAGAGTGAACAAACAGCACAGAACAAGATAGCGTACATATTTTCTTTGGACTTTTTTTTTTGTATTGATACAGATAAGGCAAAATCTATAATTTTTATACATATTTGAGGTGAAATACGAGATTCCTACTGGGGTATTGAGATGCTTTGTACACATTCAGAAATCCCTCTTTATAAGAAGGGTTTTTGTGAATTTAAAATTTGACTCACCCCAAAATGAAGCCCTCTAGATCAGTGTTTCTTAACCTTTTATTACTCGCGGCTCCATATATATCCTCAAATATTTTCGTGGCCTCATAGTTTTTTACTAACATATTATTCATTAAGATTTATTCTAAAATAGTGGCTTTATTTACTGATTATAATAACAAACAAATATAATAAACAGAAGTTAACTCACCTAAATGTATTTAATGGGGCCTGTTCTGTTGAAAACATTCCACTAATTTGTTTATTATTGTTTCAATTGTATTACCTAATATTATCCGTAAGCAGGATTCGATTCGGAGTCAATTTCACTGCTTCGTTTTAATATTTATCATCGTGGAGAAACTCTTTTCACATAAATAAGTAGAAACAAAGGCAACAAGCAATTTTGAATGGCAATTGTAAACAAATGTGGATTATATGTACTATCTGTGATGACTATTATACGTGCTTCCCCTCTCCTCCATTACCCCGGAAAATCGAGTCTACTGTACTTACATGCTTACGATCATCAATTCCTTTTTACAAAATGTAAAATTTAAGATAATGAACTTAGGTAATAAGCAAATAACATTTCCGAGGCCCTCCCCCCAAAAAAACAACCTTTCGTGCCCCCCCTGTTAAGTATCGCTGATCTAGAGGTTTCACTCGAGTTTTTATGGTAAAAACAATCCGTATTCTCGGGTTGTAGTTTTTACATTTACAATATCGTTGTTCATTCTCTCTCACAGTAAAAATATAATATGTTTTTAGGGTGATACGCACTTGTAAAAGTCATGAAATTTTTGTATGACAGGGAAAAGTCATGAATAAGTCAGGAAAATTAAAAAAGCTATTGGTATTTTCAGATATATTTGTGATTATTTGCCAAATATAATACAATACTTGCCTTTTAACAAACGCAAGAAATACTTATTTATTTTTATTTTTTAGCACCGCGTATTACTACCCGTCCGGGATATACGCTTAATTACTAACTACACTAATGGATTAGGAATTGGGAAGGTTGAATTTAGAAGAAGTGAACCCGCATTTGTGCGGAGACTGTAAAACCATGTAGGAAAAACCACCCCAGTTCACCCGACCGAGGTTCGAACCTTGATCTCCCCGTCCTCAGTAGTCTAGCTCAACATGACTAGCGCGTTAGCAAACTACGCCACCGAGGTGGGTCAGCCTCACTTATTTATTTGTTTATTAATACAATTTTTGAAAACTCAATTTTGCCAAGAATTATGTGTTCAGTAGACTATTAAAGACACAACTTGATAACTACACGATTCTTTATTCCTAGCTTTGTAATACAAAAAGGCTAGTTGGATCGATACATTAACATGGAAAGTCTTCGAATTTCAAAATGATTTTTCCCTTAATTTTTTAATTTCACACTCCTCCTCTACCCTTGACACACTTAATACTCGATCATTGCACCAGAAATTTGAATAGCCCTATATGGGTATCAGGATAGTCATATTCGCAAATATTGACGCCCTCAAAGCACTGGCCTTAATCGAACCAATGTCTCATATACCTGTTTTGAACACTATATATGAACATGTTACACAGACAAATGCGTATTTACCCACATTTGTGTACACGCGGACCAATTACGTCTGGTTTAGTGGTGAAAAGTTCGGGGTTCAAATTCCAGGCGAGTGTAGTGAGATGTTCAAACTCCTAAATGGTTTCCCACACTACATCCACGCAAAATTTCTCTTAAAGTTGAACTTCCTCATACCTATCCTATTAGTGTAATACAATTTTGATATCCTGGGTAACAAGTAAGAATGGTTAAAACCAAATGTATAGTAATTCTTGTTCATTCTCGTGAAACTCTTGTAGAGTATAATTCTTCTACCCTCCCACAAACACCTACACGGTTGTATTATTTGTAGGTTATATTCACGTTTCCAAGACTTTATTGAACCTCAGAAATGTGACAAACTATTTTATTGCTCCAGACTTCCCAACAGTTCTTTATAATGACCGCGAGTACAAATAAATAAAACCCCTACATGTATAATCTGTTTTAATAAAATAAGACACGTATTTAAAAATAATTGCTCATACATTACAATTTTCTTTACTTATAAAACATAGGCACTCATTCATTTATATTAAATAATTCTCTAATTTTTGTTTGTGAGAAAATAGACTCTAGATATAGATGAAAACTTCCCATAAAATTCTCCAGAAAATATTCCAGAATATTTTCTTGTAAATATTTAAATTAATTGAACTTCAGAAAAAGATTATGGCATTCGTAAAGTCTTTAATTATAATATTGAAGTATTGACATATCTGGTCTCCCACATATCCGATGTTAGTAGGCTAACACATTCAACCACCAAGTTCTGTCTCATGTTAACGTCCTTGTGATTAACTAAATTGAACTGGAAAAATTAAAACTTTGTATCTCCTGAGTGCATACATTTCATTTAGAAGGCTAGAAAGTTTTCCAGAAGCAAATAAAGGAAAATCTTCCCAAATGTAAATTTTGTTTATATTGACCCTTTTATGTCTGCCTCTGTGATTCAGTGGTCCGAATTCCTGGCCTTAGGTCTATTGGTCTCGGGTTTGATCTCCGACATTTTCAGATTTTTTTGTGTGAAGCAATGGGTCTGTAACGGGTCAACTCAGCCTCATGAAGACAATGAGGGGCTACTTGAATAAAGGTGACCTGGTGGTCTAGGGTAAGGTGTCAGACTTCTATGCTGGCGGCCGGGTTCAATCCTCGGTCCGGCACAGATTTATCTGATTTCCAAACCTTCCTTCACCTCTGACAAGTTATCTTGTGAATGTGGGGAATGCCAGCCTCCACCGTGGTTCAGATTCCACGTTAAACTGTAGGTCCTTCATTTCATCTCACAATCACCCTACCACTACACATTAGCGTAAGAGCGTATAACCGAACGGGTAGTAAGACGCGGTGCTAATAATAATAATACTTGAATAAAGAAGTAGCTACTCTGGTCTATAAAATTGATTTAAACGGTCGAAGGGTTCTTTGTGTTGACCACATGACACCTTATATTCGAAAATGCGGGCACTATCTTTTCAAACATGCAACGGCCACTCGGTTGGTATAGCTTGCCTGGAGTTTTTTTTAAGTCTTTTATAGATTGTAAAGGGGATCATGAAAAATTTACTAAACACCTTTTAATCAGGCTTAATCCACTTTAAGACATGAATGTGGTTCCCACCACTTTTATAGACGAACGCTGGTGCATTTATTTAACATTCGTCTCTTTCATCTTGTCGTACTATATATTATAGTTGGTCACCGATAACCGTTACTGGTAATACTCACCCTCCTCACTCCCTACTCGTGCATCATGTAATATTTGGCCGCTGATATTCAGTACTTGAGTTGATATTTTTTGTGCACAGTGTCTTACTACTCATTCGGACTATCCGAATATTCACATTATGTGGGATAGGGTTGAGAAAGGCCGTGTACCCATATTTGCGTGAAGGGAAAGTGGGAAACTATTGAGTAACAAACACCCTTAGGTCATCCAACCATGATTAAAATTTCTACCTCTCCATCACAAGAAATTCAGTTTATTGCGAGAGTGACGCCCTATACCATGTGACCACCAGTGCGGGTTATTTTTAAATGTTCACAGCAGTCGATCTTTGCAATCTAAAATTCACGAGACTTCCTCGTGTTAGACTGACTTGCTGATGACGGGAGATCGTGACTTTAATTCCGCTCGGGTCTACTGAGGGTGTTTTTCTCCTGAATAGTTTCTCACTCTCCTTCCAGCAAATGCGGGTAGATTGCCTCTAAAGTGCTTCCTTCCTCATACCTACCCTATTATAGGAATTACCATATATGTATAATAACCTAAACAGAGAATAGGTGTGCACTAATTATATATATGTGTGTGTATACACACAGGCCTATATTGGGGTGAATTTACTCCAAGCCAGTCTTATCGCCATGCTCCTAAGAGTAAGTAGTCATACTGCTAGGGCTTGTGCCAAACATTGTCCAATCACTTTTACGAGACATTATAAGTTCGAATCACTGCAGGTTGGTCAAAGTTTGTGAGAAACCAGAGGAGTTACGGTTTTTTTCTATGAGTAATGTAAATATTATACCTTAGTGTCAATAACCCCTTTGGCCCCACTCTATTGTATATCTCTATATGATACTAGTGTATAAAGTTCCCGTAATATAAACGATAAGAATAACTTATTTGATCCACCTTAAACGGTGGCCACGTTGATCATTGCGTTAGGCTCGAAATATCTAGAATAAAGGTGATGGGGGAGGTTGATGTTCGAAACTCGTTTAGATGTGCTAGAACAGTGTGTGTGTGTGTGTGTGTGTGTGTGTGTGTGTCTGTGTGGTGGGGTGGGGAGTTGTGGTGGGGGGGGGGGGGGGGGGGGGGCTGGTGGAGTGTAAGGCTGGACGAGAGAGATCCTTGCTTTGCAGGAAAAAACATTAATTTTGAGCAATTCTATTTTACGACTATAAATAGGGCACAGATGAATTTATTAAATTGAATATTGAAAAAAAGTCATACATTTACTCTAAATTAATAAGTAGCTATAGTAACAATTTTTGGATTATTTTAAATTCTAACCTTTATAATTTTTATAAATAATTATTCAGATTTATTGGCTTAAACTTGGTACTGTGATTCTGTGGATCACTTGATAATCAGCCGTGGACCACACTTTGAGAAACACTACACAAGGAGGTTTTTTTCCACACATGATTCCTCGCTATGCTTTTCTCGTTCCCTCATCATGCTAATGCGGGCGTTCTTCCCCTAAATATCCTTCTCATACTTATTAAATCCTTGTTTTAAAACTCATAAACTAAAAAGAAAAGGGAAATTTGTTAAGTGTGTTGAAAAATTAGTCCAGGCTTTATTCAACCAGAGTGTACCTAGAGTAAAAGTTGAGATACAGCGTGTTTGATGATATAAAGTAGTGTGTACGTCATGTCTTTTCTGGTCCCCCCTTGTGCCTCTTTGCTTCAAACTCCGCGCCGCCCACGTTGATTGCAACAGGGCTGAAAGGGAGGTTGTTGCTCCAGTAACCGAAAGATCTTAACTCCAGACTCAACAAAGACAAATGCCTACCCGTAATTTCATACCCACACAATTTCATCCATTACCCATAACGGTGTCTCAAAGTTAGGTACTCGCAAGGCACTTAGTATCCGTTGATGTGGGCTTTGATGCTCAAATCCCAACTGATTCCAATGAAGGGCTTTCTATTCATGTTATTTTTCCTTTCTCTCCATGAGAATGCGGGTATATTTATTTACATTCTACCTTCCCACTAGTGTAAATATGCTGATAGTACGAAAGGGTTTTTAACACGCAGTTCACGACAAACAAATAAACATACAACCCACTGATAATTATTGAAAGTCCCAGGCACCAATACAATAATTTAGGAATAGCTATTGTTTAAAAATACCAGTAAAAATAGGCACGTATTAGATAGCTAAAATTATTACGATACTATAAAGACACATGGCTGACTCACTCACTGACATTCATGTTCACCCACTTCCAGATGAGCTAGAAACTTGACATTTGGCAAACTTATAGCTTCTAGCCTTTAACTGACGGGAAAGTTCCAAAAAGTTGAAAAATTTCAATTTTTATTCCCCAAAAATTTTCAAAATGGCTGAGGAACTTTAAAGTCGGCGCGGACCTTTCTTTGGAGGTCTCTTGTAGCTAAACGGTAGGACCTTTTAAAAAAACGGCTTTGGAATTACATTATTTTACATCCATTTGCAAAGAAAACTTGCTGGGGGCTTGAGGTCGGAGCCCCCAACGATCAAAGCGAGTCAATATCATAAAAGGATATATAAAGCTGGGAAACGAACAAATTAGCAAATCTCATGGCTCAAGGACATTTTTAAAAAGTCATTGAAATTTTCCAATATTTTTGTGATGGTTTGCAAAATCCAAAGTTAAAAAGTGAAATACATTTTAAACAATATTTTATCTTAGTTTTATGTTATTTTATATAGATTCACATATTTGTCTTAAGTTATTCCAACGTTTTTCAAACTGCGCTCCAAGGAGTCCCTGAAGTAAAGAACATATACCAGTATTAACGAATTGTCCTTAAAAGAGAGAGTATAACTTATAAAAATTCAAGAAATTATTTAAAAACCAAATTTCAAGGAGAAGAAATCACAAAACTTTGGGTTTTAAATACCCACGTAATACTTCTAAATAGAAACAAAAACAAAATTTGAAATTTTATATCCGTTTTGCTACAACATATTTTTGTGGGCCAAACTTTTTTCATTGTATATTGCTACATGATTAAATAAAGAAACAGGCTATAATATGTATATATATGTATATATACATATATATGTATATATATATATAAAATTATCTGCGCTTGTATGTGACAGCCATAACTCCAAGTATTTAAGTTAAGTACTTTGTGATAAAAGCAAGCGCACACAAGCCCATAATAAATAAACAAATATACCGATTTAATTTTGCATTTTGCAAGTGGAACATTTTTGCACAAAAAAATAGATATGAAATGTATTTTTTCTTTAAATATTTACAAAAGGATTAATTTCTAAAAATAAAATTATATGTCGCTATTGAATGTTCATTATATGACTAAACATTTTTAAAGATCACCAGTATGATATTTGCGCAAAGGCGCCTTCAGTCTAAAAAGTTTGGGAACACTTGATATAAATAGTTAAGGATCTACGCTTTTGTACGGAGGAAAATAACTCAAGTGTTCCCAAGCTTTTTAGACTGAAGGCGCCTTTGCGCAAATATCATGCTGGTGATCTTAAAAATGTTTAGTCATATAATGAACATTCAATAGCGACATATAATTTTATTTTAGAAATTAATCCTTTTGTAAATATTTAATGAAAAAATACATTTCATACCTATTTTTTTGTGCAAAAATGTTCCACTTGCAAAATGCAAAATTAAATCAGTCCCATTACAATGTTATTAATTTATGCACAGTACTAAAACTATCCTATAAACTTTCACAGTTTTTTAAATAAATATAATGTACAGTTATATTAGCCCGATTTATGAAAAAGGAGGGTTAACACAAATTACAGCCCAGATGCACGAAACTCCTAAAATCTCCGACTACTGTTTGTTTGTATTTTAAGAACAACATCATTGAGCTTATCTGGTTGTCATAGCAAATTGACAAATCATGAGAAATATAAAGAATGTTTTATATTAAATTTTAAGTCTGGGGACAATGTTTACTTTTCAATAATAAAATAAATCTATTTAAAAATATGAAATACAAATAAATAAAATAAATTTTGTTTTCAAGTAAACCAACATTTATCATGCTCCTAATTATTTAAATAAAAAAAATCCAGATTAAAAAAATTATATTTTGAGAAATGAAGACACAATTATTTATTATGTGTTTAATAATGGCTGAATTAATGAGAATGAAAGTTGACAAAAGTGAAATAAAAAAAATATATAAATGTGTTAGTATAATCATTTATAAAAATAGATTTGATGCTCGTAGTTCAGTTTTTATAGAATAATTTAGAGTAATAAATGTTATTGGATGGTTCTAAGATAAAAATAAAAACATCTCACCCATAGATTTTATCTTCAGTTTAAAAAAAAACGTAGAAATGTATTGAAAATTTAAATTCATCATAATACAGTTAATATTTATGAACTATCCTCACAAACATCCCCCCCCCCCCCACTCCACTGCTAGTTGGGATCCAGGGCTAGTTGTTGACACATTAACTTTCAACTTTAATACTATTTTGATTATATTTACTCAAGTGGTAAAATTCACAAATGTCCATCTATGACATTTTTAAAACTACGCCAAAATAAAGAACCTCGATCAAAATTCAAATTGTGCCCGCTCACTTTCGCCAGGGACAGTTCGGAAATGTTCCATCCTGGAGTCGAAGATACCACTCCTGAAACTGATGATATTAACATGGTATATATAAGAAATAACTGTAAAAGTGAAAACAGTCTGAAAATATAATAGAATCGATACAAGATATTAACTTTTCTTTTTAAATTGACATATCACGAAATTCGAAGGTTGCGGTGTTTAAATGTCAATAAGACTTCTTCTATCTTGTCTGGTCTATTTCTCTCTTTCACGCTAGTTCTGATTGCTACTAGGTGCGCCAGCTAAAACAGAAGGACAATGACCTTAAAAAACTAGGTGAAATTTGAAAGGATTAATCAACTCGAACTGGTAAGTGTTCAATATATTATCGCCCATTGTTTATTTATATATTATATTTATATGTCTTCTTATATTCGTCGAACGTTCAGATGCGGTGTTTGTTTCTATAAAATAAACGTTATAGAAATATGGAATTCTCGGCTAATTTTTCAAGCTCCATGTGCTTGTATTTGAATAATATTTACACTTAAAACACTATAATGCCATTAAAATGTTGTTTTATCACACCCCATAAGCTGTAAATGAGTTTATCTCATAGTGGCAACGACCCTCGATTAATTCTTGTCTTGGTTAACACCCTCCTAATAATTTTGAATACTATGTTTATTAAAAGAAAAATGAGGTAAAAAATTATTCAAAAGGTTTATATTAAAAGTGGATATCTTTACGAATACCAATTCTTAAAACTCTGGAGTTTTAGTTAGTCTTTTATTGAAAACTATGTATTTTTTTATTTATCACATTGAATATAAAACAAGGCTGGATAAATATATACTATTGTCTAGAAAAATCTGGAAAACTCAGGGATCTTCAATACCTGCAAAGTTTTTATCCATGAATTTACTTAAAAATTACGTGTGGAACGAATGAAACCGAAGCCTTTGTCTCAGCGAGCCAGTGCTCTAACCACGTGGTCATTCATCACTCACATTTCCCTCGTACATTAGGCAAACCAGGTATATTGTGGGTAAATTTTCATAAATTATTTTCCACACTCCGTCCATACAAATTTGGGTATATTTATTCATTAATGTGTATGTAATTATAGTAATAATATGAGCATCATAGTTCCTAAAAGGCCACATGAGGCCATTTATTCTAACATATCTGTGCCAGAGGGAGAGGGTAAAAGTGTGGAGGGGGCTGCTGTACAAGGATATTAAACCAATGTGGGGGTCCTTTTAAAACATAATACGGTTGTCTCCATCCGGCTAACAGATGAGTTTTAAATTGCTTAAATCAAACCGTAATTGACGTTAAATTCCTAAGGACTATAATAAAGTTTGTCCTCCTCCAAGAATAAGGTGGGGGCAGGGTTGGGTGTACCTGGTGGTATCACCGGCTCCCTCAATGTTGATGGCTTTAGCGGCGTTAGGATCAGGACATATATATATGTTGCCTTTTTTGTAGTTTCACGTGTATACGAAGAATAGAAAAGATAGTGAGTTACTAAGAAAATAAATGGCTTAGCATTGTTTTACCAAAATTTGTTTTTATTATTATGTTCATCTATTCCTTAGATAATAATAACTGTTTTGGGCATAAGCCTATTGTCTGTGTTTATATGGCTGATGGAGAGTTAATGAGTTATTACAGTTTCCATTCATTTCCGGCAAGCCCTTACAAAATATGACACAAGGCCTTTGCCCGCCTTGTTCGAATTCCGGTTGTCATAAAGCATAACATCAGGTGATATTTTTCATAACTAAGCATAACACATTTTTTCCAAGTGAAGGATAAAGTCATTGACAAAATAGGACTTTCCAAAGCCAGTTGGGTCAAAGGGATTTTTAAACTTGTTCATAATGTTTGTTACTGAGTTATATTATTATTATATTATTATTATTATTATTATTATATTATTATTATTATTATATTATTATCACCGGTTTACTATCCGTTCGGTTATACGCTCTTACGCTAATGTGTAATGGTAGGGTGATTGGGAGATGAAATGGAGACCTAAAGTTTAAGGTGGAATCCGAACCACGGTGGAGGCCTGGCATTCCCCACATTCACAAGATGTCTTGTCAGAGGTGGAGGAAGGGTTTGGTAATCAGATAAATTTGTGCTGGGACTGAGTTTATAAACTAGGTGAGATTATATTTATAGGATAGGAGGGGGCGTTTGGGTGTGATATTATTATTATTGGCACCGCGTCTTACTACCCGTTCGGGTTATACGCACTTACGCTAATGTTGAATGGTAGAGTGATTCTGAGATGAAATGGGGGGCCTACAGCTTAACGTGGGATCCGAACCATGGTGGAGACCTGGCATTTCACACATTCACAAGTTGTTATTAATACATGTCTTTTCCGAGGTAAAGAAAGGGTTTGGAACTAAGATAAATCTGTGCCGGAACCAAGGATTGAACCCCGGACTCCTAACACAGAAGTTTGACACCTTACCCCTGGAACGCCAGGTCACCATGGGTGTGATATTAAAACACAAACATGATAGTTTTAGAATATTTATTTACAATATTGAAAGCATGGCTTACACCATGAACACCATCTAAATATAATATTAATAATATGAACAGCATAAAAAGTTACTAATAGCTAACACTATTTAAAGTTTTGTTTTTAAGTTATTTTTTAGCACCGCGTATCACTACCCGTTTGGGCTATAAACTTATATACTAATTACACTAACGATTTTAGGGACTAGTAAGGCTATATTTAGAAGAAGTTCACCCACATTTTCGTGGAGAGTGAGTGAAAACTCTTTTTGAAAAACCACCCTCATTACATCCGACCGAGATTTGAACCTCGATATTTCCGTCATCGGCAGTCTAGTCTACTGCGAGAGTAGTGCGTTAGACCACGCGGCCCCCAAAGCGGGTGTTTATTCAGTCTAAAGGAAACAATATATATTTTCTTGACGTTGTGCCCCCAGTACAAGAAAAAAAAAATCTCGGAACAGACCTTTTACCTTACACAAATCTAAACACACAAATCGTGGCATAAATGAAGGTTTTATTTAAAAGAATTTAAATATTTACAAACAAAAGGTTTCATTAAAATTATGTATGAACAAAAATTAAATATATACAAAAGAAAAGCTTAAATTAAAAATATTTACAAAATGTAATATTTACATTTTAAATGCAACTAGAAATAACCAGGTAGTGAAAGGTTTAACTACCAAATAAGAACAATAAAAAAAATCTCGGGTATATAAAATAAAGCAAAAAAAAAAAAAAAACATAAATATGTATCATATTTTTTAAGTTGTAAATATTCATTTTATATGAGAAAGTAACAATTTTTTCGCCTAAGAAGGTGTTCACGGGCTGTTCCTAGGGGTCCACGGCAACCCCCAAAATGTAACAAAATAAAAAGTTAAAATTATGACTAAACAACAGTAGACCTAATCTTAATCAATAAAAAACATCCCCTCATTCTCCTCACCCACCTGCGCAGTGCTACAAGAAAAACAAGTATAAAAATAGACTTAACATGTATTATTATTTTCGAGTCAAAGTGTCCAGCCTTCAACCTGATCTTCAAGAAGTGATTGGAAAAAAGAAGAGGTTTAACTTATCTCAAACTAAAATTAATAAATTTGAACTTTTTCATAGTTAATACATCTTCATGTAGGCCTAACTAACCTTTTTTGTGTTAACTATTCCATTCCTTACTAGATTTAGTGTAAAATAAAAGTAGGTGTGTAAAAACACATTTGACTCTGATTTGCTCTGCCAAATTCTCAGTTTTGTAGTTTTTCTAACATGAATTATTAATATGGGGGTGGGGGGTGCTATTTTCTATACATATACTAGATTAGATTCTAATGATTAAAAAAACGGGGTGTCCGCTGATCTCAAAGAGCCTCTGGGACGGGGTGGGGGGGGGGGGGGGGGGAGTCCTTGAATGGTAGGTAATTGGTAATCACTGCACTAAACTGCCGATTATTGGGAGATCGGGATTCGACCCCGGTTGAGTTTAGCTAGAGTATTTTTTCCTAAATGATTTTCACTCTCTTTCCTTCTATCTCCACGCGAATTCGGGTACACTTCCTCTAAACTAAACCAATCATGCCTAAACCATTAGCGTATAGCTCGAATGGGTAAAAGACGTGGTGCTAAAAATTAATAAAGATTACCTTACATGTTCATGTGTGTACGCGCTACATTTTTATCAATCTGCCCAGGACAGGGCTGACGAACACTTTTGAGATAAATTCTTGTTTGTGCCCATATGAATTTTGAGAAGCAAAGTGAAATTGAACTATTGGAGTGGTCCATCATTATTAGCTATGATTTTACATTATTAAAACTCTATATTATAATCACATAAGATAATGGGCTATTTTAAAACGTTATTTTTACATAGTTATAGAACATAAAAGTCGAAATATTTTCGAGACTATTGAGGCAATGTTTCTGAGAAACTTTTACTGTATGGCTATGAA
Organism: Timema cristinae; assembly: GCA_039000515.1. Lineage (NCBI taxonomy): Eukaryota > Metazoa > Arthropoda > Insecta > Phasmatodea > Timematidae > Timema > Timema cristinae. The sequence goes on along the minus strand of JBCFYV010000012.1, from coordinate 66,896,996 downwards.
ATTTTTAGAAATCATACAACATGTTGTTTATTTTATTTTAAGTAGGCCTACTTTACTAGAGACAAAATTAACGACTTTGTCACAATAATAAGAGACTAATAGAGAGTTTGCAAGAACCACAGTATTTTATTGAAGTTATTTTTTTTACAACATTGAATATTGCATCTGCATGCCAAGCAAATATTTTCGTGTGCCACATTAAACATGCGTGCCATAGTTTCGCTATCTCTAGTTTAGGAAAACTTTCAAAAGGGTCTGATACCTGCTACTGTTTAGGGATATTATGACGTCACGGGCGCAGATATCTCTAGAGCCCAGTGCGCTGCAGCGCGAGGGGCGTGGTCTTTCATATTCTGTAAAGTTTAAAGCATAGGGTGCGAAGTAACACCTTTTCAATTCGAAGTGAACTTTATTCAGATATTTTTAAAGATTCCAGAAGCTGAATAGAAGATCGAATATTTTTTGTTAGTTGTTTTATGCTTGAAAGAATATTATATTTTGATTATTTTTAGTAACTTTATGTTCTAAAATTACTTGGAAAATGTTTTATTGCACAATTGTTGCATCATTAAGTTTTATTTTGATAAATGACATTACTATCACAACTTAAAATTAAATTACTTCAGATCTTTCCATTATAATATTGTTTTATATTGTACAATACATAACAGCTCAGAATGGCAACAATTTACCATTATTGTAGAAGAGCCGTAACTGTCGAAGCAGGAATTTTTTCAATGCGAAGTCGAAGCTGATATTTGTTTCAAAGCCAAGTCGAAGTTTCAAAGCCTCGCACACCCCTAATGTATAATAAGGCTTTATACAAGTCTGCGCATGCGCACGAGTTTGAATGAAGTTGTAGGTCGCTTCAGGTGCTGGGGCAAAATGGTCTAGGAGTTAAAAGTACATTGTCAGTCCTCTCTTAACCCTTCTGTGCGCTCCTGATCCTAAACACCCGGAAAACCACTATAACAACGTGTCGGAGCTAACCTCTTATAATGGAGTAGTTCCTGCTTGAGTCCAGTCAAAACACTTATCTGGTGACGCCTGCATAATCATCTGTAAAGAACACTCGGAAAACATTGTCTCCAATTGAGCAAGACCCGCAAGGATAGTGTGGTGGACTAAAAATTGGAAAGGCAAGATGAGGGACTAATATCAAACCAGGCAAACATTGTTGGTATCTTCGTATTTATTTGTGTCTTCGGCCAGCTTTCAGAGGGAAAATATGTGTAAAAGTCACCAAGCTAATCAATAGAATTAAGTATCTCCATTTTATAACGAAAATTTCTCACCCACGCGGGTGGGCACATGGTCCAGATTCCAAGCTCATTTAGTCTGGATCGATAGCTGATGGGAGATGTTCCTATACCGGCCGAGTTGTTTATTTCTACATTGCTTCCCACTACCTCTGCGCAAATGCATGTCGGCTCTATATTTCCTCAAAATAAACATATTTATCATCCCTATTCCGTTAGCGTCATTAATTAATGCATGCTTAAATCCCGAACGCGTACTAAGACGCGGTGAGAAATAATAATACTGATAGAATATTCCTCCGCCATGATCGCTAGTGTTCCCTAGCCCTGGGGAGTATGCATTCAATCACGGACATTATTCAATGGGAGAGCCAACAAATAAAAAGGGTCACTATATTTATCTTAAAATTGTTAAAGCTGTCTAAAATGTCACTGTCCAAAGTGACAGCACCAGGGCACACATACTTGGCTTATGAAGATATGAGAGTAGATCTAGTAACTTTTTGAACTGTCAGATAACTAATGCTCGTCCATTCGATACGACTGCAAGCTAAAAAGAAGAGGAATACAGATCAGGAATGACTGACGTATCCTGTCGATCAAATTCCTCGTGCACCTGCCAGGTTCTGATGTATCTAGTTAAGCGAAGTAATATTAACTATATTATAACCAACAGAAACCCGCTCCCATGTTATTACCCATCCTAAAGTATAGTCTCTGACATCTAAAGTGTTCAAGAAACCTCACAACTAATCTGTATTGAGATATGTAGTGTATCTAAGCACACACATCATAACACGACTTACGGTTAATATTACACACTCAATCATAGTATTTAAATATTAACTAATTGATTACAAGCTATTTTCAGTCCAATTTTATAGATTATTATTGAAGTTATACTTCTTTAGGCGCGTTATGAAAAAATGATGAGAGTGAAATTTTAAGATGCGCGTGCATCACTGTAACACAAAAGTAACAGGTTGAAGCTAAACCGCTCATTAAGTCTCGGAAAAAAAAAAAGCTACCAACAAAATAGAAATAGAATCCTCTGTTAGTCGCGCATGTTGGTACGCTCATAGAGAAATGTATACTATGTTATTCCTTTCTCTATGGTACGCTCGTCGCCTCTGATCACTGTTTTCATATATATAATACTAGATAGCTGTTGCCCGTGGCTTTGCTCGCGTGGAAGTTGTTTATATACAAATACTAAAATATACATATGTATTTACAGATTAATTTAAAATATTACGTTACGTTGATGACCATAACTTGACCTCAGATCAAAAATAATGCAAGTCCGATACAAACTTTCACCCCCTTTTTCATCCCTTATTAAATAAAATTTCCAAAATTCCTGAAACACGTATTTATTTGTTTTACGTCAATAACCGAAATACAAAATTTTGTTTATGTAACTTTCAAAATGACTGACTTTCATACATATTATCATACATATTATCATCCCCTATTTTGACCCCTTTGGGGTGGAATTTTCTAAAATCCTTTCTTAGTGGGTGCCTACATAACAAAATGAATATACAGTCCGAATTTCATGCTTGTAGCCTTGATAGTTTGCGCTCGGCGGTGATGAATCAGTCAGTCAGTCAGTCAGTCAAGACATGTTATTTTATAAGTATAGATTTATCCACATGTTTCTAGTTTCTACATTCACAACACGTGTTTTAGTTTCATACAAGTGCGAATTATATATGTGCTAATAAATTATATTCAGTAGTGATTTAAATTGAATATTTAGATTAATATTATTTACTATTCGTAAATATTAGTGAAAAAAATTGTGCTTATAGACTTTTTTCAAGTGCTCCAATATAATTGAGGTTAACTATCCGTATGTATTATTTATTGATATAAATTAAAATATTATTATGTAACATAATTAATACTAAATATTATCATTTTATTGTAATTAATTATTTGCATGCAATTAAAAACTATTTTTTAATGATGCCAAAGAAGTATAACTTCTCACGCGCGTACATAACTACACACACCCATTTTTTTACTATTATTATTAGCACCGCGTCTTACTACCCGTTCGGGTTATACGCACTTACGCTAATGTGTAATAATAGGGGGATTGTGAGATGAAATGAAGGACCTACAGTTTAACGTGGAATCCGAACCACGGTGGAGGCCTGGCATTCCCCACATTCACAAGATGTCTTGTCAGAGGTGAAGGAAGGGTTTGGAAATCAGATAAATCTGTGCCGGGACCGAGGATTGAACCCCGGCCGCCAGCACAGAAGTCTGACACCTTACCCCTAGACCACCAGGTCACCTCTAATTTTTATAGAAAGATAGAGATTAATAGAGAGAGCTAGAAAAGTTCTTATATCTAATTTCACGTGTTCATAAGTAAGGTCATGGGATCTTAGCTGTCACTTTTTATCTATATTATTATCCATAGCTTTGCGAGACTTGTGGCCGTAAGACTCGCTATAGGAGGAATTTGTGGCCACTAAAAATAACAAACATCATGAGATTTACGTCCACCACGTTCAAATTTATAAAACTAAGCACATTTCAATACGGATTATATTTTGGAACGTTATTTTGATCTGAGGCCTTAAATTGGATCCTGAAAATGCACTAACATTTTAAATGCCTCGTTTTGATGCCTTTTCCCCTAGCCTAACCTAAGCTAACCTAAACAATCCTAAATTAACCATCCGAACCTTAACCATAGAATATAACATTATAAGATTTTATGGTTGGAAATTTGATAGTTTAGCTTCGCGCGAGAATAGGCCTATAAGTCAGGAAGACAAGGACATTCAACTAATCAGAAAAAAATGTAGTCCCTTGTCCCTGCAACCAGCTAAACATGTTTAAGATGGGGTGGCTTAATTTCATAGCGAATGCTCCATCCTACCAACAACTTGTCGCGCCCGCAAATCTCACTATAGTATTATGGATGGACAGAAATCCCACAGAACAAGGCCTGACCGCAAATTTCACGGACATATGTCCCACTCTATCTTATCAATACCTATGATAGAACACTAAAACTATAATATGTCATCAATTTTGGCACAAAAAAGTATATATTTCTAAAAGAAAATTGAACTGTACCAAAAAAGCTAACTTAGCCTAAAACAATGCAGCTAACTAATACTACACACTAAATTAGATGTTAATTTTTTTTTTTCTAGTTTTGCTGTTAAATGGACTTAATCAGATCAAATTAGTATGAAAATCGTGCGTGAATACAACTTTGTGTTTTTATATAATTATTTAAATAATTATAATATAGTAATTTTAAAGTACAAATTGAGTATTTACTATTTTTCTAGACATATTTGGTTTGTAAAAATAAAGTTTGAAATTAGACTACATAAAATAATTCCATAAGACGTTTTCTTTCCTAAACTGTGGTTCTTTCCTAATCTGTGGGCTCTTTGGGAGTACTGAAGCCCAGAGGTCCACATGGTGAGCTCACTGGCGGTTCTAGACTAGTTTTAATGAAGAGGGTAGCTGAACGGCGGTCGGGTCAACTATGAATATCAGCCCAATCATCAACTCTTTCAAGACGTTTGATCACAACAGTGCCCACCATGATATTTTCTTGGAATGTACTTGCACTCTAGTGGAATCTTGGAGGATATAAACTGAAGGAGGAGACTTTATATTCTCTGCGTAGGGCCTATTTAAAACAGAAGAAACACCACTATATTGTCAAGATAAAATATAACTTAATTCTTTAAAGTTCTAGATAATTACCAAATTATAAAATAACATTTTTTAGAGAATACCGTAAAAACTTTTGATACAATACATGAATTTTATTTATAATAATAAAAATAATAATAAAATACTACCCACCTCGGTGGTGTAGTTGGCTAACGCGCTAGTCGTGTTGAGCTCGACTGCTGAGGACGGGGAGATCGAGGTTCTAATCTCGGTCGGGTGAACTAGGAGTGGTTTTTCCTAAAGGGTTTTCCACTCTCCCTCCACGCAAATGTGGGTTCACTTCCTCTAATTCAACCTTCACAATTCCTAATCCATTAGCGTAATTAGTACTTAAAGCGTATAACACGAACGGGTAGTAAGACGCGGTGCTAAATAAATATAATAATAATAATAATAATAATAATGATAATAAAATACTGATAACTGTATATAAAATAATAGAATCTAGTGCTTGGGGTTTGTTTAAGGCAAATTCAGTATATACTTTACTTGTTTATATTTTTATTTCCCCAGTTCCTATTTCCTATTAACACTACAGGTTCCTCTCTAGAGTGTATCTTCCCAAAGCTCACTTTGTTTCCTTATTAATCCTACCAGTTCCTCTCTAGCGTGTATCTTCCCAAAGCTCACTTTGTTTCCTATTAATCCTACCAGTTCCTCTCTAGCGTGTATCTTCCCAGAGCTCACTTTGTTTCCTATTAATCCTACTGGTTCCTCTCTAGAGTGTATCTTTCCAGAGCTCACTTTGTTTCTTATTAATCCTACCGGTTCCTCTCTAGAGTGATCTTTCCAGAGCTCACTTTGTTTCTTATTAATCCTACCGGTTCCTCTCTAGAGTGATCTTTCCAGAGCTCACTTTGTTTCTTATTAATCCTACCGGTTACTCTCTATAGTGTATCTTTCCAGAGCTCATTTTGTTTCTTATTAATCCTACCGGTTCCTCTCTAGAGTGTATCTTTCCAGAGCTCACTTTATTTCTTATTAATCCTACCGGTTCCTCTCTAGAGTGATCTTTCCAGAGCTCACTTTGTTTCTTATTAATCCTACCGGTTACTCTCTATAGTGTATCTTCCCAGAGCTCACTTTGTTTCCTTATTAATCCTACCGGTTCCTCTCTAGAGTGTATCTTTCCAGAGCTCACTTTGTTTCTTATTAATCCTACCGGTTCCTCTCTAGAGTGATCTTTCCAGAGCTCACTTTGTTTCTTATTAATCCTACCAGTTCCTCTCTAGCGTGTATCTTCCCAAAGCTCACTTTGTTTCCTATTAATCCTACCAGTTCCTCTCTAGCGTGTATCTTCCCAGAGCTCACTTTGTTTCCTATTAATCCTACTGGTTCCTCTCTAGAGTGTATCTTTCCAGAGCTCATTTTGTTTCTTATTAATCCTACCGGTTCCTCTCTATAGTGTATCTTCCCAGAGCTCACTTTGTTTCCTTATTAATCCTACCAGTTCCTCTCTAGAGTGTATCTTTCCAGAGCTCACTTTGTTTCTTATTAATCCTACCGTTCCTCTCTAGAGTGATCTTTCCAGAGCTCACTTTGTTTCTTATTAATCCTACCGGTTACTCTCTATAGTGTATCTTCCCAGAGCTCACTTTGTTTCTTATTAATCCTACCGGTTCCTCTCTAGAGTGTATCTTTCCAGAGCTCACTTTGTTTCTTATTAATCCTACCGGTTCCTCTCTAGAGTGATCTTTCCAGAGCTCACTTTGTTTCTTATTAATCCTACCGGTTACTCTCTATAGTGTATCTTCCCAGAGCTCACTTTGTTTCCTTATTAATCCTACCGGTTCCTCTCTAGAGTGATCTTTCCAGAGCTCACTTTGTTTCTTATTAATCCTACCGGTTCCTCTCTAGTGTGTATCTTCCCAGAGCTCACTTTGTTTCCTTATTAATCCTACCGGTTCCTCTCTAGAGTGATCTTTCCAGAGCTCACTTTGTTTCTTATTAATCCTACCGGTTCCTCTCTAGAGTGTATCTTTCCAGAGCTCACTTTGTTTCTTATTAATCCTACCGGTTCCTCTCTAGAGTGATCTTTCCAGAGCTCACTTTGTTTCTTATTAATCCTACCGGTTACTCTCTATAGTGTATCTTCCCAGAGCTCACTTTGTTTCCTTATTAATCCTACCGGTTCCTCTCTAGAGTGTATCTTTCCAGAGCTCACTTTGTTTCTTATTAATCCTACCGGTTCCTCTCTAGAGTGATCTTTCCAGAGCTCACTTTGTTTCTTATTAATCCTACCAGTTCCTCTCTAGCGTGTATCTTCCCAAAGCTCACTTTGTTTCCTATTAATCCTACCAGTTCCTCTCTAGCGTGTATCTTTCCAGAGCTCACTTTGTTTCTTATTAATCCTACCGGTTCCTCTCTAGTGTGTATCTTCCCAGAGCTCACTTTGTTTCTTATTAATCCTACCGGTTCCTCTCTAGAGTGATCTTTCCAGATCTCACTTTGTTTCTTATTAATCCTACCGGTTACTCTCTATAGTGTATCTTTCCAGAGCTCACTTTGTTTCCTTGTTAATCCTACCGGTTCCTCTCTAGTGTGTATCTTCCCAGAGCTCACTTTGTTTCCTATTAATCCTACCGGTTCCTCTCTAGAGTGTATCTTTCCAGAGCTCACTTTATTTCTTATTAATCCTACCGGTTACTCTCTATAGTGTATCTTCCCAGAGCTCACTTTGTTTCCTTATTAATCCTACCGGTTCTCTCTATAGTGTATCTTCCCAGAGCTCACTTTGTTTCCTTATTAATCCTACCAGTTCCTCTCTATAATGTATCTTTCCAGAGCTCACTTTGTTTCCTATTAATCCTGCCGGTTACTCTCTATAGTGTATCTTCCCAGAGCTCACTTTGTTTCCTTATTAATCCTACCGGTTCCTCTATATAGTGTATCTTCCCAGAGCTCACTTTGTTTCCTTATTAATCCTACCGGTTCCTCTATATAGTGTATTTTCCCTGAGCTCACTTTGTTTCCTATTAATTCCTCTAACTAATATTGAGGTTTCCCATCATTTCTCAAGGCCCTATTCTTACAGACTAATCCTATCATCCAATAGCTATTACAACCCATTTTCAGTATTAATTATCTTCATCCTGTCCCCTTATGTCCAACATGCATCACACACACACACACACACACACAACACACAACACACACACACAACACACACACACACATATACACACACGTATATATTATCCAACTTGAGCTTATGTCCATATTAAAACCGTTAGTAAGGCATATATCCTTAAAAATCTTGTCTTTAGCATGAAACTGGTTCCAAAATGATCCTAATATCAAATTAATGTGCCTGCAAGTCATATGTATCCAAGTCATATGCCTGCGAGTTATGTCTCATGTGCCTGTAAGTGGTATGCCTGAAGTCATGTTTCATGTGCCTTTAAGCCATATACTTTATATTTATATGACTGCATTTGTGCCTGGTAATTATGTTTTTAAAGGTCACATGCTATTGTTATTATTATTATTAGCATCGCTTCTTTTTACCCGTTCGGTTTATACGCACTTACGCTAATGTGTGATGGTAGGGTGATTGTGAGATGAAATGGAGGACCTACAGTTTAACGTGGAATCCGAACCATGGTGGAGGCCTGTCATTCCACACACTCACAAGTTGTGATTAATACAGGCCTTGTCAGAGGTGCAGGAAGGGTTTGGTAATCAGATAAATCTGTGCCGGGACCGAAGATTGAACCCTGGACCTCCAACACAGAGGTCTGACACCTTACCCTAGACCACCAGGTCATCCACATGCTTTTTAGTCATGTGCCTGGAAGTACAGTGCTACCACATTTTAATTACATTATTATTTTGACAATCCTTTTATCTTTTTTTGACTAACAAGGCTGACTGCTCTGGATAACGACAGTACGGACTGCCACATGCTCAAAATATATAATCAAGTTAGCAGGTTGAGGGGTATGTAGTTTATAAGAACACGCCCTCATTGTAACTTATTTTTCTATGGGTCTTATGGGCCACATTTACGTAAAGAGAGAGTGGGAAACCATTTAGAGAAAACTGTCCTCAATACACCTGGGTGGGATTAGAACCCTGACCTGCCAGTCACTGGCAAACAATACAACATAAGCCTGACATTGATTCCACGTGTCCGCACGCCAATGAGGGTCCCATTTAATTTGTTTTGTTTTATTATTACTTAGCACTGAGACTTACTATCTTTTCTGGTTGTACGCATCTGTACTAATTACGCTAATGAGCGGGAGTTGAAGGTTAAATTTAGATGAAGTACACCCGCATTTGCGTAGAAGGAGAATGGATCGTGGATGGCCGTTTAGGAAAAAATGCCACCCCCATTACACCCGACCGGGATTAAAATCTTGTCTGTCATCAGCAGTATGAAGTGGGTGTTTTGGGTGTAGAGCATTGATATCTCAAGACAAGCACATACCTAACTGTGGGGGTTCCCGTTTTGTGAGTGGGAGCTAAACAAGCTTCTTTATTTGAGCGTGTAAAGCAGAGTCATGTGCATCGTAATGGCTGTGATCCTCCTAACCGGGTTGTAGGAGAAACTGAGCTATAGGCTGTACGGGTTCAATTCCCGGTTTTCTTATTTCACAGTGATGGATTAGTGACCAGGAGTACTGGATTTTGGGTTGGTTAACTTAGTCAAGTCGTTATCTGTTATAATCAAATAATTAAAATACCACCACAATATTCATAGCTTTTGTGTAGGTACCTTCTTCTTTTTAAATTTTTTATCAGAGTATTTAACCTGAACTTACAAATACAGGGATATAATGATATAATAACATAGATACTTTCAAACTTGGACCAAAATATGCAACCTAGACACAAGGCAGTAAGTGGCCTTTCAAAATCTCTAGTATTAACCCAAATCTACCTAAATTAATATTGAATTAGGATTTTATTCAATACCTACAATAAGCTTGAAATTAGATTATAGTTGATTTAATGATCCAATTCTCGGATTAAACCCAAAGCGGTTTTATATGATTTTCATTTGATGAAACTGAGATACTAGGTCTAATTTACCTCAGGCCCAAACATGAAATCTAATTAGGCTCTTAGATCTGGAGATGGGTTCCTCCCCCACTCATTCATGAGGACAAATTAAGGAATGACATTGTTGTTTTAAGCATTGGTTCCCAAACCTTTACTTCAGCGGACTACCTAATTAAATAGTTCAACTAATCCTCTCCAGTTCTTCTCCAGTCTTTGTCCTCCTAGAACAACAGCTCTACTGCCTCCCCATAAGATGACAACGAACTAGGAATGTGCATTTTCATCTTTATTAGAGCTTCCCTTCATTGGCTTACTTTTTGCTTTTGTTCTTGCTGGTACTGGTGGGTAATTGCCTTCAATCAAGGGGCTAACTCAATAAAATATGGACATGAGTTTAGATATTCTACTCGGTGCATAGATGTGAGCTTAATGCTGCCCACTTTAAAGTTTTCAACTTCTCGTAGTAAATAAATAAATCTCTTTCTGGTCCATTCTAATGTTATCCTTTCATCTGTGTCAAGGTCTTCCTAATGGTATCTTCCCATTGTGTTTGCCAGTCAACACCCTGAATATGGTTCTAGATTCTTTCATTCATGCTCCATGTCCTACCCACCGTAATCTACGAGTCTTGATTATCCTAACATTGTCTTGCGATAGTACAGGTTATGTGACCCATCATTATGTAACCTCTCCACTCTCTACTCCCAGTAGCCTCATCCATTTTTGGACCAAATATCTTCCTAAGCACCTTGTTCGAACACACTATTTTTTTTTTCATGTAAGGTAAGAGACCACGTTTCACACCCATAAAGAACAACTGGTAAAATTATTGTTTAGTATATTCTGAGATTTATCAATTTAAAAGTAATGCATAAAAGTTGGTTGGGGTAGTTATATATTACTATCGGTGGGTACATGGATAAATGCGTCAGTCTTTGTCGGATATTGTTAGTTACATTCACTTTAGTAAAGGGAAAGCCGGGTTCATATCCCGCTCCTATGTACTGAGGGTGGTTTATTTAAATGGTTTCCCACTTTAACCTCCATAAAAATGCGGACAAATTTACTATAAATGTTGCCTTCCCTATCCCTAACTCAAGACCGTAGCTATGCGAATAGCCCGGATGGATGATATCTTTAAAACACACACTATTTTTTAATTGGTTGGGTGGTTGGTTAGTTTTAGGTTACACTATCAAAAGGAATATAATTTGAGAAAATTAGTCTAGAATTTGCGGAGAGTCACTCAAATGAATGAAACAGCTAAAAAATGATCATCTCGTCAGAAACAATATTGTAATGTAACAATGTGTGATTATTCTTAGTTTATCATATGTGACTGATGCGAGGTCTTAAAAACAGGGTTACACATCGATAGTAAATCGTCACTGTGAGTCAAGTGTTGGAGGTGGAAAAATCTATGTTTAGTTATAAAGAGATTTTATGTGAGGCTCAAAGATTCTCTATCATCTATGATTAGTTGCAAATTGTTTATTTTTTCATTATTTAAAATAAAATTGGTTCCAATTTGATACGCGCAAAATTCCAATAAACATTTAGGATAAATGACTATGATTAATATTCAAATATATGTGGAATTTATTTAAGAGTATTTATTTGAGTGTAATATACCCCCCCCATACTTACAGAAGTGATATGATAACTACAATATTAATATGACTCACACATATAATAATCACAACAAATAGTATTATGAGAATTATTTTACATGAATATAAAATACATCAATTTTAGAAAATAATGAGTAATACAATGCGTCCTTCAATTTAAACACTCGCAAACTCACATAGAGAAAGCAAAACATTAGCACAGAGACATTGGTTCTGTCAAGTAGATAGTTAAATAGATAATAATAATGATTATTATAATAAAATAATAATAATCTATGGTTTATTGATACCATTGGAATGGAAAATCTATGCTAGAACATCTATAAACAGAAATTCTTGCTCAAATATATCATTTTTGTAAATTCCTATTTAAGAACACATCTCACAACTTTTATTTTAGCACCACGTCTTAGTATTAGTTTGGAATATACGTCTATGTACTAATTAAATTAGTGTGTTAGGGATTAGGAAGATTGAATTTAAAGTAAGTGTAACCGTATTTTTGTGTAGGGAGAGTGGAAAACTATCTATAAAGATCACCTCTAATACACCCAACTGTGATCGAACCATGATCTCCCTGTCTTTGGCAGGCAAGTCTATTGCGAGAGTAACACCTTAGACTATGCGGCCATTGAAGTGGGTAACATCTAATAGCCAGTTTATTGGATACCAAATTACGGTCCAACCAGAAAACGTATCTAAGTGCAGTTTTCTACATTATTTATTTAACAACAGCAATATTTAGATCATTTTGGTAGTTTTTAATCTTAACTTAAATACAGTTTTCGATTTAGTTGTGTTTTTTAAATTGGGTAAAACAGTTTCTTTGGTCTCAATTTAACTTTATTTTAAAGTATAATAAAGAAAACCGAACCACGGTTTAACGTTTAATTCAATCTGTATTATCAAGTTAATGCATAAGTTAGTTGAGAGAGAGAGAGGTGAGATAGTCTTCTTAAAGCTAACGACGTATATATATTTTTAGTAAATATTTGAAAACATGTTTTTCTGTGACCGATAGTAACTTTGGAGCGCATCTGTTCTTGACAATAGGTGGCGTGTGGAGGTGATCGTTTATTTCACCTCTCAACCTATTTGAAATAAGATGCAGTCCAATAAGACAATGCTATATCTAGCCGCCACACAAGTCATACCTGACCTATCTACAGTAGCCCCATGGCTTCTTTGGTGCTGACTGACAGCTCACAGCTGACTTCTGACATTCAACATTTAGGTATATACCTACATTTTGACCGTCAGAAGTGACAGCTGCTAAACACATGTTTTTGTAGATCATAAGGTTCGGTGTATGGATAGACAATTTGGTCTGGTAACTTTTCAAGCCGTCAGCTGTCAGTAAGCACCAAAGAAGCCATGGGGCTACTGTAGATCAGTGTGATCCATCTGGCGAAAATGTGGCCCTCGCAATATCTTGGAGGAAAACCTTGGATGTCAAATGTTATTCAAACACAAATCTTTTTTTAAAAAGGTCATGATTGAATTTTACTATGCATTTATTTGACTTTAAAAAAATATGTGTGAATATATATTTAAGTTGTTATGTGAAAATTTGCGTGCGTGCATATTTCATAATACATTTTCGGGAGATTAATAAGCATATTTTTTCAGTAAAATTTGAAAGATTCTACCAAACAACAGTACATTTTAGGCCTTTATATAAGTATTAAATTAATTGTGTATTAAGTGTTGTTTATAGGGTTATTAAAGTTGATGGGATCACTAAATATTGATTCTGCCGTGGTGCAGACTATTAGTGATATTTGACCATCGGGATGAAAAACTTCGGACCACCCTTATCTAGATGGTGGCAGTTTATCGATAAAGGGGCTGGGGTGGCCCAACATAAGGGGGAGGCGGAGGTAGTAGGTGTTAAATAAGGAACAATATATTAAAGACGTCACTAGTTAAAGGTCGACTTGTTAATATGCACACCTCCCCTCCCTCTTTTCCCTCTTGTGGCGTTGAGTGGGCGTAGCCACCACGACACACACATACACACACACACACACACACACACACAAAACAATTTATTATTTTTAATTCCCTCTTGAAAACAATGGTTTTTAGCTATGATTTATATAACTTTTTCCCCGACATACATGTAGCGCCGCACTGCGGTCGTTACTACAATTTACGTGACTCCTATCTAGGGGAAGGGGAGGTGAAACGGGTGCGTAGGCCTGCTGTGGAGTTTTTGCGTCCAGACGTACACAGGACGGACACAAATTAAAATAAAACCCTATGTTCCGTCTGTCCACCGGATTAATTTGTGTCGATGTTTTCGTGTGCAGGATCTGTGTTACGCCTAGCGTGTTTTCGGCGACATGTGTGACCCAATTCCTTTCGATATTGATAGTAAAATATGTTCAAAACATTCATTTGTCCCACCATTCTCGATCACTCGGTAACCAGTTTACTTGCTCATCTTACCTCCCTCGACTCTAGACAGTCAATATATTCATTTGTAGCTATGTTAATCTTTACCAAGGAGGTACAATTTTGATCTAGGCTTAACTTGTATATTGAGTTAGATTTTAACTAGGTTCTAGATGACAGCCAACCCACTCAAAGGGCTATACACACTATTGGTTTTGGGACTGTGGAGGGAATAGGGGGGATTGCTGCTAAAATTAAATTGATAAAGAAATGAGGGCTCTGGATATCCTCTCCTGGCATATTTTGGATATATCTAGAAGCACTTTCATGATGATTAAAATAGTTTCTTAGAGTTTTTTAAACACAGTTCACAACATACTTTACACTAAATTCACATAAATATAACTTATATAAACTATTTTGCGTTTAGATATAATAATTTTCTTGGATTTTGGTTGGGTACAAACTAAATCATGTATCCCTCGTTTACTTTGAAAGGTAAAACTGCTACATTAGCTGATTCCACTATGGTGTTGTTAATAAATTAGGACCATAGTGTAGCCCGTCAAAATAATACTATAATTCACATTGTGGTTTCCCAGCCTATATCAAGGCCAATCCTATAAAATCTACCCCTCTCGCCTTATAACCAATACACCCTGTAAGCAGTATTTATTCTCTTCAGCCTGCCACCTTAGCTATACATTTTACTAATATCTATTACTTCAACTTGAGCTTATTATCATATTATTAAAAGAGTTTGTAAGTTGTGGGTTGTCATAATCTGCTACTTAGAACTATAAAAACATTTGCTGTGCATGTTAGTATTCAGCGTTACTATTGGTGACAGCTCAAATTTACAGGAAATAATATATTTCAATCAAGAGACAGCCAATACATACTAAATAACTACAGTATAAAGCGTTTCCATGAACACGACTGAAACACAAAACCGTGTATAAATCTTGACTGCGCATGTGCGATACATGGCAGGGTCCACTGAGAACTGCGAAATCAAGGCAGTCTCTATCCTAATCACTCTAGTCACTAATGTATGGCAACATTTCTCAGTCCCTCTTCAGTGGCCGAATGGTCTAAAGCGTCAGTTTTGTGTTAGCTTGTCCTGATGATGACTGGGAGATCGGGGTTCTAATTCCATTCGGGTCTACTGAGGGTGGTTTTTACTAAATGGTTTCCCACTCTCCGTCCATGCAAATATGGCTAGATTACCTTTAAAAGGTTTCCTTTCTCATCCCAACACCATTAGAGTAGTTACCATATATACGTGTGAACTAAACAGGTTGTAAGACGCGATAAATAAAACATTGCTCAGGTGTGTGATTGATTTATGAGGTATGACTGACTGACCCACCGAATACAATAAAACAATTATTTCCGTGGTTGGACGTCATTTTACGGTGTAGGCTTCTCGTAACACTTTTAAAAAGGACACGCCTCACCACTGAATTGAAACAAAGGCAACATTTTCTAGTACCACCATGACATATTATTTAAGTTTTTTTTTACCTTCGTTTCCACCGCGAACCGTGACTGATGGTTAAAAAATAAAAAAAGATCCGCCAAGCAATATTCTATATGGCGTATACTTCTTTGTGACGACAGTATTACGGTATCGTAATTCATCACCACTCTTTCTCTATCCGACTTAAACCCCCTTGGCTTAGCTTCAGATTACATTATGTAATCTAGTTCTTCTTTGAACACGGCGTGTTTCTCAAGCTCCTTCTAGCCCAATCTTTCTCATACTTTATTAAAGTCCTGGCCTGTTTCAAACGCCATTGTTATATTTAGAAGAGTTTCCCGTGGCGATATCGGCGGTAGAGCGGTCGAAAAAGTGGGTCCGCGGCTCTGCGATTAGATTCCAAGTGCGTAGTTCTGTTGTTGTTACTGTGGGCTCTACGTCTTACTGCCCATCTGAATACTAGCATATTTATACTAGTGGGGTTAAGGAGGAGAAAGGTCGAATTATAAAGGAACATACTAGCGTTTTCTTGGAGAAAGAGTGGGTAAACTACTTTGAGAAAAAAAAACCTCATTAAATCCTGAAAGGATCTACACCTTGACTTTCCTATCACCGATAAACCATAAAATGTGTAGGAAGTGCTTTGAGTTCCAAGAGTTGAGGAAGGAAATTTTAAATTTACTTTATATGTTTCATTTTAATATATATGATACACCGGTGAGCACAAGGACTATAAACATATAATATGCCTGGCTTGTTATGGGTAGGTTGGGGTTAGAATCCCAGCTAGATGCATTAAGGATACTTTTTTCTAAGTGAGTTTCCACTCTCCTTCTAAGCTAATTTGAATATTATTCGCATCCCAACCTCATTAGTGTAGCTAAATACCTATAGCCTGGACAGTTAGTAAGACACAATGGAAATGAAAAAAAGTGTATATGATGTTTGATTTATGATATTATTTAAATTAACTGGCAAGGTATCGATCTCGGATAAGCTCTAAGCGTTGACCTAATATATTTTTATAAAAATATAAAGTCATTGCTTTAAGACATTTTCACGAGGCGGAACAATTTTACAAACTAAACAACTTGAAAACGAAACGCCAAACTATATAAGACCCATACCGGCAGGTACAAGCACAAAGACATGTCAGTCTTGATTGGCCTGGGTTTCCAATGGTGGGAAATTTGGGGTTTAAATAATGACTAGGTGTACTGAATGTGTTTTTCATAAATAATTTACCACTTTCCCTCCACAAAAATACGGGTATATTTCTTATAAATTTTACCTTTCTGAGGCCTCTCAGATTAATTAAATAGACGAAGACTTTGTCAACGCGTTATTTTAGCGATATTACTGTATTTTGTCTTGTTAAAGTAGCTAAAGTACATGCCGTATCAGTATACATTTAAGAGTAGCGGACTTTCATCGATGGATTACACCATGGCCCTATTTTATAATATACGTTTTAATACTGAAACAGTGAAAGGTGAGTTTCCTTGAAGGCCCTTGGCCCTGTCGAGTGCAAGTCTAAAAAACCTATTTTGTGAGATGGTGGGCGGGAGGGTGAAAGGCGTGGCTTGGTTTCTCAACCGACCAAAGTATCCTTCAGCGCCAACATGAGCAGATGTATCACGGAAACAGTAAATGGCGATAGCTACCAGACAGGTCTTGCGGGAAAAAAAAGTTTATAAATTCAGTTTTCTCGAGAACGAGTGAAATTTTGATGTTAATATTTTCAACACCCCTTCTAAGCTAATGTATCAATGTTTATTAATTGTTACATTTTCTTATTCTTGTTATGAAACCGGAAGTTTTCTATTGAAAAATGTCAATTTTATCGATATTTGATCACTGTTAAAATTATAGAGGAGGTTTATGCATGAAAAGTATAACTTAATCAACATGCTTCTATTCTTGAATAAGCCATTTCCGAAAAAAAAAATTGCAAAACAATAAAAATTCTTGAAGATAACCGTTTGTTCCATGGCTCTGCATTTACACGCCAAATGAAAAGGGCCAATCGCCTTAAGGGTAGTAAAGTTTACTAAGTTTCTCACACTACGGTGACCATTTTGCTAAAGGCGTGTTCACAAGAGGCCTTAGAAGCCAACAAAGAAACTAAAAAGTAGTAATTTCCTGTTTCGTAGAACCGTAGCTATACGACAGTTACGACCAGGTAAACTCTGGGAAGAGAAACCCTTCAAACTGAGTAAAGTACGCCCTCCTTGTTAACTTGGACTTTAATATCCCCCCCCCTCTCTCCTCTGCCCTTATACCCCTCCAAACACTGAAACAAATTAGTCCCGGCCATCAAAACCGTGGCGCGGAAAGTTCGTCCACAGCCGAGAGAGGTGAAACGAGAAGGAAATTAATTTGCAAGCCTCTGTGTAGTGGGGTCATTGGTTTCCCTCTACCTCTCCTTCTATGACCAGCCGATGAAGACAGGTCAAAAAGTCCCTTTATCCTCCCAACATGTTAATAATAACATTGATACAGAATTAAAGATGGTGACGAAAGATGGACGGCTCGACCCTCTTGGTTGATTTGCATATTCTTTATGTGAGGGTTGAGTAAAGGTGTTTGTTCACTCCCCCTCTTCCCTGGCCTTGTTTAGAAGGATATTGGACCATCATAGAAGTCGTGGACAATATACTGGACCACTAGGCTACTGTTTACGCAAGCGCAGGCTTTCAAAGGCTAAGTCGCAATATTGGCTCCGAAGGGACGATTAGATTCAAAGTGTGTAGTCTGCTCAAGTTACAACTAGACCTTATGAAAACAAGAGTGCGTTTGTAATAAGCAAACAAGTTGTGGATCTAGTTAGTTCATCACAAGTACAGTAGCCCCATGGCTTCTTTGGTGCTGACTGACAGCTCACAGCTGACAGCTAAAAGCTTTAAAAGTTACCAGACCAAATTATGTATCCCTACGTCGAACCATATGATCTGCAAAAACATGTGTTTAGCAGCTGTCACTTCTGACGGTCCAAATTTAGGTATTATACCTAAATGTTGACTGTCAGAAGTCAGCTGTCAGTCAGCACCAAAGAAGCCATGGAGCTACTGTATATGCAGGATAGGTGGAGCGGAGCCACTCAGTATAAATGTTTATTAAAATACTACCACGTCTTGCTACCCGTCAGAGCTTCACGCATTATAATTACGGTATTGGGGTGAGTGTGAGGAAGGTATAATTTTTAAGGATATCAACTCTCATTCACATTGAGGCAAAGTGGTAAATAAATTAGTGAAAAATATTTCAATACACTCGGCCGGAATTCTCCAGCAAACTAGCCAAGACGAGAGTAACACCTTTGTCCATGTGCCCACTTGTGTGGGCCAATTTATCTTTCTTCATGGGGTACATATGTAGAGGTTATTCTACGTCTACTCTAAGAGCACATCTCACCCCAAGGACACCACCTCGCTTAAGGATGTAATACAGCTTGAACCAGGAATCTCGTCATTGTATGGTATTATATATTAGACTTTATTTTTGTAAAAGAAAGGTATAATTGAGACCAGTGAGACCATATAACCGTTTAAAAAATTATAACATGATTGAAAAATAATTTAAGTTAAGAAAGATTTGAATTTAGTATAAACTAATTCAACATATTGTTTTTAAGTGATACACCAGCCACATCTAGTGTTCAAACACATAAAACAAGTTTAAATTAGTTTATTCTGAATCCAAATATTTCTTAAATTACTTAATTTAATTTTTATTTACTCCTTATTACACATATAAACATAATGAAACATGATTATTTAAAAAAATAAAAAATATTTTAACTTGTCCCAATTTCGTTGTTGGCAAGTGAAGAATGCAAAAAAAAACCCACTTTTATAACGTTTTCTGATTCGAGCGTAATCTTGTTATTTAATTTCTCGTTCGATCGTCTGAGAGATGATTTCCTAAATGTAGCTCCAGGTACTCACCTAAATCTAGGTGGCAAGGTTAAAGGAGATTGTTTAGAAGAAGTGTATTCGCATTAGCATGGAGAGGGGATGTGAAAACCACAATGAGGACATGCATGTGGAGAACTACCTTCTCAGGAAATGTGGTGCCATCCCCGGGTGATTACTAGTGCAGGTTGCAATAAGCAATAATAATAATCATAATCATAATAATAATAATAATAACAAAAATAAAACATAATTGTAATGCAGCATTTGCTCACTGTTGACCCCAAAGAATAAGTTTTACACGTGTTACAACTACCATCATATCACGATTTTACTGTACTGTAGATTTTGTGCAACGCGTCTTATTACCCGTCTGGGATATCCACGTATTTACAGTACTAGGGATGGTAGAACTTAAGAGTAAATATACCCACATATGTGAGGAGGATAACTGGGAAACCATTTAGGGAAAATAGCACTCCATACACACGACTGGGAATCGAACTCCCATCTCCCCATTGACAATCGAGTCTATTGCGAGAGTTCACCTTAGACGATGCTATAAGTATAAGTAGAATTTACTTTATTAATACGGAAATAGGAAGGTGAAGAGAAAGCTTAAGTTCAAAAATAGGACCTACTTGGGACAGGTAGCCTACAACATTCTACGAGTAAGTACCGGGTCCGGTGGTGGTATAGTCTAATGCGTCACTCTCGCAATATACAATGACGGGAAGATCGGTGTTTGAATCCTAGTTTTGTGTACTCAACGAAGGTAGTTTTCTAAATTGATTTTAACTCTACCTACATGCAAATGCGGGTACACTTCTTCTAAATTTAACTCGTCCTTAAAATACTAGCCTAATTATTACACATATGTATGACCTAAACGGGTAGTTAATCTTTGTGCAAAATATTAAAAATTGCTAATATGAAAAGAAATGAGCCTACTTAATCAATGCCGACAACGAAGAATAAAAATACAACTCTAAGGAGTAATACACTAAAATACTATAATTTAGTGTTATATAATACTTTTTTATAATTAACGTGATCTTAAGCATCATATTCACCTTTAACTGAATTTTTGAAAAACATAATGAATTTTAATTAGGAAACAATATTTAATCGTAATAATAGAATTCAATGTGAATGAAAGTTAATAAAAATTTATAAAAAAAATTAATAAAAATTATATAATGTTAATATATATATAATTATATATATATATATTACTATCAATTGATTTATCTAATACATCTTCTCTAATTAATACTGTTAGTGACGCGAAGGGCCTACTAAACAAATGACAAACATTGCTACTCTGGTGATTAATATTTATTATTATTAACATAATAATAATTTAGTTTTTTTATCTATTTATTATTGGTGAAAACTCATTGTTTGATTGAATAATTTGTTTACCTTAAAATCGAACATTGCATACGTTGGAGTTAAATAAGCAATATATCTAGAATGAATTCTAAATCCAATATTTTCTTGATTTAGATTGCACAGTGTTAATTTTTTCGGATTACGCGTCTTGCAATTATGTTCCGAAGCGCTATTTTTTACATTCCGTAATCTTTGCTATAATTGGTTAAAAATGTATATGTAATAAAATAGTAAAATTAAAAATAGGTCAATATGTCGTCTATTTTACGAAATGAATACCCCCTATAATAATAATAATTGTCAGTTGAGATCCTCTCTCAAGCTAAAACTATCTCGAAAAGCATAAGGCTTAGTAGGAAGCTGAACTTTGGTAGGCAATTAGTTCATACCCCAAAAGGATGTATCAGTATAATTTATACATGTTTATTATAAGTACTAATTATTGATTTTGGATTGTGTTAAGGATCTGAGTCCAATGTTATGCACCGAGTTGTAATAATAGTAATGGCTATAATTGAGTCATTGCTACGAATGTCAGCTTGAAGGGTATGTTGGAAAACATAATTATATAAGAATAGCTTATATTTGTGTATTTAAGGAACTACATTTCATGAAAAGAGCCGCATTTTTCTGGCTAGGAGCCACACGTTCCTGACCCTTGATATATGGTTCGTAGAAATAATGATGCTATACTCACGTTCACATAATGCAAGTCCAAAATAAAAGTTTATTTATCTAACATTATAGAAAATCTGTAAATCACTGTTAGTATAGAGAAAATTATCACTATTTTACTAGGCCTATATCCTTTCTCTATGCTGCTATAAGCTATCGTCAAAAAGACAAATGAAATATATTGCCTTGCTTGACCTACTTTATATTCAATAATAATTTATTTAAATTAAAAATAAATGTCACATCAAATATATAAAATACGAGACACCTGTTTCTAAGTATTCAATTGACCATTGGGGAAAGTAGATGATCAGGCTCAAATATACTGATTTTTGATAGCAAAATTATTCCATAAGTTTTACCTCAAGGTCTATTAAAAAAATTAATCTAGAGTTAGCCCCCCCTTACGTCCCTCGATAATTCTAAACAAGATTTGAATCTCAACTTCGCTCTAACCGAAAAATGTCATATCTGCCTACAGTTTAGTTTTCAATGATATTTGCAGATACTTAAAACCCGTTTAGTCCATATTAAAAATATATTTACTAGATTGAATTCCTATAAATAATTTGATACTCATTTATAACGACGATAATACACCCTTGCTTTGAAAAAAAAAATAGATCAAAATATCAACAATATTACCCTCCACCGGGGTCGTTTGATCTGGGAGAGGGTGAAGGGGGGGTTATTTTACCCCAATCTATCATTCATAAATTGGTCACTTGTAATGAATTTTTAAGAAGTTAATTTTTTTAACCTCTTCGACACCCTTAAAGATTATGTAACTGGTAAGAACAAAAATTTAAACTTAACGTATACTTACGACAGAAAACAAAATAACACTAAAATTGTTTTTTATGTATTCTCACATATTTATAAAATCGCGAGTTTACACTATTCTATTTTATCAACTAGTTCTTTATAACCTCAATTACCCACCTCTAAATAGCTAATTTAACCATTTTAAAATGTTGCAGTTCATAAAAAATGTTTTAAAAACACGTACTGTACAAAAAAAAAAAATAGGTGCCTTAAAAAACTGAGGGCTGGCCTATAAATTCTTAAAGCTGGCCCCGAGGGGACTCAACATAAAATTAACTATGGGTATGCACATATCTTTTTGATAAATTTTATTTGATCATAATTTAAAACAAGGGTTTTTTAACGTTTTAATCTATTGGTAGGATTAAAACCTCTCCCAATTAATTCGAATAAGATTTGAACCTCGACCTTACTGTTAGTGAAAAAAGTAAAATATATTATCTTGGTTTTCTATGTCTTCATTAAACAATATATTATGTGTACTAAAGTAGATATTTTGATAATAATTGTCTTATTTGGTTTTATTCTGAACCAAGAATATTTGGTTCGATTCCCAGCACGTTCGATAAAATTATTATTGACAAAATTGGGATTTTCCTTTCGCAGTGACGATTTGACAGTTGGGGGTCTCGTTGTGGTTGTTATGGAGTAAGATGGTTTGTAATTCATGCTCTGATATAATTAGTCAGTTAATAAAGTTAATGTTTTAATAAGTTGAAAATGTAAGAAATAAAATAAAATGCCTTCCATTAGATTTTATTTTCATAAAGAGGAAATTTCCGGAATTACGATTCATTTAACCCAGACGGGCTTATCTTAGTCACTGTGTACCTGAGTGAACTCCCTCCTTCCCCCTTCCTATCAGAGAAAAGCTCGATGGTAGCGTTAGAGGGAGAAACTAAACCTAGAGATAGAAGGCTTTATGCTAGCCATCACAACTGTCACTTATTGCAGATTTATCAGGAACAAGGACCTAAGAACACATTTCTTAGTACGCAATAATCATCTAATGGTGACACAAATACACCCTTTCTCTAAAGAAAAACCCGCCTCGGTGGCGTAGTTGGCTAAAGAGCTTGTCACCTTGAGCTCGGCTGCTGAGGACGGGGAGATCGAGGTTCGAATCTCGGTCGGGTGAACTGGGTTGGTTTTTCCTAAATGGTTTTCCACTCTCCCTCCACACAAATGCGGGATCACTTCCTCTAATTCAACCTTCCCAATTCCTAATTCATTAGCGTAATTAGTACTTAAAGCGTATAACCCAAACAGGTAGTAACATGCGGTGCTAAATAAAAAAATAAAATAAAAATCTAAAGAAAACTAACTCTCAATGACAATATATTACCTTCCACAGGTGTCGTTCGGTCTTGGAGGGGTTGGAGGGGAGGTTAGTTCACCCCTCTATATCATAATTGATCACTTAAAATTGCATTTTTAGTAGGTCAATTTTTTCAACCACTGGAACACCCTTAATGAATCCGATGAAAAATCATCACCGTTTTGGACGACTAGTTTCGGCGTTTCGCTATCATCAGGTCTTAAGAATGGAAATGGGGTGTTATTCCAAATTTTAAATAGTGCAAGGGCAAGAGCTCCCTGCATGTCAATTCTTAGCTTGGTTACGAGAAGCAAATACTAAGATCAAAATATTACACCAGGGGAACGAAGGTCCTCTTAATTTGGATAATTTAATAGTAAATATAGGTTGCAAATTTAACATCCCCTAAATTTGGTGGTACTTTAGTATAAAACTTCCTTATGTCCATGTGATATGAGTCGATGTAGTAACCTCTTAGTAGAGGACGTATTTAAAAAAGTAATATTTTGACGTTAAAAATGTAAATACACTAAATTAATACTAACTAAAACAATAAATCTATTTTTTCAATGCTCATTAATTTAATGATAAATTTCGCCATATTCGTGGTACCAAAGAAGAGCCTTGGTGAACCCTTTTTGAGAACCAAAAGGAAGGAATACCTAACACCTTTTTTGAGAACCGATTATATATGCAAATTAAGGAACATTTATACTTTTTTTTTGAGAACCACCTATATACTCAAATAGAGGAACATCAATTTAAATTCTACTTTCCTCAACATTACCTCATTCATGTATATAAATGCAGACAGCCCAAAAGAGTAGTAAGACGCTTTGCGAAAATACCTAAGAATTTTTATTTGGAGTAAGAAGGAAGGTTCTCCCAATATAGCTTTAATTTCGTTCTCATCTCTGTCTTGTCACACTTTGAAAAGCTCCCAAGTGCGGCGACGGGGAGTTAATTTTCTACCAAAAGTTAATTTTGAATCAACGCCACAGCTCCTCATTCATTTCCTGGAACCTCTCAAGTCTTTTGATGTTTATTTTTCTCTGTAACAAAGCAAGTTTCCAGATTGCAGAATAAGTAAAACTTGGAAGGGGTTAGAAGAAACTTCATCATAACCTTTTTCAGTTGTGTGTTTTTCTTTTCCTTCACGCGCGTGGAGAGGCAGTTGAAATTTTAAATCGC
This sequence comes from Timema cristinae, assembly GCA_039000515.1. NCBI lineage: Eukaryota > Metazoa > Arthropoda > Insecta > Phasmatodea > Timematidae > Timema > Timema cristinae. The sequence goes on along the minus strand of JBCFYV010000012.1, from coordinate 66,872,184 downwards.
TGCTAAAGGATTTCCAGTTGAAAATTAATATAATTTTTTCTTTTCGAATATTTTAAGTATTGAGAGAAGGCAGAAGGTTTTTTTTTTGCACAACTTTCTCTGAGCGAAACGCACCAAGAGTTTTTCTTACATCAGCAAGGAATAATTTCGTTACGTCGGAAACTGTTAAACGAAGTTGGTCTTGGGAGTCTGCCTGTGAAGTGAGTATTTTGACGAACAGCTGCTATTTTGCGCCGTTGAAATTTATTCCTCCGTTTTGATTGCGTAACTTGAATGTTCTCATTAAAAACCTCTGGCTAATTCGTGCTTTGTATTCGTTTTCCCTCTTAAATAGAGATCTGAGGTATTATTCTGGTAATAATCATATTTTCATTCTCAAAATTTTATATGCGTTTTTGTTTTTTTATTTAGAAGTTTAGCAAAAAAGTTTTTTACATGTACCACTTTTTACTACCCATTCGAGATATTCTCATACCTACACTAATGGAATGGGGATTAAGGTTGAATTTTTAGAAAATGTACCGAAATTTAGAAAAAAATACACCTAGCTACACCCATTCTAGACTCTAACCTTGGCTTCTCGTCACCAACAAATGATATCAGACGAGACCAACGTATTTATCTGTATGATCATCAATGTGGGTATGAAATGTTATTAGTGACCATGAGGAGGGTAGCTTAAGTGAAATTTACTCCCATTTCCATGAAGAAAGGGTGAGAAAACCATAGGAAAATTATCAAGTGTAAGACTTTCCTAATCTTTCGGATTACTAGAAAGGAAATTTATTCAACATTAATGATTCTTTAAAAACAGCAACCAAAAACCAATATATTATTTGTTTTAGTGGCTCAGTTACTAAACTAACTAACCTTAGGGGACTGGATAAGGTGATTGAACAATATTAACTTTTGCATCGCCACTTCCAAACTATTTAATACAAATGGACAGGATGAGGAAATGAATAGTATCAGTTTTTTCATCTCAGTGACAAAACTATTTTCAACCAGACAAGATGAGTAAAATAGTAGTGTCATAGCGACTGGATCAATTGATTCTAAACGAATAAGATGAGAAGATGAATGGTTTTAGTAATAGTGTCTTGACGATTAAAAGATATAATTCAATAAAATCAACTAAGGAGACATAAAAACTAAATACCTAACCTTAGTTCCCGGAACTATAATAGCTAAGAAACTGAGCAAATACATATATTAGATTATTTAAGGCAACGCCTGGCAACGAACCCTTACTCCACGCCTACAACCACCCACCCGTCGGGTAACGGCGTTATTTCGCTTAATAAATGACGCCCCTCGCTATTGGTGTCAAGCTGTAGCCTGCAAGTTAGTCACACTTGACCGGTTCATGTAATTAAGCTGGCAAGTAGAGTGAGAGTGAATCGTGTTTAATTAGTTTGAGCTTGTCAATGTGTGATAATGAGCAGTCCGCCCCTCTCCTTTACATCCCACCCTCTACAATCCCCAGTGGGACACGTCGCCCGCGTCAACTTGGCAATATTGTAGCGATGGAGTAGCACGGCTCAGGTAAGTCGAGAAGGTTTGAAGTTCCAGAGGTTTCATAAACACGGGAGATATTTTCATACTTAATTCTGTGGATACCCGCTTTGGTGGCCGCATGGTATAAGGTATCACTCTTTCAGTAGACTATACTGTCGATGACGTGGAGATTGAAGTTTGAATCTGGGTAGGGTGTACTGAGGTTTTTTCCAAAATGGTTTTACAATCTCTCTCCGCGCAAATGCGGGTACACTCCATCTAAATATAACCTCCTTCATCCCTAAAACTATTATCGTAGTTAGTACTAAATCGTATAAACCAAACGGGTAATAGACGCGGTGCAATAAAAAATTCTAGATAAACTTGTGACAAAATAAAAATTGTAGCTATCATAAAATAACCAACATAGCTACAACCCAAAATATTCCATGTGCATTCACACGGTTATTGTTTTAAATCCTTGATTTGTGAATAGTTAAGGCGACCAACAAAAATAAAGTTATTTTCAGAAAATGGCTTGTGTATTATGAATTAAAACATTAATATTTATTTTGAATAGAAGTAAAGTTTTCAATGATTTGTTAAATTTCAACTCTGTCAATATGTATACGCCATTATGTTTTTCCTACGTTTGATCAAATTTAAAAACCGTGGTTAAATTTAAAAACAAATTTCAAAACAAACAACTTAAACAAAACCAAATTAAAAAAGTTGTCAAAATTATAGAATAATATTTTTTCTGTAATCTTCTTTATCAAATCTCATTGATATGATTTTAAATTTAAAAAGAAAAATATTGATTTGCACTCTATCAAATTTTAAATCTCGGTCCAAACAAGTTAGATTTTATCTTCACTGTCCATTTAGTATCTAAGATGAGTTCAAAGCAAACTACAGCTATAAAATGTATAATCATCAGATTATCTCTTTAGATTGGAAATTTTGGATGAATAGCTGTAGCATTTTCTACAGGATGAATGACTTTGTTTAATATTTTGTTTGCAAAATTTTACTGCCCATAAATGTTAAAGTACCTAAAAGTGAGGTGCGTATAATTTCATTCGCTAGTGAAATAATTTTTTCTAAAGTACATTTTAATAAAAAGAAGTTTAGCTAATTTTAGAGCGCAGTCCTCTATAATATTATATAAATATATTGATTTTAAAAGATTAAATGAATACCCGCGTCGGTGAGCACACAGACTGAACTTCAATCTAGTCGGTGCGGGCTAATATTATTATTATTATTAGCACCGCGTCTTACTACCCGTTCGGGTTATACGCAATTACGCTAATGTGTAATGGTAGGGTGATTGTGAGATGAAATGAAGGACCTACAGCTTAACGTGTAATCCGAACCACGGTGGTGGCCTGGCATTCCCCGCATTCACAAGATGTCTTGTCAGAGGTGAAGGAAGGGTTTGGAAACAGATAAATCTGTGCCGGGACCGAGGATTGAACCCCGGCCGCCAGCACAGAAGTCTGACACCTTACCCCTAGACCACCAGGTCACCTGCGGGCTAATAATTTAATATTAAAACCCACTGCATACTTCCCTGTCCTTATTCAAGATAAAGGCACCACTTCTAAGTATATTTAATAGGGATGGTAAAAACATTAAAACGTTTATACAAAAACATTCCTAACCGAATGCTGGCAGGAAACATAATTTCTTTTGTGTGTTTAATAATACATATTTTTCATTTTATCTTCTTGCCAGTGACTTTTTTTCTCTCTCAATATTAATGTTTTGAAGTTGGAACGTGACTTAAGTAAATAAAGTGGTTTATAAAATGGACTTACTTAATAAATAATAAGGGGAAAGAGGGTGAGACTTGAGATAACTGTTAAATACGTTTCTAGAAGAGAATAATAAGAGTCGTTTTGTAGCTGTTACAATGTCTACCCATGTTTAAGATGCGTTTAAAGTGAATAAAAAAACTACATAAGGCGCTTTATGAATGTTAGAGTGCTCGCATGGGCTCATTTATATTTAGCTGTTTATTTTCCCCCCTCTGCCTTTAGGGCTGGAGGGTGTGTGGGGGGGCGGGGGAGGGGTATAGTTGTAATAAAGAAATCTCAAGACAAAGGCCCAGGCAAGACACGACATTTTGTTTAACTACGAGGGTCTGGGCTTCTTTAGGAAATATTTTTATTTGGTCGGGGATGCAGCGCTGAATTTTTCATGACATGGCCAAAGGAAAATAGTCTAAGAGTAAAGAGGAAAATTAGTTTAAAAGCCAATGCTCTGTAATTTACTGGTTGTACAATGTGCTTTTGTTGTTGGTTTCTTTCCGTTTGCTCGCCAGATGGTTGGCAGGCAACTGCTATATCCCGGCTAAAAGACCCAAATTACGTTGTTTTCTACAACGTTAAATGTATACCTTTGGTGAAATTGTGGGAAAGAGGACGGGAGTCGTGGAAGGAGAAGCAATTAAATAAATTTTTTGTTGTTCTAAAATATTAAAAGTTAGCAAAAAAATTATTGCATTTATCGCTTGTGTAACCCCTTAAGGGCCGGTCTTATTACTGCTGGATAAATATTAATCTGGCCGATAATTTTTTTTTGTCGAAAAGTTAAAAGTGCGTCTTATGAACGCAAGATAGCATTTATCTACCAAATAAAACGTATTTATTCATCATATATTTATTGGGAGATTTAAGCACCTGATAACTTTTATCTGAAAGTTAAAATTGGCGTTGCCATAGTGACGATTGGTTTTTCATGAGGTTTCACCTATCAGAATCTGTTTTTAGGTGAAATTCTTGGTTCACGTGTTTAGTAGGCACAGACCAAGGCCTTAACTTATATATATATATATATATATATATATATATATATATATATATATATATATATATATAAAGTTAATTTACACTTTTATGACAATTGACATGCTATTTGAAGAGTTATAGTTATATAAGAACAAATTATTTAAATGTGAATACAATAAATGAAATTTTGCAAACTTTGTACCAAACTATTGACCACATTTTGGCAGACACCGAAATTAGTACTTGCAAAACAACTTAGCTTCTGCGCTCACGTGACGCCATTTGTTTACTTGCACTCATTTATCCGCCATTACTTAACAAATTTTAAGCGTTGTAGCCACTAGCCAGGTTGTAGCGGTAGCAGCATGGTTTATACGCATGCGCGCACCAGTAAAAATAGTACCAACTTTGCGTTTCCTTCATACAAATATATTTATCCTAAATATAGCTATGCGGAAGATAAATTCAGTTCATAATACGCGTAAAATATTAAAGTGGCTGATAACCTTTACCTATTTGCTAATTTTAACCTCCCAATATAAATATTTATCCGGTAGTAATAAGACCGGCCCTAATAAAATTATTTTTACTTGTTCATGTAGAGAAAGTATTGCTTTTGTTAACGTTTTTGACCTCGAGCTTATGGTGTATCTTGGCGTTTTTTATGCCTTAAAACTTAAAAAAGTAGTTATTATAATTATGTATGTTCAAACCGAAATGTTTGGTGGAGTTTGTCCTAGCTAGAATTAAATCATAAGTTTAATTCTAGTTCTTGTTTTAGGTTTTGTTCACTGATGTATTTTTGAAAATTCAAGATATTTGGAAATTATTTTTAGTAATTTTGCTATGGAAAGTATTTTTAATAATCGATAAAACTTTTTTTTAAAACATTAATTTAAATGGTATACTACTTACTGGCTATCGATTTTTGAAAATTTTGTTTAAAAATCTATAAGAAATTAAACGAGACAATAAGCATATTTATGTCGTATAGTTTGCTAACATTTTATTTGAATTCTAAAGGAACATCATTAATGTAATTCACGGATGATCATAATTCTGATGACCAAACACGTAATGTTCAGATCCGCTTCATTTCTGTTTTATACAGTTTTTACAATCTCCCTCCAATCAAATGTTACTGCACTTTTTTAAATACCTAACCACTTTCTCGCAGAAACAGTTAACCCAAAGAAACCCGCCAAACCAGTGAGAACATGGATAAATATGTGAGTTTCATCTTATTTGCTAATGAATAATGACATGGAGGTCGGGGTTAGAATCTTAGTTGGGTGTACTAATTAAATGGATTCCCACTCCACCCACATGCAAATGCAAGTACATTTATATATATATTCTACCTTAATATATAGGTGTGAATATGGAGATATCTCAGAAGAGTAGTAAAGTGTGAATAAGTCAAAGAGTTAAACACTACGTTTCCAATAATGGTTTGATAAATTTGGTGGATTTCGGGGCTATATATATATATATATATATATATATATATATATATACTTAGAGTATTTATCGAGCTTCTCTTATGTTTATATGATTTTATGGATTATTTTTGTTGTATTTGAATTTATCAAGTCACATTAATCTAGCTAAAACTTTTTTAACCTATATATATCTTATATATAAAATTCTCGTGTCACAATGTTCGTTCCCGTACTCCTCCGAAACGGCTTGACCGATTCTCATGAAATTTTGTGAGCATATTGAGTAGGTCTGAGAATCGGCCAACATCTATTTTTCATACCCCTTAGTGATAAGGGTTGTCCACCCTTAACATTTTTCTTTAATTTTTAGACATTTTTTAAATTTCTTTATTTTTTTTATTATGTCGCATTAAAAAATACATACAACCCTAAATTTTTACCCTTTTATCACCAACCCCTATTTTTTAATAGCCATTTTAGTAATTTAATTATTTTTCATCCCGGTCGATTTATATATATATATATAGACTATGTATTTTATATATATGTATATATAATATATATATTTTCATATATGTATCTATATATATATAAAAAGAAAAGTTCTGACTCATCAAGGCCCAACCCAAACCCTTGGACCTAGAAAGCTGAAATTTTGCACAGAGGTTCCCTTTATGATGTATACAAGGAACAAGGACGGATTTTTTGAAATTCCCACGGGATAGGGAATAAAGAGTATTAATATAATTATTATAACACACTGGGTAACGGGCAGCGTTGGGAGTTGGGATTATGTATTTCTTATCCCACAGAGGGTCACGGGAAACGCCGTGCGGGACTGCTAGTATATATATATATATATAGTCTCCTTATCAAATTGTGTGTAAAATTTATTTTCAAATAAATACTAATGTCAGAATTAAATATATATAATAAAATATAATATATATATGATATATAATATAATATATAATATAATATATAATATATATTATATTATATATAATATATAATATAATATATAATATATATTATATTATATATTATTTATATTATATTATATATATTATTTATATTATATTATATATATATATTTTAATTCTGACATTAGTATTTATTTGAAAATAAATTTTACACACAATTTGATAAGGAGACTATTCTTAACATTACTTTGATAATAAATGAAAATAAAATAAAATTTACCGGTACACAATATTTCTAGTACATTCTGTAATTATATAAACATCACAAATATTGGCAATAAAATTAACAAATATAAAGGTAATATAATTAATTAAAAAAGGTGATATATAAATTAAACCCTCTGTATAAAGTTACAGACATTTCTTATTGTCTCTTTACCGGCCTCGTGGTATAGTGGTACTGACTACTGACCTAGAGGTCCCTGGTTCAGTTCCCAGCTGGTACTAAGAGATTTGGCTCGAAAGGGGTTTAATTCACAGGGTCACCAGCGTTTATTTGATTAGGCTTCAATTAAGTTAAGATCTTTATTGGTTCCACCCTGTAATACTCACTATCCTCATCCCCTCATCTCATCGGGACATGGAAACTTAACACTCAAAATCAGTGGTTCCTAGTATTTTTCAGGGTTTGACCCCAATATTTCGCTCCGAGACCATCGCTACCTGTTTATAACCTACAAGCATTCGAATTCTATATTTTTTCTTCACAGAGTCTTATTTGTCCGGAGTCTACACATTTAATTACACAAGTGGAATAGGTAGAATTGAGAGTAAATGAATGCACCCTTATTTGCACGGAGAGGGAAAAACCCTGACAGAAAAATTACTCCTAGTATACCTAGTCAGAATTAAAATCCTAACTTACCCATCACCGGCAAACCAAGTGATGCTAAGCCTGCGTGCCCATAGACGCTTGTTTTAATGATTATAACTTATTTATATAATGATATGAACTAAGATATACTAGAGAAACAAGCCAAAAGGGGGATTTTTGGATGCTATGCTAGCAGCTCACAAGACTGCCACAGTAAACCGTCAAGAAACTTTCAGAGGGAGGCAGAAAAAAAATCCAAGTATTTAACTTGGCAGTTAAAAAAAATAATTTTTAATCACTTACATTTATATTTGAATTTCGCACCTTCCTAAACTTATTGAAATTATTTGATAAGTTAAGTATAGAGCTAAAACCTCAACAAGCGTTGCGACCTCAGCCAAAACACACCACAACCTCAAACGGGGTCCTGACCTCCAGGCTGGAAACCGCTGCTCTAAAGATCGCAAATCACAACAAATTGCCCCAGTGAATTTGTATTCTTATCGACTATCATAAGAATATAATATTGAAATTCATTATAGACCTACTAATCGTTTTTACTTTCTCATACAAATAGAAAATATTGTAATCATGACAGTTTTTGAATTGAAGATTTAGATAATTATTTACCTTCCATGTGCCCTCGAGCCCAAAAAAGTATATTTTACAATATGCCTGTCCTGGTCACATATAATGAAACGGTTTGATGGATTTTATTCATACTTGATATTTATATTTTATACCTTAAAACCTTTTTAATTTTGACTTTAACCCTTAAATTAAGGGTAGTTTATGGTTTACTGATGATAAGTGTCTTTTATTCCAAATTCTTCGAAATGGCTTTAAAGATTTTGTTTAAAATGGATATTTAGGCAGAGCCTTACTTGAAAAACTACTCTGTACACTTGGTTTTTGCGTAAAAAATTCTTTAAGGGTAGTTTACTGAATAGTGATTTTTGAAAATTTCAAATGTTTTGAAAATAGCTTTAACGATTTTATTTAAATGTCTAATTGGATACTAAGTGACACGACAAATAAAACTGTAGGTCTTATATTTGTTTTGAGGTGAAAGGTCGTTAAAACTAATTTAATGATAACTTTTTGTTAATGTAACTATTTTAAAAATGGCTCTTAACGATTTTATTTATAATGGATATCTGTTAGTTTTTTAAATTATACATTTATTTATATCCGTTTTTCTGAAAAAAAGATTCATTTGATAATAGTTGTTGGTTTTAAATAATTTGAGCGTAGTCAGAAAATATCTAATTAAAAAATAATAATAAACAAATAGTGTTTATTGGGATTAATATGTGTTTATTTTAAGGGTAATTTATTGAAAACTTATTTTTGAAAATTTTGTTTAAGCTATAATACATTATACGAGAAAGTTTGTACGATTGTATCGTACCATTTATCTTTTTACTTTTGTCAATTAGATCTAAAAAAAATCCTATTTCTTCTTATATTTGAAATTCAACATACAAAATAGAGTTTATTTCTATAGTTATATGAAAAAGTTTTGTATAGATAGTAGTTTTATATTTAAATAAAACCCGAGCTCTGCTCTTTTGATTTTGTCAAGTATTTGGTAATTTGTGCTTATTCATTCCGGTCACGTGTGTGAAGTAATATCCAAACAAAATGTTATCCATGATGAACTTAAAAAGTTCCCTCAGGCAACTCATGAACAAGTGACTCAGGAAATTGATCAAGAATTAGCGTTCAAACACGGTATTTTTTTCTTTTTCATGTTTTTAGTTTAAGTGGGTGTGTCCAATTTATAAGACGTACGTCTGAAACCTAATATTTCTGAATGAAACTTGTAATTTTGTATCCGCATTTTGTTGACTATATATTTGTAGATCCTTAAAAGGGAAACTTTTCTGTATTTATAGTATTATAAACCTTGTCTAAAGGTATTTTACATTAATTGGTCAGTCTGGAAAAACAAAACTGTACACTCTTTTCATAAAAAGATGTTAACTTCTTCAAATCTTGGTGGGTCTTAAAGTCCAAATTGGTAGGATTGACCCCACAAACAGTGAAGTGGGCCCGGTAAAATAGGTCGGAATTTGATTCCGATTGGGGTCTCAAGGGATGTTTTATGCTTTCCTTAAACTGTGGATTAATATTCCCCCAACAGATTCCTAACTACCACATCGCTGGTCATGTGGTCTATTACGTTCAATTTGCAACAATAAATTTGTGATGGTCTTAGTTCAAGGTTTGAATCTCGGCTGGATGCACTGGGGATAGTTTTCTACACGTAACTTATCACTGTGGTTTTCCCACCCTATCTATACGCCAATGTGGGTTCAGTTCCTCTAAAATACCTGCTTCATTTATACCCATAAACCATTATTGGCCATAGAAATGTAATAACACATTCCTAAACTTGTTCAAATTAGCTCAGCGCTTCTCAAACTGTAATAAGCGTATCCCCAAGGGTACTTGAAATAAAATTTAATTTTATTTAAGTTACAAATTAGCATATATTTTGACTAAAGTTCATGAGATTTTAAAATACTTTATTGATCATAACTTTGTTTAGCTTACTACTAAATCTTTATTAATATTTGTAATGAGCGGTTTCACTTCACTATATATATATATATATATATATATATATATATATATATATATATATATATATACTAGCAGTCCCGCACGGCGTTTCCCGTGACCCTCTGTGGGATAAGAAATACATAATCCCAACTTCCGACGCTGCCCGTTACCCAGTGTGTAATAATAATTATACTAATACTCTTTATTCCCTATCCCGTGGGAATTTCAAAAAATCCGTCCTTGTTCCTTGTATACATCATAAAGGGAACCTCTGTGCAAAATTTCAGCTTTCTAGGTCCAAGGGTTTGGGTTGGGCCTTGATGAGTCAGAACTTTTCTTTTTATATATATAGATACATATATGAAAATATATATATTATATATACATATATATAAAATACATAGTCTATATATATATATATCGACCGGGGATGAAAAATGATTAAATTACTAAAATGGCTATTAAAAAATAGGGGTTGGTGATAAAAGGGTAAACATTTAGGGTTGTATGTATTTTTTAATGCGACATAATAAAAAAAATAAAGAAATTAAAAAAATGTCTAAAAATTAAAGAAAAATGTTAAGGGTGGACAACCCTTATCACTAAGGGGTATGAAAAATAGATGTTGGCCGATTCTCAGACCTACTCAATATGCTCACAAAATTTTATGAGAATCGGTCAAGCCGTTTCGGAGGAGTACGGGAACGAACATTATGACACGAGAATTTTATATATAAGATATATATATATATATATATATATATATATATATATATATATATATATATATATATTGTAAACACATTTATTAAAAAATATACTTTATATTCACAATTCATGGACCTTAAAGCACATTTAACTTCGAAATAAAAATTATCACACATTTGGGAGAAGGCGGTGTAGTGGACTTTATAATCAACTCACTACAAGCTTACTAGAGTGCATCTAAATCACTATGTTAAAATAAAAACTTAACAAAAACAACCTATAATTTAGATTTACACTAGTGATAGATACAACAAAAATATCTATTGACGTCATGTTGGTGCTATAGGAACTATATTTATTCCAAGCATGCTCGTCTAGGGAGGGACCAAATATAATTGATATAGTAAACAAAACTAGAATGGAAAAGTAAACATTATTTAATATGGGCCTTTCTTGTATAGAAAAAAATACCCATCCTGGTAAATGTTTCATACCCGATGATTAAACTAATTTTCTTACATACTGTACTTTTTAAATTTTAATTAGCTATGAAACGATAACATAAACTATTTGTGTGATGAGTTTAAAGTCGACAATATTGATTGATTGATTTACTTTTTGTATTTCGGCTGCCATCTGTTAGTCGTATGGTGAACTAATAATTTTAAAGGTTTTTTCCCTTGCTGGCCCTTAGCAGACGTATGATGAGGTAGATTCTACCTTTGAGATTTCGTAAGTGGTTTATTAAATTTAAAATTAAGATTATGTGGTTTGGTCCGCCATTTGTGGATACAATGCAAACTTTTTAATAGAGTTGTTTATTTGAGAAATGTTTGAATTAAGTACATTCCGAGTGTATTCAATGCAGAATTTTGTTAGTATGACGCCGACTTTTAATACATTTATTTATTTGAGAAATGCCTTAATGGAGCCCATTCAGAGTGGATACAATGCAGGAGTTTGGTGGGTATGATACATATAATTCTAGGGAATGCAATGCAGATTTTATATATGTGGTGTTTATTTGAGAAAAGTTGGAATGAAGCCCATTCAGAGTGGATACAATTCAGTCGTCCCCATTGAATTAAACCACAAGAGCCTTGATAATAAGAGAAGGCATTACCCACGCACATATGTGTTTTGTGGAATTGAATAACTTACCCTTGCAACATTCATATACTATATGACCGATACACACGGGAGATTTTTGTGGACTTAGTTCGGTATATAAACTTTACTAGAACATTGATGGAAACTATTTCGTAATAGCCAGTGTAGTAGATACAACATATATTTCGCACATTCACATGGTTCATCCTTGTTTTCCGAATAATTAACCTCATCAAACAAAATTCAAATTCCTTACATAAAATGGTTTGTATTTGTAGAAATAAAAAGCTCAATATATATTTTATAATAATCTGGCTTTTTTATTATTAATATAAATTCATAAAATACGTTTAGTTAAAACCACTTTCTTCAAACTTTTTCTCAACAACACTACACTTCACTAACATTACACTAACACTCAAACAGCACTCACTCTTGTTCTTGTACACCGTCAAGGTTCAAGCACACATCTTTGAGGATGCGTATGGCTGAGGCTTCATGCGAGTTGTTTTTATACTTGGTACATCAAATAAACTAAAATACGAGTAATTCCAGGACTAGGTATTCAGGAATTTTAAACTTCATTACCAGATTTATACTATTAGATGTAACGCTGTTTTGTGTTCAAAGCTATTAGTTGTGTTATGTTAATTTTATTTCTTTTATTTCAGGTAAGTACCAATTCATTCATCACTCGTCCGCCCACATTATCTTCTGCCTGGTAAGATGACAATTTTAAGAAGTCTATTTTTATATTTAAATATCAAAATAAATCTCAGCCAAGGGGTAGTCCTTAAATAATGTAAAGGTTTTTTTGGGGGGGGGAATGTAGGGGGGGGGTTCAGTATTTCCATACGTTTTTACGAGGGGGAGTCAAAATCCATCTTACTTAAGGTTTTTAATCGATGTTGATGGGAGACCAAATCTATTTTTTTTTGTCAGAAAATAAATATATTAATTATAAAATTTGACTTATAATTCATTTACTTACTTCAATAAAAGTATTCTAAAATTTTATATCACTCGCTTTGTTATCAATCCTTTTGTCTAAAAATAATCAAATGATTAAAATAATCTAAATTACAACAAACATTACGTAAGGTAGAGGGTGTGTGTATGTGTGTGTGTGTGTGTCAAATCTTACACGATCCCTTACTTAGGAGAAGGGGGGTAGTTGAAAATCATGAAAAACAACTTTACGTAATTTAAGGACAGTCCCCATTGTGAATTTATGATTAAGAAAACTCCCTGTGTGAATCTTATCACGACCGGCTGAAGCTTAAGGTTTTGATTTTGTTTTCCCCCAACACAATCAAGCCTTTTCATTTCCTTGATCCTTGTACTTCTAATCACCGGAGGATAGGAAAGGGTAGGCTAATCATTTGCATTCTTGGCTCTTGACTTTAGAGGTTGTGGCTGGCTAGTTGTTTACCAGGAACATTAAAAGGACTTGCATGGATTAGCACGTAGACTAATCACGTTCGTCTGGTCTGTTTTTTTGTTGTTGATTAGGAGATCGGGGCTCGAATCCTGGCCAGGTAAACAAATAGTGGATTTAAAAAAGTTTCCCATCCTACCTCCACGCAAATGCGTGTACACTTATTTTAAGTTTTACCTTACTCATCTCTACACTGATAGATTAATCAAAATGTGGAAATACGGAATGGGTAGTAACTAGTAAGTCAAGTTGATATAACAACCATTGAGAGCTGCTGTTTATTTTTTAAATATTTTTTCAACCTATTTTAAGATATACTGTATGATGGTATTATTATCCTTGTCTAACCTCTTTCCTAAGTTTAACAGTAAAAACTCGACTTGGATTCCATGTTAAACCGATAATAATTTAAACACACGATTATTTATTAAACAGACATCGCAAAAAAGAGCTGCTTTCTGATTATTTTCTTATTCTTAGTACGGTCACTCTATTTTTTTTCTAACGTGCTACGCATTTTATTCTCCACCCGGGAAATCTGTTTATTTTTACTGTTAGAGTGGGTATATTTAGAAGGCATAATTTAGAGAATATGTACCCTTATTTGCGTGTAAATAAAGGGCGGGAAACGATTCAGGAAAGACCAGCTTCAGTACACACACGGCTTGGATTCGAATACGACATTGCCATCACCAACACGCGGCGCACAAATATGCCATTAAAATAAGAACATATTTTTCAGTAACTAAAATGCACATACCTAGATTTTCTGACAACACACAAGTTTTAACACTTCGTACATCCACGTGTACCCCTGAGTTCATCCTTGCCTCACTCCCTTGTTTTAGTATCCCCTTACCCCTTTCTACTACCCCTCCGCAAGGCACCTTTGTCACGTTACAGTTGCTCCGATACCTTTGTGATCGCGCTTTGTACTGTACCGCGAGTGCAGGGAAACAACTCACTAAGTCATTGATACTAAAGAGAAGAGAAATCCACTCAAACTTTCTAAACATACGGATATAGATGAATGGAATTCACTAACAATAGAAGAACAGTAGGAAGTATTGTCAGTTACAAAGGTTAATTTCATATAATTATAGTCAAATAATGTGATCTGCAGCGGCCACTTTACATAAATAGTGTCAATAACGATAAAATAATATTAAACTACTACCACTAATTTCAACTTTCTTTATTAATAATATTAGTAATATAGTAAAATATTATTGTAGAAAAAAAAGTATTTTCCTAAAGGTCTTTCTTAATTTGTTCTAATAGTAGCATAGTCATGACTAGACTAAACAAGCAAAGATATAGAGGGATCGCCATTGCAAGAACCTTTTAAAATGAAGTAAAATTAAAGAGACATTAGTGTCAAGCTTCACCTGTATGACGTGAAATATGCAGGACGATTGGCTCAGCTCAGAAATACATGAAAGTAGATCTGAATTATCAGGTAGATTTCTTTCCAGAGTGATCATAATATAGTTAGTCACCACATGTTAAAATAATATTGTATACAGAGTTATTTCCTAAACCGCATTTCAATAATTACGTCAACTCTTGTAGTGCTACTTCATTTAACATACAGTAGCTCCATTTGCTTCTTTGGTGCTGACTGATATCTCACAGCTGACAGCTAAAAGGCTTTGCAAATTTACCAGACTAAATTATGTATCCCTACGCCGAACCATATGATCTGCAAAAACATGTGTTTATCAGCTATTACTTCTGACGGTAAAAATGTAGGTATATACCTAAATGTTGTCAGAAGTCAGCTGTGAGCTGTCAGTCAGCACCAAAGAAGCCATGAGACTACTGTACGCTATATAAACCCACAGATAATATCGGTCCACAACTTACAATTATTTAATTTATTCTATTACAACAGTCTAATATTAAATAATTAGTCCTATTACATATATATTTAGTTTGAAATTCTCGACTGTACATGTGCGACATTTCGCAATGTCTATTGAGAATGGATAAAAAGGGGGATGCTTGCTACCTGTCAGGGGTGTGGTCACATTGTGTGGCTATAGTTGTGATTGATCCACCGAGCACAATACAGCCATTAGCTACATTGTTTCACGGCACTTAGTGTTCATAGTAGGTTACACTAAAATGCATTTCATTCCCTTAGCTATTTTTTTAAACACCACGTCTTACTTCTCGTTTGGGCTATAAGCTACCTAGACATTGATTTCCTCCACCGTAATTAACAAACAATTACTATTCTTTATTATGTATAGGTTTGAGTGAATCCTTGTCCCTTTTTAGATCTAGAAAAATAAATAATGCACTTTTTGAAAAGAAAAAAAATACCATAAGTTTAAAAACTTAGCTAAGGGGATGGACAAATAACTAATATATTTGGTCAAAGAGCTACTAATATAGTTCTGGGTTCGATTACTGACATGGTCGAAAACTATATCATTGAAGAAATATATGTATGCTCTAGATTTAAGCTAGTTTTTAAGTCGTGTACTGATTGATATCATTATTAGGTTCATAAAATGCACGTTAGATACCTCAAATAAATTAGATAAAAAATACTAATAAAGTTAAATGCTACTTATTCAAACTATTCCAAAAGTGGAATATAAATACGAATTTACCGAGGACATAATTTTTATTCATAATCTCTTACTACCCATCCGTACTGTCTACTTATTCTCGCTGACAGAGTAGGGATGAGAAAGGAAGCATTTAGAAGAATTGTACTCGCGTTGCATGAAGGTAAATTGAGAAACCATTTAGGGTAAAACATTGGAGTACACCCATTGGATTCTAACCCAACATATCCATCACCTACAACCTAAGCCAGGTTATATTATTATTAGCACCGTGTTTAATGTGTAATGGTAGGGTGACTTTGAGATGAAATGGGGGACCTACAGTTTAACGTGTGATCCAAACCCCAAACCACGGTGGAGGCCTGGCATTCCACACATTCCCAAGTTGTGATTAATACACATCTTGTCACACATCATATTAATGCCTTAATCAGCGTATCCATAAATGTGGGCTATTAATTAAAGTGCGTTGCTTATTCTTCAGTCAAATTTTAATAGAAAAGTAAAAACTTATTTTCCTTGAAAAGATTGGAAAAGAGTAAATAAAGAGAACCCTGATAAGATCAAATGGGCCGATGTATTGACTAACGCCGAATAACACAGTGACTTGGTGAGTTGTTTCAGTGCGCTCTAGGGTATGCTGTCAGCGGTGTGCGACAAAGGTGTGAATGTAACCATATCTTCATGAGAAATATAATAGACAAAGCGTCGCGCGTATATATTAAGCTTCACGTCACGTTGACACGGAAGAGATCGCGCGGGAGTATAAAGCCTAACGGTTCGCTTGCACGCAATTGTTATATTCCCCTAATCCTGAACAATAAATCAGGCTGTATTGGATCTGCCATTTGAGTACGGGTTCGATTCTCGATAACGCTGGAAGATTTCGTGGAGTTAAAATGTACGGTAAAGAATTGACAGTTGATTGAACGGGTGTTGTACTTGTTCTAGACTAAGCTAGTTTGTGTCACGTGTGCTAATATAGTCGGTTTATCTAGAAAGTGCACGTTAAATAACCATAACGATAAAGTATATACCCATCGATCTTCTCGACACCGCGGTCAACCACAATCCAAGCTGAGCCGAGCTATAAATCTGAATGGAGCTGACGAAATTAATATATATTATTTGTCTGTGGCAGTGGTTCCCAACGTGTGGTGTGCGTACCCTCTGGGGTACGTGCCAGGAAGTTTGGGGTTATGCGAAAATATTTGAATAATGGCGGAAATAGGTACATATGCCAGCAGTGTAAGATAAAAGACCAGTCAAACACTCTGAAATTAACTCAGCGATATTGTGAAGGGTGAGGGAGACCTTGATATAGTTATTTCAAATTAATATAACAGTTTTATAATTATTCACAAATTAATTAATAAATTAAATATGTAAGTGTTTAATACAACTTTTGCTTTTTATAAGTAATATTATTACATTGTTTTTTAATCCCATTATTAGCCCATTTATTTTCAGTCAAGACAAATAAATTAGAAATAACTACAACCAACTGTAGCAATTAAATAATAATAATAATATATTTAGCACCGCGTCTTACTACCCGTTCGGGTTATACGCTTTAAGTACTAATTACGCTAATGGATTAGGAATTGGGAAGGTTGAATTAGAGGAAGTGAACCCGCATTTGTGTGGCGGGAGAGTGGAAAACCATTTAGGAAAAACCACCCCCAGTTCACCCGACCAAGATTCGACCTCGATCTCCCCGTCCTCAGCAGTCGGGCTCAACACGACAAGCGCATTAGCCAACTACGCCACCGAGGCAATTAAACATTTTGCTAAAATTTAAGGGCACAAATTATGGAAATGGGCTGATAAGGGGCACGCAAGTAAAAAAAAAAAAAGATTGTAACCGCTGGCTTAGGGGTTCATCTTAACCAATTATTAAATATATAAGTGCTAAGGTTATTGCTGGTTGTGTTATATTTGACGTAATTTCCTAGTTAAAATTATTTTGTAGTCCTTTTGTCCAATTGGTAGATATCTCGTCGCTAGGGTTTGGTGTGTTGTATTATACGTACTACGGTACTGTCATATACTAAGTTAATTTTAACTCGTATTATGATATAATTTGTGTTTAGAAAGTGCACGTAAAGTACCTCAATTGATAAAACAACTCACTATGCAAAATCATACTTATTTGTTTCATAATGCGGTTTCATTGTGTACCGCTTCGTTTTGGTAAGAGTTTGTTGACAAATAGAGCACGCAAGCTTTGTTACAGTTTTTGTCAAGTCACGTGAAACGATATGTTGGTTAAATGTGAATTATTTATCTATTTGTTTGAACAAAGGTTTTATTTCTCCTATTATTTCTGCTCATTTAAACAATTCTTTACTAAATCTAAATTAAAAAAATTAAAACCTCGCTGTACCCCTTACTGATTAGGCTTACGCTACACATTTTTATAAACATAACATGTGTGATATTATATCAATTTGTTTTTTGCCCATCACGTATTATTACCCATCTAGGCTATCCACATTTAACTAAACGAGTGTGGTATAATTTTAGAGGAAACAAAGCAATATTTTTTATGAAGGGAGATTAGAGATTAAATTACCTTAAACCTAAATTTAGGGTAGATTACAAGGTAAACTTATCTTAACATAGTGCTAAAATACATTCACTACGTACAAAACACTCAGCGGAGGGAAATAATAGAAAACCACTCCAACCGGGATTTGAATCTGGACCTTCCCATCACCGACAAACCAGGCTATAAGAACTTGATATTTAGTCCTCAAGCCCACAAGAGTGTTTTTTTTTAAGTGTTCACTCTAAGCCATCGGAATTGTGATTAATGATTTTTTTTCCCATTGTTTCTCACAACCCTTCGGTTATTCGCATAAGTATTAATTAGTGTAGTTACGATTGCTGTGATAGGAATTATGAAAGTAAAATTGATACGAGTACAAAATTATATCCACATGAAAGGAGAGTGGAAAACTCTTTAGAACAAATCCTCCTCAGTACATCCGACCAGGATTCGAACTTTGATCTTTATGTCAACGTCAGTCAAGTCTATTGCGAGAGTGACGCCTTTGTCCATTCGACCACAGGAGTAGGTGTGGTGAAAAAGAATTATGTATGTAAGTAATTTTTATTTATAATTTTTAAATTTATATGATATGAATAAATGAACTTTATTTAATTTATATACGAGTATATTAATATAGTATTGTTGGGTGCCATCTACCAACCCCGTTTATTTTGTGAGGTAGGTAGATTTTTATATTAAATTAATTTATCGACACAAACTGCTCAGCGGTAAGACGAAAAAACTACTTCTCTCAAGACCCATGGAATTTACCTAAAGTTTTAACTTAAGCTGGACACTTAAAACTAAGGACTTTCTGAAGCAGATTATTATTCTTGCCATGGACATCCAATCTACTGAAAATATATGTACATAGGATGCAATGTTCAAAAATACAATGTACATTAATATGCTAAGTAACAAGAACCACACAATGAAATTTATAGTGTGTTTGTAATTATTGTTGAAGAAAAAAAATAGTACCTTTAAATTAACCCTACCTAATAAGGCATGCCTCCTCCTATGTTATAAAATTAATAAAGGTATTGTTAAGAAATACTTAAAAATGTAATATTCTCACTTGAATTGTGATGACAAAATAATAGTTATTAATTATGATACATAAATAGTCTTTTGGATGAAATAACACCAGCTTTGAAATATTTGTATAGCAGATTAAAATAATGAGTTCTTCAAAAACGTAATTTAAACTCCTTGCAACAAGATGATGATGGATGATGAATTTGGTCTCACCCAATAATGTAGACTGATGATCTCTGGTAGCAATTCTATTTTTTCCTTTTTAGTGACTTATATTTCATAACTTCTGCATTAAAACTCACGTTAATCGCTCCTTGAAGGTCAGCCCTTACTTTTGACACAGTTTTATTGCTGAAAGTGATAATTCACTATCTTAAATTCAATATTAAAGGACGGCCCAAATTGGGTCCTTCCTCATCTCTCTTGCAATTTTTTTCTAGTCAACAAAACAAAAACATTAACAATTCACAAACATGTTCTTTTTGTTTTAAAATCATTTTTGGCCTAGGAGAAAACTAGTTGCCGATATTTATAAAAAAAACTTAACTCTTTAGAAAGTGAATGTATGATTATAAAAATAACTTAATATTTTAATCTGACAAATAAACATAAATCATTTTTAAATTTAATTTAAATTTTGCACCAAAATCCAAACGAGAATAATAATCTCTTCCGCTAGGGGAAATTAGTTCTTCAAATGACATCCAGATGCTGTAAGCGTCCAAGAACATAAACTAAATTAAGGTCATAACAGTTCCGAAATAAACCAATCTGCAAGCAAATAGCTTTAAAATCACCTACAAAAAAAAGCATGGCGGTTTGGCAGTTTATGAATCAAAATAAAGAAAGAAAATTTAATATAGTGTAGTAAAAGTAAGCAGATTATATATCTATACTTATAAAATAACATGTCCTGATTGATTGACTGACTGACTGATTCATCATCGCCGAGCGCAAACTATCAAGGCTACAAGCATGAAATTCGGACTGTATATTCATTTTTTTATGTAGGCACCCACTAAGAAAGGATTTTATAAAATTCCACCCAAAGGGGTCAAAATAGGGGATGATATTATGTATGATAATATGTATGAAAGTCCGTCATTTTGAAAGTTACATAAATCAAATTTTGTATTTCGGTTATTGACTTAAAACAAATAAATACGTGTTTCAGGAATTTTGGAAATTTTATTTAATAAGGGATGAAAAAGGGGGTGAAAGTTTTGTATCGGACTGACTGACTGATTCATCATCGCCGAGCGCAAACTATCAAGGCTACATGCATGAAATTCGGACTGTATATTCATTTTGTTATGTAGGCACCCACTAAGAAAGGATTTTAGAAAATTCCACCCCAAAGGGGTCAAAATAGGGGATGATAATATGTATGAAAGTCCGTCATTTTGAAAGTTACATAAAAAAATTTTGTATTTCGGTTATTGACGTAAAACAAATAAATATGTGTTTCAGGAATTTTGGAAATTTTATTTAATAAGGGATGAAAAAGGGGGTGAAAGTTTGTATCGGACTTGCATTATTTTTGATCTGAGTTCAAGTAATGGTCATCAACGTACGTAATATTTTAAATTAATCTGTAAATACATATGTATATT
Organism: Timema cristinae; assembly: GCA_039000515.1. Lineage (NCBI taxonomy): Eukaryota > Metazoa > Arthropoda > Insecta > Phasmatodea > Timematidae > Timema > Timema cristinae. The sequence continues at coordinate 66,851,045 of JBCFYV010000012.1, read as the reverse complement.
TTCGTATTTGTATATAATCAACTTCCACGCGAGCAAAGCCGCGGGCAACAGCTATCTAATATATATATATATATATATATAAATTGCAAATATATAATTAATATTCGAAACTTTAGAAGTTGTGATTGAAATTTAAAGCAAAATAAACAGTAAAGCTGTCAACGTTATTATATATTTGAAAGACTCAGTAAACTGACTATTAAATTTATATTATAAGTAATTCTTTTATCAAAAATAACATCACACAGGTAAGCATAACATTCATTTTTAATTTTTGTTTGGATACGATAGAATGAATTTACTCATCTCATTTAAATTTAAGTCTAATAAGGAATTACGAATACCAAATATAATACTTTTTTACGACCCTTTGTTTGTGCCCGACACCTTAATTCATCTGGTAGAGCGCGTCTGTCTACTGCTAAGGTGGGAAACTCTGTCATCAATCGCCTCAAGTGTCGAATTTTCTATTAAGGTGTGGAAAAATTGAGTTTGCCAGATCTCATAGTAAAATAAACTGTTTTCTGATGGCGTGTGCTGGTTGTAACTTGGTATTTTCCCTTCATATCATAGAAAGAATTCCTCTTTCAGAATGAGTCATTGACGCAACACTACCATTCAACACTCCTCTCCACTCCCGTTCCCAAAACTTTGTTTCATATCTGTCTTCAGACAGGATTGTTAACTTTTAATTTAAATGTTCTTACATTTTCAATTTGGACAATGTTTATCATTAATTTTATTTCTGAGGCAGTTGTAACTAAGCAGTCAAAGTGTAGTATATGTTTTTAATTAACTTGTTCAAACAGGGTGTGTCGTATTAAATGTTAAATTACCCGCTTCACTGGGCGAATGATATAACCTCTAAGGCGTCACTCTTGTATTAGACGATCCTGCTTATGATGGGAAGATCGGGGTTCGAATACCGGTTGGTTCTACTAAGGCGTTTTTTTTCTAAAGGTTTCCCACTCTCCTTCCACAGAAATGCGGGTAGACTACCCTTAAAATGCTTCTTTCCTCATCCTTACCCCATTAGATTTAATTATCATATGCGTATAACTGAACAGGTAGTAATATTTGGATATTTATTTCTCAATTTTTACCCGGTGTGGCAAGTTTCACTTCTTGTTCGCCACACCTATGACTACATTGAAAGCTATGTTGCCGACCTTTGGTCTACTGAGCCATTGGGTCCTGGGCATGCTCTCAACAGGTTGAAATGTTCGTGGTAAAATGAGGCATGTCTTTCAAATGATGAGTTCACGGTAGGTGGGGTTTTGTATATTTTCTAGAAATAAGTCTGCCCTGTAAATCACATGATATAATCAACCGTCTCAGAAATTGCACGTCAAGTTTCCCTAAAATAATTGGTTATGTAGACAACTCAAACCACTTATCCACATGGATGGACTACATAAAGTTAGATCATACGTCTATGCTTGCCACCTGCCTGCCGGGCTAGTACTCGTAAAACAAGAAAAGGTACGTGGGGGGGGGGGGGGGGAGGAGGGAGGGAGTGGACCTCTTCCTGATTTTATGATTCATAAAAATACAAAGTACGGGGCGTCGGCGTCGGCAGCGACCACTGAACATATTTCTCTCTCTCTCTCTCCGGTGCTGCAAACTGTTGATCCATTGAATAATTCATCAACCCCCTGGTTGTAAAACTGTTTCACCGCCCGCGCCTTCTGCGGGCTTATGACGTCATTCTGACATGCAGGACTTGTGTGTGAACGAATATGTGGTACTAGTTCGCATTCATGAGGGTTAGAAAAAAAAAACGGGTTGGAATTTTTCGAATTAACATGAGTGTGCTCAGTTTTTACTTATTTTTACTTGTGTTTAGTTGTAAAATTATTCAATTAAAAATTACATGAACAAGAAGTATAACTAAACGAACTCGTTAACATTTATTTTCTGTCTTTAGACTATCACAATCGATATCATTCTTTAGAGATAAGGCCTATGAAGCTTTTGGGCTAATCTCACAGAGCAGCAGGAAGAATTCTCGGAGTGCAGCCGAAATAGTTTTCAGAAGGCAGCCGAAAGAGTTCTCACACACATCCGTATGAGCTCTTACAACAATATAAACAATTGGATATCTTTTGTTTGTATAAGATAAATTTGAAATAATTTAAAAAAAGTGACAGTTCCTGAACAAACGGCTTGACGTATAAATTAATGAAAGTAAGTTTATACAATATTACTTTTTTACATCAATTAATGTTTCCAGCCCATGTCCTGGGTCAGTTATTTTATCAAAGTATATAAATATATCTCTTAACGCCATGGATTAGCGGCACAGTGTTAAGTACTTATAAAAAGGCGTATGTCTCATATTGTCTGGTTTGATGGGGGTGGCGAGGTTATGGTTCGAATACCAAACGAGTTCACTGTGATTTTCCCATCTTTTCTCCACTCTAAAGGTGCGTATTCACTTGAGCATTCGTTCGTGCGCGTTCGGTTCCTTTTGTTCGTTCGGAGTAAAATGTTCAAGTGAATAGGCCTACCTGTCCATGAACACGCGCCGAGGGGAATCGAACGAGATGAACGCTGTCGAACAAGTGTCGGTTTTTTTAGGAATTCTCAAAGGAAGTCAGTTGTTCGCTTGTGCTCAGTGAATACGTGTTTTCACACCTGTTCGGACCGTTCAGAGTGTTGCTGCGGTGGAGTGTGCCGATATTCTATGACACATAATGTGGTGTCAGTTTACTAACGGAACTATCGTACTCTTAATATGTTTACATAATGTAATAAAAATAATAACGAGCAACACTTACTACCTACAGTAACAAGTAACGTATGCCATCCAGCTTACCTTCCTATAATGGGCGTGCTACATTTACATACTAAGTATGCCTACCTTGTTGCGATGTTTGAGTGCCTCGTTCATTGCGACACAAGTTTCCATAACTATAACACCAATACTTTTTGAAATCTTGACCAGGTACTGCAAACTTGGTAATGAGTCCCCAGTATCTAAAAAAAACGTAACCTAAGTGCCAAACGATCTTTCACGGGTATTGCTTTTCGGAAGTTTGTGTCCTTATTCGCGATTTTAATGGCCGACAAGGTTAACCAAAATCTCCGTCTTGAAATGATATTCGGGTGAAATTTCGGAAATGTCTTTCGTCCAACTCTCTTAAAAGTTATGTATTTAGTCGCCTACAAAACAGCCGCCTTATCCACATTTTCCTGTCCCTCTTTTTATTCTTTTTAGTTAATGCACACAGCACAAAGAAAGAACCTGTTGCCACTATCAAATCCATTTTGAGACTTAGTTCCAGTGTTTAATCTGTTTGTGGAAAAATTGTCGGGAACAAATCGAGCACCAGCAAACGGTCCGAATGCTCGGAGTACTCGGACGTATCATTAGTTCAAGCTTGTTCGGGGTGTTCGGCCTGTTCGAGGTAAAATGCTCAAGTGAATACGCACCTCAAGGTGGAGTGCTAGTGAACGTGAGTTTAGGGCAGTATTTTTGCAGTTTTTATAGCACAAACATCTTTTGGCCAAAATAAATCAAATATTTCTTCTATAGAATCATAGAGTTTAGTTTTCTGCACACGCTAAGCTCAACAGTTGTTGAATATCTGTCATGAGCATGGCGGCATTGGGTGACAAACTTTTCTCTTTATTTATATTATTTTATATGGCAGATATTCAACAACTGTTGAGCTTAGCGTGTGCAGAAAACTAAACTCTATGATTCTATAGAAGAAATATTTGATTTATTTTGGCCAAAAGATGTTTGTGCTATAAAAACTGCAAAATTAATGCACTAAACTCGCGCTCACTAGCACCCCGCCTTAATGAATGCGCTAAACTCGCGCTCACTAGCACCCCACCTTAATGAATGCGCATTTCCTTCAAGCTATTTTATCATCCCTATAATTAAAAATACATGTATTTAGACTACTATTGTTTTGTATGAAATATAAATTAAAGAATTGTTTCAGTGCCTACGTGTCCTTTTAAATATATCTAGAAGTTATTGATTATTTGTAACAAATTAATGAAAAATTGTTACGCATTATTGTTAGAAATAGTGAAACCAATAAGTAAATGGCTATAGAATGTAACAATACATGTTTCAATTCCCCCCCCCCCCCCAAATAGTTGAAGTAACATTGAAAATATTATCTCAGGAGGAAAAGCACACGCATAAACGTGGAAACAGATTGGTAAAACATCAGGTATGTATTTATTTTTGGCGTGCGAGCCAAGTATTTTTATCTTTTTGAACTTTCCTTATATTTACATTAATTGGGTTAAGTTGAGGAAGGTATAATTTAGAGGAAATGTACCTACATGTTTGTGAAGGATACATTTGAAACTATTTAGGGAAAATCCACCTCAATGCACCCAACCGGGGTTCTCGCCCCGACCTTGCAGTGTAATCCTAACAATTTAGAACGCTCGTCCACAGTAGCGAGTTGTATTCATCTCAGCAAGTAAGAAATTATAAAACCAACCTTCTCAGTCCTCACCCAATTCCAAATTCCGATCTTTTTCGAGACGTAACAGCTTTGTACCAATCCTTCAGAAAGGGCGAAATATATACACACATAAGAGGGCGTTGTTTAAAGGGATGATTTATAGATTAAAAAAACAACTAAGGTCCTCTAAAAATAGCAACCACAATTTTAAAGAGCAAACGATTCCTCATCGTATCCAAACGAGAAAGGGGAGGGTGTTATGGGAGAGGGTAGCTTGTCTATTTTAATGGCGTGCTTACAGTGAAGTTTCAATATATTTTCCAACAGGAATTCCCCTTTCCGTATTTTCATAAGACTTATTCTAGTATTTATTTGAGGTATTTAACATACACTTAACGAACCGAATGATTATGTCAACAAACGATCTACAAACTAACTTATTTCTAGAACCGACACAAAATCCATCCATCCTTGCCCTATCTACCCCTCACCCTGGCCATTCACATGCTGGGAATCAATCCCGTGACCCTTAGCTACACAAACAGACACGCTATTGACCGAGTAAAGATGTCGGACAGTTCGTAATTAAACTGTAATTTCTTTACACTCCTCGGCGAACACGTTCAATGTAGGAATGTTATTTCTCTGTATACCTAACAGTCCAGGCTATCCGCTTAGCTATTATCCTTGAATATGTATGTGAAAGGAAGAATTTAGAAAATGTGCCTGCATTTGCATGGAAGGAGAGTAAAAAACATATAAGATAAATCACCCTCAATACACCCGACCTGGATTGGAACTCCTACCTCCCCATCACCAGCAAACTAGACTATATGAGTCAGACAACTATACCATTTTTCCATCGGGGTGGGTGAGTAATTATATAAAAATGTTTCATCATCCGTCTCACAAAAATGTTTTGTCACCTTAACAAAGGTCCTCCGTATTGGTAAGCATGTAGACTAAGGTATCATCAACCTCATTTGGTCTGGTTTGTCAGTAATGGTGAGGTTGGGGTACCGAAGGTGTTTTTTTTCTAAATAGTTTTATATCCCTCTTTAAGGCAAATTTGGGTGAATGTTTTCTAAAATTTTATCTTCCTCATGTCTACCCAATTAGTATAAAATAAAATGTGTATAACCGAGGCGGGTGGTGAGAATCGGAACATACACGAAAAAAATGTCGTCACTATAAACATCTAGTCAAATTAACAATACAAATGAAAGTTGGATTAATACAAAATAGTGTTTTAGTAACTTTTCTGCTGTTAGGAAAGGCCAAAGTAATCGTGAATGAAACATTAAAGGAAATTCCGGGGATTTTGCACACCAAGTACACCAGAATAATATGTTGTTGACTTGGACTTTTGACGTTTAACGTGTAACGTGTAACTTGAATTTCTAAAAGTAATCTAAACTTTTTTTTTAATCATTCCGAAAGATATTGTACAACCCACTAAAGATAAACCAACATTTTGTAATCTCCACGTTTTAGTATCTGTTCGGGCTATATGCATATGCTAATAGGGTAGGTATGAAAGAGTTATAATAAAACGCATTTGCGTGTAAGAAGGTTGGGAAACCATTAAAAAAATACTCTCAATACACCCGGCTGAGATTCAAACTCTGGCTTCCCCATCTTTGCCAAGCTGATATTTAGACTGCCTGCCCACCCATGCATGTCATAACGAATTAAAAACCATTATTATTATTACTTGAACATACCTTATGTAATTTAAATTATACTTTTAAATTTATTTATACAAAAAAATACTGTAAATAAGCACTAGCCTGCAAAAGTTTTTGTGACAGCCAACAAACATTCATCTCTCACAAAACAATCTGTAGATTAAAGTAACTTCGTTAACGACTAAAGCTGGAATGGTGAAAAATCACAGTGGAAAAAAAAACACCTTTTGGTATCCAAGTTCTCTACCAAAACATGCTCCTAACAAGATCCCTATGAATCCCGAGTAGTTTGAGGAGTTCAACTAGTTGGTTTCACATGTTTCTTGGTCAAAAAGTCGGTACTTTTGACAAAGAAAAGGGGGTGAGGGTGGGTTCGGCTGTCTTGGGTGAAAATGAGAAACATATCCCCCCCTCCTCTCCCAATTCCCTATTGCGCTTAGCTCTGAAACTTGGTCAAGAGGGGCGTGGGAGCTAGGACCTCTCATGGTATTTCCAATGTTCCTCACATGACTGCGGAAACAACTTATTTATCTGGCGCCGAAAAGGGAGACGGATAGTGAAAGCGCCCCTCCTCCTCCTCCTAGTATTATTTACCTCAAATTAAAATAATGCAAATAAAGTATTGTGTTCCTTGACCTGACAGCCCGTATGTGTAGTATGCTCTGTTCTAAAGATATATCTACTATTTCTTTCATATGTTAGAAGTGTCACCTACTTGAAGGATACTATTCTCACACTGGTGTATTACGTATGGAAATGGCAATTATGAAGTTTCCAATTCATTGAGTGTTCTCTTGGGAGCCCGTCAAAAATTACTTTGAGTAAGGCTAGAGCTAGGTTTTGAACCATTTGCTTTGACCTCAGAACAGACATTTTAAGTGCAACGTCCTTGAAACTGAGCTAATTTTGTGTTTTAATGAGTTTTTAAATATAAAACTTTGGATTAAAGGTTCTAATTTAAAAGTGGCATGTTGATACCTTTACCCTACATTCCAGGATGAATAAAATACAAACCACTTCTTTCTGTAAGTTTGCTGTGCGTTTCGGCGCTTTGGTAGGCGTCCCCTTCTATTTATTATTATTTATTTATTATTAGCCCCACATCTTACTACCCGTTCGGGTTGTATGCACTTACGCTAATGTGTAATGGTAGGGTGATTGTGAGATGAAATGGAGGACCTACAGTTTAACGTGGAATCCGAACCACGGTGGAGGCCTGGCATTCCACATATTCCCAAGATGTCTTGTAAGAGGTGAAGGAAGGGTTTGGTAATCAGATAAATCTGTGCCGGGACTGAGGATTGAACCCCGTACCCCCAGCACATAAGTTTTACACCTTACCCTAGACCGCCAGGTCACCCATCCCCTTTAATTAATCCAGCCTTTCAACTTGACTATATAGTTAGTGTTTGATCACGGTTTTAAGAAACGCTGGTTTGATTCCAGGTGGTGCCACTGAGGGTATTAACTTGTTGTTAATGGGTTCGTCCTGCTATTTATTTAGTACTTAATATCTAGAAACGGCACCAGTGGCCACGTGGACACAGTTGTCAGTCTCGTCTTGTTTAGTTTTCTACTGAGGGGCAAGTTGGGCTTGGAATTCCGATTGGGTGGCCTTAGGTGCTTTTTTTAAATAAAAATTGTTTCCAGTTGTCCCTCTGAGTAAATGTGAGCACATTTCCTCTAAATTCTACTTTCATCATCTATATCTCACTAGTGTAATAAATATGTAGAATTTCAGACATGGTGTACGCAGAGATGTGAGATGGAAACATGATCTTCAATTTTATCCTGAAAATGTTTCATTGATTCAAATGAAACTAATGCACGCGAGACAGGATCTGTTCCAAGTTTTAAAGTTTCCGCTCTAGTTTAATTTAACCTAATGACGTTAATATCAGATACATTGTCAAATAAGTTACAGTAAATTAAAGAAATAGCAACAATTCCAATTCTCTTCTCACAGTATCTAGTACGGTGCTTGGTGGTTGAATGTGTCACTAACTTCGGGTCTCCTGTACACCAGACATGTTAATATTTTTATATTGTAATCAATACCCATACAAATACATCCCCTTCCTCTGGGATTCAACGACTTAACAGTTTTTCATCGGAAAATTTAAAGGAACATTTTCACCTCTAGATGTACGTAGAAAAATACATACAGCCTGCACGGTGTGAGCCCTCAAGTGAATTATACCGACCGAGCTACCGCCAACGTTAGAGATGATTGTGCCAACATTTGCGGATAGAGGGGTGTCATTTGGTCACCAATACGAACCCTCCGTTAATCTCAGTTTTCTAAACTGGAGCCGCTTCTTCTTTATTCAAGCAGCTCCTCATTTGTCCTCACCGAGGTTGAGTTAGAGCCCGTTCCAGACCCACTGCTCCACAGATAAATTTTGGAAGCACCGGAGATCAAACTAGGAATTTTTGGATCTGTAGCTAGAAACTCTAACTAATAGATCACAGAGGCTGTCGAAAATTACATATTGATAATTTAAATAGCTAAAGTGTTTAAATAAAATTGTGAAAATCTAATGACTGTTATTCTAATTGATTATTTAGATTAATAATTATATTAATTACTAAACAATACTTGTATACAAATGATTATATCTGAATACAAAACTGACTCAATTATTCCCTCTTCCTAGGCTCTCTTTTTTTTTCTCTCTTCATAGAACAAGGGAACAAGGCACGTTTATTATTGTCTTATTTTATCTTCAAGTCTGTTCACCGCATCACGACCTATCCAGGGGCAGCTTTTAGAGTCGCGAGGAAATAACGAGCTGGAGGTGACATCACATTTTGTGCAGAGTCATCTCTCTCCCGACCTCTCACCCCCGTACCCTTCAGCCAGCGCGTCAACCCTTGGAGAAGGGTTCATTGGTCTGGGAGACAACTGTCCCCGAAATTTCATTTCAGGAACTTTTTTTTTTATTGGATTAAGCCGCAAGATCGAAACGATAAGAGACGTTTCTGTATTTCGACAGAAAATATCTCTCTCCTGGATAAGTTGGTATCCCTCTCTCGGGATGGATAAAAGAGATCTCCGGACGGGTCCTAAGGGAGTGATACATACATTCGGGTAACAAGGGGCCTCAAGTCCATGAAAGTGATGATGTGTAAGTAATGATACGTACTTTTGCTCATAAATGTCATGACTCATGAATCAAGTTTACTGGGCATGAATATTTGAGAAAGATTTAACATAATAATTATATTTTTAACACTTTTTCCTTCATGTTTGAAAATACTCATAATTAAATGATCAGATTAGGAAATTATTGAGAAATGAAAAAATTGATGGGATCTATTTTTCCTTACCTTATGTCTTTTCACCCGTTCGGGATATCCTCCTCTTTGTACTAAATGGGATAAGAATCATAAAGGAATGGTCTTAGAAGAAATTAACCTGCATTTGCCTGGAAAAAGAGTGGTAAACCTTTGAGAAAACTCACCCTCATTAACACCCAGTTAAGAGTAGAACCCCGACGTCACCAGCAATTTAGTCTATTGGGAGTGTAAATCCCTAGTTCTGTGTTTCCCAAACTTCCGTCAGTCACGTACCTTTTTCGGTGTCGTGGTCTTATCGAAATATCTCTTCCAGCTCTTTATAAATCAAACAAGTGCCCACTCTCTTTAAAGTATAAACGGTCTTTCAAATGTAAATGAAGCAGTGACATCAACGTCAACATCTGCATTAATTTATAAAACTTACCATCATCAATTTTTTTTTGCACCGTGTCTTACTACCCGTTCGAGTTGCTTTTTTTTATATTAATAAAACTCATTAGTGACGCATACCTCCTGAAATCCTTGACGTACCCGCAGGGGCAAGCGTACCACATTTTTGTAAATACTTCCTTAAACAATGGGACCACCGATGCGAGTACTAGCATTGTTCACACTCTAAATTATGAACTTAGTTTGAGGATATATACAATCTAATTTTTATTGACAGGTTATACTATTAACTATTATTTTATTATTTTATTATTATTATTAGCACCGCGTCTTACTACCCATTCGGGTTATACGCACTCACGCTAATGTGTAATGGTAGGGTGATTGTGAGATGAAATGAAGGACCTACAGTTTATCGTGGAATCCGAACCACGGTGGAGACCTGGCATTCCTCACATTCACAAGATGTCTTGTCAGAGGTGAAGGAAGGGTTTGGTAATCAGCATAAATCTTTGCCGGGACCGAGGATTGAACCCCGGCGCCAGCATAGAAGTCTGACACCTTACCCCTAGACCACCAGGTCACCTACTATTAACTGAACCTTGATCATCTTGATGGATAAAATGAAGTCATGACATCAGTTTTGAAATTGTATTCCGCCTGCCCCCCCCCCTCCCCCTTATTTGTGGTATTTAACGTGCACTTTTTGAGCTGACTGTTTTAATAACACAATACCTATAAACTAACTCAAATCTAAAACAAATGCAGCATCCAGCCCCCAGCCATTAATTTAGCCTATCATTCTGAAGGGGGAAACCTAAATTTCACTAATGATAATTTTTTTGGCCACACCAAGCATCGAACCTGGGACCCTTATCTCAGTAGACAGACACGCCAATGAGTAAGATGTGTGTTGGCCTTTGAAGTAGTAAAATTCTGTTTTGTATAGATACTTAAATTGGTTTAATCTGACATTCCTAGCCACTCAGCTATGGGGACACACATAGACTACTCTAATTAATTGTATTTTAAAATCTACTGTGACTGCACAATGTTAATAAAGGTTTCATTCGTTTTATAAATGGCCAGACTGTTTTCCGTCATTGGCTTTGTCAATACGTAATAAAATAACCGTGAATGACCTACTTGGTTTATTTATCGTGCAAATGTGACGTATTGACACTACCGGCACCATTTTAACGTTTAAACTGCCAATAAAACTACAGTTCAAACATTGATGTTGGTTCGAGCAAAATACCGTGCACATGAAAATGTTAACCTCTCGTTTAAAACTAATATGAAAAGTTGAATTTAATCAAACCCACATTTCTCAAACAAATACTAATTTTGTAACTATGTCAACTTGGTCATATATATATATAAATTACACTTACTTTATTGATTCATTCATTCACTGATTGATTCATATTATTTCAATCTAAGTGTTGATACGTACATGAAAAAAAAACAAAGCGAAAACTTGATAAAGTTAGGGAATTTGGCGTGACAGGGAAAAATCAGAAACATTTTAAAATTAACACGAGTTGTCAGATGTGTATGTAATAATTATTTTGGAAATACAAGTTAGTAAACCATATCCCACTCATGGTGGCTATAGGTTGGGGAAATTTGGAAGCTTTGGATAAGTCAGGGCATTTTTTTATATCAATGAACACAGGGAAATATTAAGGAATTTAATAAACATAATAAACAATCAGAAAATGTAACTTGTTCGGCTTAAATAAAACCAACAATAATTGAATTATTGTATTTTGTTTATTTAATGATTTTGTCGCCGCGTCTCACTACTCATTCGGGTTGTATGCATATGTACTAACTACGTTAATATGTTAGGGAAGAGGTAGGCTGAATTTAGATGAATTTTACCCGCATTTACGGAGAGGGAGAGCAGAAAGAAAACAATTTATGAAAAAACACCTAACCATTATGTTATGGTTATATGTACTAATTACACTGAGTTAGGGATAAGGAAGGTTGTATTTATAGGAGGTGTGGCCGAACTTAGGTAAAGCTAACCTTAATATACCCGACCGGTACTCGAACCCTGATTTTACTGTCATCTGGAGTCTAGTCTATTGTGAGAGTGATGCCTTAGACCACATGTCCACCGAAACAGGTAATGGTGCTTTGGAGATATACCATCCGACCACTGAATCGATTATATTTATTGTTAACAAAATGTGAATACGGTGCTCTAACATGAGATGGTTTTATAGTATTATTATTGTTATTATTATTATTATTATTATTATTATTATTATCCCCGCGTCTTACTACCCGTTCGGGTTATACGCACTTCGCTAATGTGTAATGGTAGGGTGATTGTGAGATGAAATGGAGGACCTACAGTTTAACGTGGGATCCGAACTACGTTGGAGGCCTGGCACTCCACAAATTCACAAGTTGTAATTAATAAACGTCTTGTCAGAGGTGAAGGAAGGGTTTGGTATTCAGATAAATCTGTGCCGGGACCGAGGATTGAACCCCGGACCCCCAGCACAGAAGTCTGACACCTTACCCCTAGACCGCCAGGTCACCATGAGTGTTATTAATGTACACTAATTTCACAGCGCCACAAATAAACAGTAGCTAAACATTTAAGACTTTAAAAAAAACTTTTTGTAATAAAAAAAACTTTATCAATGTATTAAACAAAATAATGGTCACTCATCAAGTAAAATAAGAAAAAGGTCCTAGTTATGAAAAATGAAAAAATATGTTGTTTGTAAGGCTCAGGAAATTTTATAATATATTTTTGTGGCCACTCCGCCAGTACAAGTTACAGGTTTTATCTTCAATTCATGCAAGAGGACTTGCATATTAATTGTCTTTAATAGTTATTATGTTAATATAAATAGGTGAAAATAACATATTTTTTTAAGTTATAGTTTTGCATAAAAAATATTGAAAAAATGCATAATTTTTGTTTGGACAACCTTGTAAGTCAGGGAATTACAAAGCTCACTACGGGTATCAACCAGTAAGAACGTGGTAGTAAATTCCATTTAGAAAATTAAAACTTGTATTTCCTAAATAGTTTTTTTTTTACCCTCTCTCTACTCATATTCGAATATATTTATTTTAATTTCTACCTTTCTCATCCCTGCCACACAAATAAGCCTGGACAGGTAATAAGACGCTGGACACATTAAAAAAAAAGAAACAAATAAAGTGAACCAAAGATAAATCTAGGCCCAATGTGGGTCAGCTCGTGTTGGGACTAAGCTAAGGAATCAAGCCGCCTCCAGTTCACGCACAGCTCTAAGATTATAAAATATGGCTTCCATTATTGCCGGGGTCTATATTTCCCCCTTTCGCAACGCTATCAGTTCGTTTACAACCCTGCGGCAACGTTTAATGTTCCGGCTTAGCCACCGGGTCACGCGGGGTTTTATATCTCAACACGCCACTTGCCCGACACCTCGGCTCGAGTCGATTCAGTTTGGGGTAGCGGCATCTATTCCCGACACGACTGAAAAAACAATAATTGGTGACATTGGGGATTTCTTTCTCTTTTATAGTGACGAATGACAGCTGAGAGATTAGTTGCAATGGGCTGCATCTAGACCTGCAGAGGAAATAAAATCGGAAGAGGGGGAGGAGGCAATTATTAGATTATAGAAAATATTAGTATCAATAATCAAAATTAAACATTTTAGTAGTCGTGTGGTCAGTCTCGCGATATATTGGATTCTCAGTGGTGGGAGGTCGATGCTCGAATCTCAGATGGCTGCACCGTGAGGCGAATTTATTAATTTAGTTTTAATTGTTCTCTCATACCCCTTCAAATCTAATGAGATTGAAATTATTCTAAGCTACGTTTCTCTTCACTGTCGTTTAAATCAAGCCATTAATGTCCATAGTCTTAGAAGTAATAGCTAAAAACAAAAACATATACGTCATAAATTACCCATGACCCTCCTTTCAGAAAACCGACAGCTAAAAACGTTACAATATTTACTCTTATATGCACCCGGAATTTTTCTTTTCCACAGTCGCCACTTTTGAGAAAAAGTGTCAATTTTGGCGCGTGTAAGATTTAGCTACAATTATTCGATGTTGGCCACCATGAATGTGAAATAAAATATTATCCTGGTTTTTCTAAATGTAAAACTGTTATAATTGTAGAATAGTATTTGAAAAAAACAACTAAATAATTTACTTAGAAAATATTTATAACTATTTTAATCTCAACATTAATCTAAATTCCACAAAATATATTATATTATGAAAAATTTCTTTGAAATACGTTCCAATTTCAAGAAATAATAATAATACTTAGCACCATGTCTTACTACCCGTTCGGGTTATACGCTTTAAGTACTAATTCTCTAATAGATTAGGAATTGGGAAGGTTGAATTATAGGAAGTGAACCCACATTTGCGTGGAGGTAGAGTGTAAAACCATTTAGGAAAAACCACCCCAGTTCACCAGACCGATATTCGAACCTCGATCTCCCCGTCCTCCGCAGTCGGGCTCAACACGACAAGCGCGTTAGCCATCTACGCGACCCAGGCGGGTCAATTTCAAGTGAATATGAACAAATGACTACCTAATTCTTTGAAACACAAACAATTGGGTTCATACAACAATTGACCCATATTAATGCTTTTATAAACCTTATAAAAAACTTGAAACACTTACAATATTAATAAAATAAAATTGTGTATTTTAGTGGTGACTAGTTGAAACCTAGTTTTTTTATTGTATTACTGTACCATGGGTACCAGGATCGAGTCGATTTAACCAAGAACCGTATGAAATATGGCGTAGTCGCGTGGTCCACGTAATCGCGAGTCGCAGCTCTCCTACATGGGAGAGGCAAGGGGGGGGGGATATATTATGATTATTATTACTGGCTGAGACTGTCGAGAACTGGCTGAAAGGATTTCGATAGTCGGCGACCCCAGCCTATTAAAGGTAATAGGGTTTCTCTCGGTCCCAATGGGTGTCTTGCGTGTTGCGTCAAAATACCATACAAATAAGGGCTTTTTACTACATCTTTTTATTTTAAGATTAGCACTCAAAATGTGACAGGAATATATTAGTTATTATATAACTTATATCTGGAGAGTTAGGGGAGAAAATCCAAGCAAGTCACATTTAAAACCAAGGGCACAAAGTATATTGCACAAATTTAATAATATTTTTTGTGTTTGTTGCTTTAAAGTTTAAATAAAAGGACTCACAATATTTAAGTTTCATACGGTAATTTTTGTATACATATTTTTTAGCACCGAATCTAACTAATCGTTCAGATTATAAACTTCTGTATTAATTACGCTAGAGAATTTATGAATGAGGAAGGCTATATTTGGATGGAGTGTACCCGCATTTGTCTTTAGGAAGAGTGGAAAACCATTTTGGGGAAAAACCTCAGTACACCCGATCTAGATTAGAACCTCAATCTCCCTGTCACTGGCAGTCTAGTCTATTGTGAGAGTGACGCCTTAGACCATGCGTCCACCAAAGATGATTTAATTTTTTTATTGTGTATTTTTCCACACTGTGTTCTACTGCCTATCCGGGCTATCCGTATAGTTGCTCTAATTGTACAAGGGAAGGAAGGTATGATTTAGATTAAAGATTCATTCATTTATATGTAATTATAGAAAGGAACCGGGTATGAAAAACAGCTCATTCATTTGCAAGTAATCATAGAAAGGAACCAGGTATGAAAAAACAGCTCATTACACACATCTTTATTCGAGCATCTCATCTAATCACCCACCTGGGATATCTGCATGTTAATTACACCACATGACTTAGGTTAGAGAGCTCAAGATGTTAAAGGAAATAACCCCGTATTTGCGTGAAGGGAGATTGGGAAGTAATTTAGGGAAAAGCAGCCTTAATACCCACGGCCGAGACTCAAATCATGACCTCCTCTTCTCCAACAAGCCAGACTATACGAGCTTTAAATTTGGTCCGCGCGCCCACCGATGTGGGTAGTCTGCTAAAACACTAAACATTTCCAACCAAAAGAAAATATTAAATTAAAGTTGTAGTCGTTTTGTGTAAATGTGATTTAGAAAGTTTTTTTGTCCCTACCTTTTATTTATTTTCTATGGGATCTACAAAAAAAATTGTATTATGTTTGTTAAATTGTTTTATTGGTTTTTCTTTTTTCTTTTGGTGAGGGTGGATGTGTCTCTTGCTTGTCTTAAATTCACAATGATTACCGCGTGCCATAGACCACACATCTACATCTACATCATTTCTAGAATGAGAAAAAACGACATATCGGTTAAACACCATTCTGTAAACTTATTTTATATTTAAAATGTAATGATTGAAATTCTATCTCAAAACCTCCACGTTAATAATTATTGAGTCGAAACGATAAAACATACAACAATGGTTGATTGGAATTTACTAAAACAATTTTATACAAACAATTTTTTCTGTGTACTGCCAGTCTTTCTATCATATGAGAAGGGTATAGTGGAGAGGAAGTGTAGCCGTATTTTGCGGATATTAGTAAAACATTCGAGGAAAAACGAATCTCATTCATTCCGGCTGGATATCAAACCCCATCCTCCTTTTCACCGTAAAACTAGACAAGTAGAATGACTGACTCCTTTGTCCTCGTTCTCCCCGGTGTGGTTATAAAATATCTTGCTAATTGCCTGTTACATACCACATTAATTCTTTAATCAGTCACCGTGCAAAGGCCCTTAAAACGGTTACTTATCCCTTTGGGTTTTTTTTTGTTAATGTTTTATGCAAGCAATACAAACGGTGTCAAATAAAAATTTCAATAAAATAAAACACAAAACTCCAGTATGAAGAATTAGTTTGCATTCATATAATTTATTTATTAAATTTAACATATTTGTGTGGATATAGCATATACTTAATAGCCTTCACTTCGTTTTGGGGGTCAATTCCTTTTGCAAAAATTTTAACAAGGCATTAAAATAAATTATGAAAGAAGTTGCATGTAACTAACAAGACGTTAAATTTACAACTCGATAATACTCTAGTTAGCAAGGAAGAGTCTTTGTGTACTATACCATTATTTTATATTCTTCGAAGAGCAGTAAAAGGGCCTAAAGACAGATTCAAACATGTTCTCACTATAACGCATTGGCTATCGTTTCTGAATAAGGTATTCGTGGGATAGGTGGCTTTTGCTTATAAAGCAGGAAATTGTTGGAGGAATCAATGTTCATTCTTAGTAGAATGTAATTTCATTTGCTAAATATCTTTAGTTGCATTAATATATCTTTTAATTTCCACTCGTAAAGTAATTTAGTGTTTGATTTATTCTTGTGTATTCATTGCGAGTTTTCGTTTAAAGCTGAGGGTCATTAGAGTGTTTAATCGATATTTCATCCTTAATTTAGATTTACTTTCTTTCGATAAGTGGTAAATTAATATTCTATGGGCTGGCTAATGTGCGTTACCCAATCTAACCTCGTGATATATCGAACAGACTTTTTGGTAGGGGTCTGCAAGCGTTATTGCCTGTCCAAAGATTATTCGTGTGATTTAGTGAAGTGTTTACATGCAAAATGTCGTCTAAAGAGTTTCGAAGTGGTTTTATTGGGCTATATATAAATAAACAGTGTTTGTGGAAAACGACATGCCCGGAGTATACCAATAAAAATATTAAAAATAAAAGCTATGCATTATTATTATTAGCACCGCGTCTTACTACCCATTCGGGTTATACGCACTTACGCTAATGTGTAATGGTAGGGTGAAAGTGAGATGAAATGAAGGACCTACAGTTTAACGTGGAATCCGAACCACGGTGGAGGCCTGGCATTCCCCACATTCACAAGATGTCTTGTCAGAGGTGAAGGAAGGGTTTGGTAATCAGATAAATCTTTGCTGGGACCGAGGATTGAACCCCGGCCGCCAGCAACGAAGTCTGACACCTTACCCCTAGACCACCAGGTCACCCAAAATCCATGCAGAATCGACCAATTATTGCAAAAAATAATCCAAATAAGCAAATAGGTCGTTTGTTCAGCAAAAAATACAGAACCTTCGATTCGAAGGTTCGCCTTTTTATAATTATGTAACCCATCAATGAAGTCTCAATAACGCATTCACGTTCATATTTTGCTTGACATTTAACATGTCGGAATAACTTTCAAACTCATTATAGGTCATATCTTCCAGAATTCCAAAAGCTCATCGTTGAGAGTTAAAGTTAAAAATTTAAAGAAAAATCGTTTCAAACAACACACATGTACACTTAAATTGGTTAGATAAATATTCTTTAACAATATATCGATACGTTAGTAGGTAACGTTCGATTTATCTGAAGACTTTTCTTAGCCAATATATCCGGCGATTATTTGATACAATTTATCTTTGCTGATAAATATTCACGTGTATATTATATAGTTATATAAGTTAAACAACGTTGAATCCAACTAAAAGTCAAAACTAAGACGTTCCCGACGTGGTCTGACA
This sequence comes from Timema cristinae, assembly GCA_039000515.1. Lineage (NCBI taxonomy): Eukaryota > Metazoa > Arthropoda > Insecta > Phasmatodea > Timematidae > Timema > Timema cristinae. The sequence continues at coordinate 66,832,779 of JBCFYV010000012.1, read as the reverse complement.
AAATAGAAAAAACAACAACTTTGTTCTTGTCCAGAGCGTAATTTTGTGTGTTGTTTTACTTGGTGAGCATCCCCTATACTTCTCTTTAACTATCCCGCCCTCACCCCTTTCATCTTTTTATTCCCCCGGCACTCCCGTAATCTCGTGTGTTAATAAGAAGAGATAATGTGGTGGTCTCAACCATACTGAACTCTAGTGTTATTAACAGACGCTGGACTTTGATATAATGCTCGTAATATCTACTGACCTTATCCAAGGCTGAGTGTGCTTAGGCGTCGGCCTTCATTGAACTCTTTCCGAGAGAAACTTAAGCTTCGAATCCCGGTGGAGTGGACATTTAGTTGTAATTTGGTTGGGCTCTAAAACAGTGAAGTTATAAAGTCACCCACGGAAAGGTCGTTTATTTATTAAAACAGGTTTACACAGAAATAGTTGGCACGGTTTCAGCGTGATCTAATCCCTTGTTCATTTTTAGCCCATAGAGATGGTATTCGATTCTAATCCCGGCCGGATCCACTTGGAGTGTTTTTCTAACCTTGAGTTTCAACGATTTTGTCCTATACACTTTTTAGGTGATTGTTGGGGTTTTCTCTAAAACATAATTTTATTACTCAGTGTGGGATGTGAAAGGTCCGAACGGCCGATAAGAGAATGGCACTAATAAAAAAATGCCATTACGTCAGCTCGCAATCGAGCCACACCAACCGTGTGACTGCCGCATGTTGGCGAAGATGGTGCCAACTTATACGGATAGTGTGTGTCATGTGGTCATCACGAAGATCTTTCCAGCCATTAATCCCAGTTTTCTAGACATGCGCCGCTACTTTTCCATTCAAGTAGCTCTTAATTTGTCCTCACGAGGCTGAGTTTTAACTCCGTTCCAGACTCACTGATCACAAAAAAAAACTCTGGAAGCGCTGGGGATCAAATTTCAAAATCTATGGATCTTTGGCGATGAGGTCTGACCACTAGAACACATAAGTGGTCAGCACTAATAAAAACTGATAATAAATACCATCTTTATCCTAAGCTATTGAATGTTTTTGGATGCATTTATTTTGGTGTGTTGGCTTTAGTCAACCACCTTACATGAAAGTTCTTCAAGTTAATAGCGTTAATTTCATGAAATCATACGTAAACATACTCAACTATCGTTTTTAACATGTGACGTCAGTTATTTTAACAGCTATAGTCTAAATTATAAATGTGCCTACAGGTTGTTTAGGTCCGACCAGGCACTCTAAAAAGTGTGTTTGCATTAAAAAATAATCACACGAGTTTTGAAATACAGATTTTATTCTTTGACCATTAAAAGCCCACTTGAGTAATATCGAGTGTTCAGAATATTAGAACTAATGTACACAAACTAGCGTTATTTCTGAGCATGATAAAAACAAACTAAGAAATATAATTACTTAACAGCGCCACTCACTCATGATTTTATATATTGAACAAGAATTGTCTTCTACAATTAATTACGATGATGTGATTGAGGAATTTAAGTAACCAACACCTGATGCGTGTGATCATATTCTCTAGGACACGAAGATGATGACATCTTACATTTTTTGGTCAATTTTGGTTAGTTAATTGAAGGGTGGATATGTCAAACGTTTTAAGTGCCATTTATTTGAAAAATGTTTTTTGATTGAGTCATGTTCTATATGCCATGCGTCATAGTTTACGTTTGTTACAATTGCCAATATGCTTTAGAAGTAGTTAATATGAATGAAAATAGAAAGCGCAGGTTGTATATGCTACTGCTCTTGTTTGCCAGCTGTCTTAAGTGACTTGTCATCATAGTGCCCTTTGACCATTTATGCTAGGTAGACCAAGGCACTCAAAACTTAGCGTAAGTATATGTGACACATAGAGCGTTCTTAGCATTTATATTCTATTATTTAACTGTAGTGCAATAATTAATAATTTTGAGCTAAGGGTTAGTTGTATGATTTAGTGCAGTAAATAATAGTTTTTTTCAGATAAAGATCCAAAACTTTTAATCCAGGAACAGTTTTTTTTTCACTTAGAACGTTTGACATTTCCAATTGTCAATTATGTATCTTATTTGTTATGTTTGTATTTTCTATTTATACTCTTGTTGATTAAAAGAAATACATAGATTTAGTTCATATTTATTTTGTTTAATGAATACAAATATGGTTCTTTATACTTGAAATTGCTACTACTTATTTCCTCCACCCTGCCAGCCCTATACTAAGCTACCTCTACTGCCTTGGGCCCCCTCGCTCAGGGTACATTACGTAATATGAACGCCCTCATGAACCTACAGTAGCTCCATGGTTTCTTTGGTGCTGACTGACAGCTTTGAAAAGCTATCAGACCAAACTATGTATCCCTACGCCGAACCATATGATCTGTAAAAACATGTGTTTAGCAGCTGTCACTTCTGACAGTCAGCACTAAAGGAGCCATGGGACTAATGTAGCTTCATACACCTATGCTCGAGATTAATATTATGATCTTCTTTAAAAATTGGTTAGCCCACATTTTAAAAATATCTTCAAACAGGTTCTTTTATGACGATCAAGCAACAGGCACCAGAACTGAATAAGTCTTATCGATATCCTCAGCTTACAATGATTAACCTACGGATAAAATCTGTGGGAAGTTAAGTAAAAATATATCAATTTATGAGGTGAGAGGACATAAAACCGACAATGGAATAAAAACAAATCAAATGAAACAAGGCGGGATTCGAGCCTCATTTTCCCAAGTCATGTCTAACATTGTTGGTTGGTGGTTTAGGTAGGCCTACTGCTAAAATTAAAATAAAGAACACTTTATAAACAATCATTAATAATATTGTAATCTATGCAGTGTGTCGTTGCGTTTAAGTATAACCATATGTATGTGGTCCCTCAAACAATTCTGATTGCTTACAGTTGAAGAGATAATATTTGTTTAGGTTTATGTGAACTAAGCTCCAAGTTCGTCTAGTCTGGTTTGCCAGTGAGGGGTATAGACACCAAAACAGGGGTGGATATGGGTACACCGCCCCCCTGTTTTCTTACAGGGAGACCAGGGGACACAAATAATTTGTTTAACAATTTACTTATGATTATCGTGACAAGTAACATTGAACAAAATTGATTAAACTCAACCTTTATTCAAAATTCGCATTTCTGATTTTTTTTATGAAGCATAGGCCCTACCACAATGTAAAAAATATATAAAAATCTAGTTGAGGTTAAATAAAAGTTAAAGTAAAGCAATTAAAAAGCAAAATGAAAAAAAAAAAGATTGATCCCAGCCTTAGGCTTTTTGAACGAACTATTTGGCGAGCAATTTACACCAATAAGTTTAAATCAATGAAATTTGTTCTCCACATGACCGATATATGCGCCACCTTTAGGCCTAGTTCATGCATGATACCCATGTTAGACAATAAGACAATTTTCATGATCTGTGTATTGTTTAAGCTTGTGTTATGAGGCCACGTAATTTGCTCATAGTTAGGCCTATATACTACCCCTTCATCCAGTGAGTTGCCCAAATCACGGTTGAGTGACGTTAGGGTGGTCTTTCTTAAATTGTTCTCCCCTTTCCCTCTACGCAGATGTGGATACCTTCCTCATCCTTAACACATCAGCGTATGTAATACATATGAGTACAACCTTAATGTGTAGTAAGACATGGTGATAAAAAACAATAATTCAAAATTGAATATTCATGTAGTTGCAAAGTAGATGGTTATACGAGTGATCCTGAGTTACCTAAAAACTGAGTTCTCAAGCGCTAATTACCTTACTTATTGATTAAGTGCCGCTTGATACATGAATGAAAAAACGTTGTAAGGATATCGACAAAATTTGTTGAGCTTTCCTCAGTTTTTACCTCTTGTAGGCTTGAGAGCGTCCAAATACACCTCTAATTCCCACTCCCAACATCTTGTGTCATAATCAGCAGCCTCTAGTAATCCCCTCCCCTCAGGTAGGGTCGCCTGTTCCATCATCTGTTGGCGTGAGGGGGGTTATGGCTCCATGATTATTATATCGCCCATCTTTCAATGGCTTCATCTAAACCCATTTACCGAGCAAGATGAGATACCTCCCTTTATATACCCCGGCCAACAAACGGTGGGGGTAGTGACGTCCACATCCTGGATGTCACGAGGCGACAAGCATCCCAAGCTGTTAGATCCCCAAAGGAAGAGGCTTATCTGCGTTTTATAAGCACTACATTATCCACCATTATGTTTTCATTCGTCTGGAAATAATTTTGGGACCCTTAGCAGGTGTTCTTGCTATACACGTTGGGGTATCTGATGCTGATTACATATTTAAAAATTTCCTGTGAATGTATCTTCTCTTTTTATGTTTCATATTAATGTTTTTTATTCATACACTAATAACTAACTACTGTAGCTGGCGTTTGGAATATAGGACTTTTAACGCAATAAAAAGAAAACTAGTACATTTGTCGGTGCTTTTGTTAGATTCAGAGGTGACCTGGTGGTCTAGGGGTAAGGTGTCAGACTTCTGTGCTGGCGGCCGGGGTTCAAACCTCGGTCCCGGCACAAATTTATCTGATTACCAAACCCTTCCTTCACCTCTGACAAGACATCTTGCGAATGTGGGGAATGCCAGACCTCCACCGTGGTTCGGATTCCACGTTAAACTGTAGGTCTTTCATTTCATCTCCCAATCACCCTACCATTACACATTAGCGTAAGTGCGTATAACCCGAACGGGTAGTAAGACGCGGTGCTAATAATAATAATAATAATAATAATAATAATAATAATAATAATAATGTTAGATTCAGACCAAGCTTCTCACTTTTTAGGCCTTACTTTGAGTTACCATAATACTTTTTGTTTCTGTACATAACGTATAATTATACATATTTACATTAATGGAGTGGAGATAATAAAAGAAAAGAATGTAAAGTGTATGTATTTGCGAGGAGCGAGAGGGAGAAACCGCTTTGGAAAAAAAAATCTCACTACATTAGACTGAACTTCGATCTACGGCTTTCCCGTCACTGGCAAATTAGACAAGATCAAATGATTAAATGGACACCTTATTCCGTAAGCCCATAGTGTGGGTGTCATTGATTGAAGTTCACCCGAATTTGTATGTTATTTAACATTCGAAACGGGCCTGATACCTCAGTGTACAGTTTAGTTGGTAGCATTTGTCTACTCAATTAAAGATCCCAAATTTGATTACCGGAATGTTCTAAAAAAATTGTCACTTGGGAAATCAAGACTTTCTCTTTCACAGTAAAGAACTAATGGTCAGAATACTTGTTTTTCTGCTTATTCTATATTTAAGCTAACTTGTAAGTCTAGTGCTGAAATAATCATTCAGTTCAAAATGTGCACGTTAAATGTCCCAAGTTAAAACAATATTGAAAAGTGATTAGCAAGGTAATGTTATTCACACTTAAAATGATTCTTATTTAGTAATGAATTTTCATCGTTTAGACGTTTCATTGTGTAGTGGCTATAAATACGCCTTAAAAACTAGAAACAAAAATAACAAAATCCGGTGAACATCATAAAAATAGTTTGGTGGTTTTTATCGCCTACATGAGCCAACGTAACAATTTATATCATCTAATGAATAACGTTTCAAACTCACTTTTGATTTTCATTACCTTATTGAAAAAAAACAACTAAACTTGTAATAACATATTTTAAAGGTCAAACCCCTTCTGTATTTTATTGGCCTCCATAGCGAATAGGTAATTACATGAGTGAAAAAGAATTTCATGTATTTTAAAAGAAATAAAATGGACACTAAACATAAATTACATAGAACATCTTTAATATTTAGCTTTGATTTTTAAAATAATATATTTGTATGATTAAGTACTCTTCAAGAGAAATATACTCACACTACTGTATTTATTGTGGAGATGGCAGTTCCGTAGCTTCAAAACTACTAAAACAAACCTACATTATTTTAGAAATGTGTGCTATTATCATCCTTTTACAAATAACTTTTTTTTTTGGTCTGAACTAAGTTAATTTATTTTGCTTCTGAAGATTTATTTTGATCTCAGGACTGTGATATTTCGCATGAAACATCTTTGAAAATGAGTTAATTTCTCCTTTTAAGGGTTTATTCTAAAATCATAAAGTTAAAAATCTTAAGATTTTAATTCTTATAAGGTTTATTCTAAAATTATAAAGCTAAAAGTCTTAAGATCTTAATTCTTATAAGGACATATTGATAGCTTTCACCTCCATTTTGGTGGGATCAATTTTTTGAAATAACAAACAACTTTTTAAATAACGTGGAATTTGTGGACATCTTGAATGCTACTTAGCAATACGATGGATGGGACCCTTAATTGGAGTACCCTATTAAAGCCTTGTATAGGGGTTTATATTACTATAAACCAACTACTTAAACTATCTAACATAAAATAAACTGTTGATAGGGTTGAACAGGGCATTCATTATTTGCCATCATAAACTTAAAATCAGCTAATCTAAGGTAAAATAACGATAGCTGTGAGAGAGAGGCTGTCACAAACTTAAAAAAGCTAATCATGCGGAAGAGGTTAAGATGAGCTTAAAATGAAAATAAAACTAGCTAGCAATAATCTGGGAAAAGGTTTGAAAATCCCATCACATAAACAAAATGCCCAATGCACAGTGAACCAAATTTAGTTCTATATCTATCGGATTAAAGTCTGACGTACTAATAAACGCCTTAAAAATGGTAACCATTATTCCTAATATAGCCAGTTTACACCGAACCTTGTCCTTCTTAGTCAGCAAGGCGTTCTAACAGCTCACCTAGTCCGACTGGTTTTCTCAAGCCAATTTTTTATTTGTATAATTTGTATAATATATCAGTGGTTTGCAAACATTTAAGTCCATGTTTTAAGATAAACCAATAAAAACGAATACGTAAATATTTTAATGAAACAAAATTATATAGGTGTGTTTTGGACACGTATATCCCAAAGTAACACTTAGCTCGTCAAAGCAAATTTACGGCCATGATTGTTTTATTTTAAACATCGTTAAAATTTCAAGAGAGGCATCGAAGAGGAAGTTACTGATATTCTCCAAGAACACAATCAAATACAAGTTGTTGATCACCGCGCTGTATTATTATGTGCCATTTCATCTGCGTACTTGTTTATTTTATATTCTTTTTCTTTTAAACTTGAAGGGATGGTAATCACAAGTTGCAATACCCTATAAGTTTTATTTATTAAACAGGCGTACATACATGTCTGATTCCATAGGTATTTAATTTCACTTATTTTTAAATATGTATATTTTATTTCTAGGGCTGACCTCATGGTATAATACGTTATAATCGAATTTCCTTTGGTTGCCGATGACAGGTAGTCGAAGGTATTGAATTCCGACAGGGTGTTCTCGAAGTTGCTTAACACATGTTATTTCTCAGGATTGTTTCCCCAAGTATCTCTTCATTCTTATGCGGATGTATTCCTCTAAACTGCCCTTCTCATCTATACCTTTAAGACTCAACAGGTCAGGACACTTTTGTTAAACGTATTAATTTAAAAATAAAGCTTTAGCAGAAAATAATGCTCAAAAGCTGCTAAACATTATTTATATTCTTCCTATATACAAACATACTATATATATATGTGTGTGTGTATGTACTATACAATTCTACATTACCAATTCTAATTTTTAGACATAATATTAAGTTTTATAGAATAGAAAATTAAAAACTTTGCTACAATCTTCAAGGGCATTTGAGAAATAATATTTACTAAACCTTGACCGTGAGCATTATCGTAAGAGTTACACTACATCGTCTCTCCAACTCGTAGAAGATTGGGTATGACTCTTGTTACCGTCGATAATAGTAACAATATGATACATTTAGAGATTTTCTGAGTGTTCTTAAAATCTTTAATCCTTTTCTCAATTTCAATAATGTTTTAAACTCTCACTGGTGGACAAAGAATTAGGCTCATCAAGTGTGGTTTACCATGGAAAGAAGGTTGGGGTTTGAGTCCCGTTTGTTTGTATTTTAGGTCAGTTCTTACTAAGTAAATCTCTTCTCTTAGGCAAATACGAGTACATTTACCTTAAATTCCATCGTATCCCCTCCCTACCTTATTAGTATGGTTAAAATTCGCCTAAGAATTTTTTTTTAACATTTCAAAAGTTTTTTTTTTTAAATTTCTTATTTGAAGATCAACTCGAAGAGGAAGCTTTAAGCCCACCCATCTACCCTAAAGATGCATCCAAGATATTGCCCGCCGGTAACAAACCCTAGGGCTGAATGGAGGGTGGAAGCGCCTTCTTCTCCCTCGGGCATAATTCCCAGACCGACGCGACGCCCCGGCGTCTCTTAGCCTAATCCCCGCCTCATTATCTCGTTACACATTCCACCTGCACCTGAACAACTTCCTTGAGGGTTCACTTCCACTGAGATCCTGGAGATCTGGAGGAGTGTGAGTGACGTCTATTACCTCCACCCTTTCCAGCTCTTCTCCCCCTACTCTGTTAGATATCGTGCTGGTTAGAGTGCTTCTCTTATACTCTGGGAGGCCTATGTTCAATACTAGCCAGCTGCCCTAACTTTCCTCCAGTACTTGTTCTGGAGGAGGAGTGACATTAGAATTAGATGACAATCCCTACAACTCTTCTCCTAGAACATACATATGGCCTCTTGCTAGACAGCTTAGGGCCGTTAGTGTGTATGGTGATTTTTTTTTTTTTGCCCCTGGAGGTAGAACTGAATACCTTTAGTTTCTCCACACCTTACTACCTATCTGAGCTATACGTATTTAATTACACTGACGAGATTGGAATGAGTGAAATGGAATTCCGATTAAATGTACCTCTATTTGTGTGGAGGGGGAGTGGGAAAAAGGAGGGAAACTCTCTTTAAGAAGGAATGGTAAAGATTTTGAGCTAAGGGCAATATTTTTGCAGTTTTTCTTAGCCAACTTTTTTTTATTTGGCAAATTGAATCAAATATTTCTCTTCTAAGAATATAGAGTTTAATTTTCTACGTATAGTAATCTCAACAGTTCTTGAATATCTGTCAGAGGTTTCCTAGAATTTGATAACTTTTTCTCTTAGTTTAAAAATTTTCTCATCAAATGATAATATGCTCATGAAAGATATTCAAGAGGTGTTGAGTTCACCATTTGAAGAAATTTAAACTAAGTTTCTACTAAAGCAATATTTGATTTATTTTGGCTAGAAAAAAATGGTTTGCTAGGAAAAATGCATAAACACCTTTTCTAGCGTTCCCTTCCATCACGTTGTGTTACTAGTCAAGTTACTCTAATTTATTTAGTTACGTTTTACAGGCAGTCCTGTGATGAATTGTGTGAAGGTGTCGCTTGCAGGGCTGTTGGTTTATGCATGTCGTGGGCTTGGCAGTCTGATGTGTAGTAGTACCTTCTGGTTAATTGAGGAAAACAACGGGAAACTACCTCACTCCTTATTTCCCTAGTACGGCTCTTCAGTGCTGCCTCGGCTTTACAGCTGAAGGTGGAACTATTGAGGATCCAACCAAATTTATGGTTGAGTACTAGACGTACATAATTATACGTTTTAGTGACTTATCCCAACACTATATATGAAGAACATCGCAACCTGACACTTGCACCCGTTGACGGTATGATTGGGGATGTAATTTTTCAAGATGCATTGTGGTTTCCCTATCCTCTTCACATGTTAATGTTGGTACATTTTCTCTAAGCTAACCTCTCTCTCTTACCCTAAGATTAAATCGTTAATAACTGTAGGTATGTAAAAACAATAAGTGATGTGGAACATGCTACTATAAACAAGGCACCAAACTAGGATTATGTTGGCATGACGGCCAACATTTGATCAACTAGTAGTGCGTCTGTCTATTGAACTCAGACCTCCATACACGTAAAGTTTCGCTTTCCGATCAGTCTGAGCATTTGAAGTCTGAAAGGCCTAACTGACCTGTGGTATAGCCAGTCAGCCAATCGTTTGAACTGTTGGACTGTGGATAATCCGACCTACCTGCAGGCCGCGGTGCCTGTCGGATGGAACTGACGTGTATGAAGGTCAAGTCATATTTCAGTTCAGTCTCCTCTACCCACCTGATCAGCGACATATATAGTGTTTCATCTGCTATTCAGCCATGGCCACGTGGTTAAAATGTTTTTTATCCAAATTTATTGAGGAGCTCGGAAATCTCCCTCAGTTTTGCAGCAAATTTATTTGGGTGTTATTTTCCCGGTTCAACCATCTTTCCATCTCACTCCCCTGGATTTCTTCTTCTTTAATACGCATGCAATTGTTGCATATGCGAGCAAATCAACTGATGGCATTTTACCCGCAAAAAACTTGTTTACAACCTACAGTCATCCGGATTGCAAGGCGAACTGAAGATAGACCTGACATACGGGATCTGTTCTTGTTTGGTGGTTAGCTAGGACAGGGAGAACTGTGTCAGTTCGGCATATCATTTCAACCTGAAGACATCACACTCATTATATTGGGGTGCTGATGATTGGGGAATGGGGATTAGAATCCCGGTAGTGGGTACTGAGGTTGGTTTTCCACTCTTCCTCCACGTAAATGCGGGTACGCTTCCTCTAAATTCAACCTTACTCATTCCTAGCACATTAGCATAGTTAGTACATATGGGTCCATCCCGAACGGGTAGTAAGACGTGGTGCTATGAAAAAGGGTACGTAAAATGCGACAGTCTTGCTTTGTCTGGTTCTCTGAGCGACAGGGAGCTAAGATGAGAATTGGATTTACTGAGGTATATTTTCCCAAATGACTCTCCTCTCTCTCCTCGCAAATGTGGATAATTTAATCTAAACTGTATCTTCTTCGACAATATATCCAGTAATGTAAATATTCTGATAGCCCGGGCTGGTAGTTAGACGTGGAACACGGAGAAGTAAGCACTATAAAGAGCCGACCTTTGGCATCCTAATGAGTCCCTTAGATCAAGCCGCTAATAGCACTTTGGTACTCACGTCATCAGCATAAAGACCAACCGCTCTTGTCATTAATTAAAAGAAATATTCTAAGTTTTACTACTCGAGCAGTATTTTTTAGGCAGTGAATGTTGTAGAAGGGCCTGATGTTACCTCGAATGCTGTAAAAACTCGGCAAGACATCCATTCAAGGGTTTTAATATTATTTTATAAGTAGTCTTTTTAACTACCCTGTGCGTCGCGAGCATTACACACTTTACGACGTCGCAATAATTACTTACTATCTGACCCTCGTGAGGAAAAGAATTATAAAATTTACAGAGATGACTTGTTTCACCAAAACTCATCTTTGTGTATTTATTAGGCCTTAAATTTTCATATAACATGTAGCACATGATAAAAAATAATCTTTAACTTGCTTTGACGAGTTTTTTTTGTATTAACATTTTCTTTGAGATATTTAAAACACCTGAGGCATTAATAGGTTATAAGCCTGGGTGGGTGATAATGTGGTGAAAGGGAATATTTTCTCTCTAAATTTAATAATTATTGATGGTGGAGAGGTCACGGCTATAATCTCTGCCGGGTATGATGGGGACTTACTCAAGTGATTTATTACTGTGGATTTACTATATCCTCTCTCCCCAATAATGTGGATGCACTTCCTTTAAATTAGCCTCCTCATCACTGCTTCATTTATCAAGATAAATAGATTTTGTGCTATATCGTATAGACCATTAAACTTATTAGCAGCTGGGACTTCCTAATTCTGGTCTGATCCTTCTCAATAAAGCTCTTCAAATAATTTTAAAAAATCTTGCTTGGCGGTTTTGGTTAGTTTTTGACTTTAAGAAAGGCTAAGTTTTGTTAAAACCTACACCGATGGGAACATGAAAAATAGCGGTCATTGGTATGTTGTCTTATTAACTGGTAATGGGGAGGTCGGGGTTTGAATCTCGACAGGTTGTACTCAAGGTAGGCCTATATTTTCTCTACATGTTTTCGCACTCTCCCTAACGAAGTACGGTACATTACCTTAAAAGATCTACCTTAATCATCCCTATGTCCATAAGTGTAGATATGTGGATTGGCGCATAACAGTTGGGCCACGGTAACCCGTGTCCAAAAAGTTCATAGAATAGCTAGGCCACGATAACTGGCCAGGAGGATGACAACAGTTAATAGATTTACGGGTAGATAGGAATTCGGCCACATTAATATTTTTGCTGTATAAGTTAGGCTTGGTTAGGTTAGGTTAGGTTAAACTAAGTTAGGCTAGGCTAGGTTAGCTTAGCATTTTGTTGTGTCTTACTATACATAATTTGCTGATTTTTGCTCAGCCTGAAAAAACATTTACAACCATCCTAAAGGGAGCACCACAACAGGCGGAGCCAAGCTAGTACACCAGTACACCTTGTTTACAATTCCCAAGAAGCAGCTCGTGGCCCAACAATAATGTGGGATTAACACTTAACCTTTTTAACGCAGGGATTTGCGACACCCTCTTAAACACAGTTATTAACAGATATACTTGTCCTTACTGTAATACGCCCATGGGTATAACCGGGGACTGGTGGTAAAACGTTGTGCAAAATTTTGTTGTTGATTAGCTGTTAAAGATATTCCAACATTTTGTTCCAAGTTCTGTTTTGCACATATCCATAATTACAAATATTGATACTTTATATTATATTTATTGGGTTGGTCAACACTTGCTTTCTAAATTGTAATAAAAAACTAAATAAAAACTACAGTAGCCATATTACATCTTTGGTGGTGACTGACATCTCACAGTTGATGGCTTTGAAACGCTACCAGACCAAATTATGTATTCCTACGCCGGACCATATGATGTGCAAAAACATGTGTTTAGCAGCTATCACTTCTGACAGTCAAAATTTAGGTATATACCTAAATGTTGACTGTCAGAAGTCAGCTATGAGCTGTCAGTCAGCACCAAAGAAGCCATGGGGCTACTGTAACTTAACTTGTTTATTCTCAAAATTCACACCTATACCTAGCACTTGAATATTTAATATTCAGGACTTACAAACTAGCCGATTAATACTAGATACTCAGATTGGGGAAAACCTCTCGTAAAAACACGTTGCTAGGACTCAAACCCCAACTTTTCCGTCATTCACAAACAAAAAAACACTCGAGACCAACACCCTTAACCGCATGATCATCGTGGGGGCCTGTCCCACAGTCACTTTGTTAATATATTAAGAGCATGTACCAGACTATACATAGATATATTCAATCAGGTAAGTGAAAAATACCAACCAGGGCACTGTAATATATTATTATTATTATTAGCACCGCGTCTTACTACCCGTTCGTATTATACGCACTTACGCTAATATGTAATGCTAGGGTGATTGTGAGATGAAATGGAGGACCTACAGTTTAACGTGGAATCCGAACCACGGTGGAGGCCTGGCATTCCCCACATTCACAAGATGTCTTGTCAGAGGTAAAGGAAGGGTTTGGTAATCAGATAAATCTTTGCCGGGACCGAGGATTGAACCCCGGCCGCCAGCATAGAAGTCTGACACCTTACCCCTAGACCACCAGGTCACCTTCACTGTAATATAAACCAAGACCTTTGTCTTGGTCAACCAATAGTCTACCATTGAGCCATCCTCGTCCCGAGATCGATACTTGTGTCCAAGCTTTCATTTTTCACTTAATATAAACTGTTTAATTTTTCCTGGGTGATAGTCCTCCCTTATCGGCTTATGATGACACATAGGTACCTGAGTAGTAGCAAATCTTACTGTCATCTAATTAATTCTAGCTCACGTAAGCTGTAGAGAAGTAGTCGACACTCAATAGAGCATTTATTATTAATGGAACACGTTCATGAATCAATACACGCCGGAGGAACAAAGCGGGGAGGGGAGCGGTAGAGGCTGTCTCCTGCGAATCAATTATTGACGCACTACAAAAGACGCTTACCACTGAAATGTTCGCCTGAATAATTGATTGAGCCTGTCTTTGCGCCATCAAGTGGGAGATACTGAAATGTTGGCTCCAGGTATGCAACCAGCACAGGTTACATCCTTTCACTGGGTAGACTGTTTTATTACTTAAAGTCATTCCACAATGATAATTATTAAGATTTTTTGAGTCTGTAACATTTTGACAGGGAATTTAACATAGGTATTTTGTAAAATATAGCAAGTAGTAATAACCATTCTAGTAACACGCACCGGATAAGGAAACCGGCTTCCGTTTTTTCTTGGTGTGTAACTAGTTGGGATTATTTGACCCTCTATCTAAGCTGGGCTTATGTTCTGCTAATCGGTGTTGTCTCTACAATCAACACAATCAAAACATAAAATTTAATTATTTACACATGGCAAATTTATATTTGAATTGATAAATTCAGACAAATTAGTAAAATCAACGAGCAGATCTAAGTTAAAAAAAAAATTCTAAATAGTGACATTGTGTATTAGAAAATGAGATAAAATCAAATTATTGGGGTATAGAAATAATAGTATTTATATAAAAATGTGGTAATGTTACCACCCGCCTCGGTGGCGTAGTTGGCAAACGCGCTAGTCGTGTTGAGCTCGACTGCTGAGGACGGGGAGATCGAGTTTCGAATCTCGGTCGGGTGAACTGGGAGTGGTTTTTCCTAAATGGTTTTCCACTCTCCCTCCACGCAAGTGCGGGTTCACTTCCTCTAATTCAACCATCACAATTCCTAATCCATTAGCGTAATTAGTACTTAAAGTGTATAACCCGAACGGGTAGTAAGATGCGGTGCTAAATAATAATGTAATGTTACCACTATTAAACTGATCATACTCTTAAAAATATTTGTCTTTAACATATAATAATAAATATTTCTTTGTGAACATCTCATATTAATGATGAATTAAATATCCAAACTATTATATGTGTTATTTATGGATATAGCTGCATCTAAATATCATGTTCTTTAAATTGAAAAATTATAGCTGGACACGGGGATCGAACCCGGGACTTTTGGCTCAGTGCCCTAATGCTCTAACCACTGAATTATCCAGGAAACGTCGTGTCTCCAGGGTCACTAATATTTAGGCAGAGTCTGTGATGGACGTGTAGAAATCAATCATCAGCTACATATGTGGGGACAATTAAGATCACGAGCTATCAGATAACGCGACCACCATCACAGATTCTGCCTTAAAGTATGAATAAAGAATTACTCTGGGCACGGGATGGCTTCTGGGTAGCTCATTGGTTAAAGCATTGTCGTACTAAGCCAAAAGTCCCGGGTTCGATTCCCGTGTCTAGGTGTTTTTTAATTTTAAGAATATATAGCTCATATGAATATCTAGCTATACTAAATGCCAGCCCCATACATTAACTACTTCCTTTAAAATGGTTCATGAAAAGCGTAAAATAGCAAGTTTGACCTCTTCTAGCTCGTTAACTGAAATTATTTAAAGATTATTTATAGTTAATAGTTATACACGTGTTAAAATAGCGCAATACGTATTTTTATTGTTGAATGACCTTAAACAGGTAGAACGTGCAGCCTGCAAAGTTAAATTATGTGTATGCACCGCATATTACTTAATAGCCGTCCGAACTTTCACATAATGGGATAGGGATGAGGAAGTTAGAGTTGAGGAAATATACCCGTGTTTGATTGTATAGAGAACTAGATAGCTGTTGCCCGCGGCTTTGCTCGCGTGGAAGTTAATTATATACAAATACGAAAATATACATATGTATTTACAAATTAATTTAAAATATTACGTTACGTTGATGACCATAACTTGACCTCAAATCAAAAATAATGCAAGTCCGATACAAGCTTTCACCCCCTTTTTCATCCCTTATTAAATAAAATTTCCAAAATTCCTGAAACAAGTATTTATTTGTCTTATGTCAATAACCGAAATACAAAATTTTGTTTATGTAACTTTCAAAATGACGGACTTTCATACATATTATCATACATATTATCATCCCCTATTTTGACCCCTTTGGGGTGGAATTTTCTAAAATCCTTTCTTAGTGGGTGCCTACATAACAAAATTAATATACAGTCCAAATTTCATGCTTGTAGCCTTGATAGTTTGCGCTCGGCGATGATGAATCAGTCAGTCAGTCAGTCAGGACATGTTATTTTATATGTATAGATGGTAAACCATAGTACACTTGTTTCTAGCCCATTTGATTTGCATTCCTCCACCCATTGGAGGTAATTAATGCTAATATTAATAAGCAAGTGTGGTGGTACCATTTATTCTCCTCATTTTATCTTTCTGTTCCCTAAATAAATATAGTTTATTCAACTGGTAGTAATAACACTCACACTAATATATAGGACGTTTAAAAAAATCGTGTTCAGATCTTGAGGATATTGTGGTTCCCATTAAAATGAGGAAAAATGTCTTAGTACTGTAAATCGTCCCAGGTTCTCAAACCCATTAGCACAGAGATATAGGTAATTTTGTCTTTCAATAATAACAATTAGTATACCAAATGAAATGTTATTTGGGTTTATATGGCACAAATTTACTATCTTATCTCTAAAAATGGGTGTTTTACATGTTGTCCTGCCTTGCATTTACACACAAATCTCTCATCTTAGACGCGGACCGTTTGGTGGGCTTTTAAAAATGTCTGGTTTCATTCGAATCGTTCAACAACCGTTTTCAACTTAGTGTTGTAAGTCTGATATATAATTTATTGAATACGAATACACTAAACTCTTTAGGGATCCTCATACAAAAGAAGGTCCAATTGATTAATTTCAGGGGACAAGAAGGGTTTATGACTGGACCTATCATTGCCTATATCTCTTGTATGAGATGGTTAGCGAACCTAGGTTAAGGTCATTGCCTACCTATGACGTCACGGCCAGTCAAGATAGAATTTCCCATGTTCATGAATTTACGTTTAACTCGGCGAGTTTTAAGATATAATGATGAAACAAACACCACGATTTCTTAAATAATTTTGAAAATATCCCTACAGTGTCACAAATTTATAATGTGTATATTAAAATAGTTTTTTTGTGAATTTTCTTCTTAAATCCTCTACAACTTAGGCTATTTGGCTTAGTCACAAAAATGACCTGTAGGAGTATTCCTCCCAGGATTTAGATTAAAAAGTATGTGGTAGGATATGTCTATCCAGAATTGGAAACAATAAAAAGGTAAAATTAAAATTAAAGTCAATGTTTTGAAGGCACTAATATTAAAGTGTCTGTGTAAACTCGTCAGAGGAAGAGGGAAATGGTTATCAGCACATAGACAAGAGCCCTCTCAGGGTAAACTTATCATTTTCTTTCCTCTTTCTATTTTGTACATTGGCATCTAAGTGTGATAGTGCTTAGACTGCTTAGCTGCGTCAAGTTAAGAAGCAAACCGCTTCACAAAATAGCGTTGAAATCTCCAACTAGGTGACGTTGATAATTAAGACATTTCTCCTCATTTTAATGAGTACCACAAGATCCTAAAGCTTTGAACTCATTTTTTTTAAACAACCTATATGTTTAAAATGTCTTGCTCTGTATAGTGCTTAAAGTAATGAAGAAAGTCGGCTCGTCCCGCTGGTCACTCGTACTAAGACGTTTGTCTCTTCTGGTCTAGTTTGCCTCTGCCGGGTGTAACGCCGGGTTGCCAAGCACCTAGACACTCGAGAAAACCATAATTTTGTTTATAGTCTGGTATAAACCGGTAAATCACAGGGAGTTTTACCAAATAAAACTGGAATAGTTGTGAATTTGGGATATTTAACTGCAAGTTTTCAATAGTAGGCCTTTGCATGGAAGAAAAAAAGTGAACTGAGGAAAAGCACGAATTAAAGTAGTTATCTTATCGCCCCTCCCTCTCAATTTCCCTCATTTTCTTCTTGGAACATTAGGTTGAATAAAAAATACATTTATTTCCATAAGAAAGTAAAATCATCTTGTTCTTAACACAAATGTCATGACTTCACAGCAATCGCTTTAATAAAAAAATAAAATTTCTTTCTTCTATAATACTTTGTAAAAGGTTCTGGAAAAACCTTTAAAAAATAGCAGTGAAATTTATATCATGAAAATAATGGTAACCCTGAGGGGTTAGTTTTACATTGAGGGTTTCCGCTCTCTCTCCACACAAATTCTGATACATTACCTACAAATTCTGCCTTCCTTTTCCTACCCTGCTATTGTACGTGCATATGGGTATAGCCTGAATGTGTAGCTAGACATGGAGCACAAAAAAAAACCTCTTGTGCGCTAGCTAGTTTATTGATATACATTTTTTATACATTTTATTAATTGATTTTTTTTAAATTTACTTTTGAATTTTATAAAAATCAATATTTTAAAAATAATGTGTAATTGTTTCTAATTTGGGCTTTATGTACACCCCAACTATCCTGAAAGGTAACAATCTCACCTCTACCGATTACACTATGGCCATATCTTATAAGCTACACCGTATTGTAATCAGTCAAGGTAAAATTATAACTTTTAATGGTAAATGGAGTGTACCTTAGCCTCAAACACATAAGAAGAAAAATAAGTTTTCCATACTCTGAATACCAGGACTTCTCCACCATGTTCAAAACTGGGAAGTTTCTTGCTTTGTATATTTTAAAGTTACTTTTGTAACAACATTTTATAGAGAAAAAAAAGGTTAAGGTAAAATATTATAACCAATCAAAAAGCTTACCTTGATGGGGATAATAGAATTAAACTCGCTAAGCTACGCGATAAAAAAAATGTAAGAAAAAGTTTTGAAGTTTTAGAGAGAAAGTGTTTGGTAAATTGTAAACTTTCAAACTTATACTCCGAACAACAGTACTTCGTATGACATTTTAAGTTGGGAAGAGCGACTTACAGCTACGAAAGGAAACGGAGAGGATCAGAGAGATTTCGTTTGCTTGACTCATTAATACACCAAGAGACATGATCATTTAGCTTGATGCCTTGCCATCAATCGAGAGCGATTAAGTATATATATATATATTATATATATATATATATATATATAAAAATATATATATAAATATATAACTATATAAATATATATATATACTGATACGTTAAATTTTTTTGGTCTATTTATTATACTTTAATACAAAATAAAAAATTAAATAATTAAATAAAAAACTAAACGTATCAGTTATATATATATATATATATATATATATATATATAAAACTGATATGTTTAGTTTTTTGGGTATATTTATTATACCTTAATACAAGAGTTAATCTATAGGGAAGCTAGAGAAAATTCACCCAGATTAACGTGAAGGTAGGATAGGAAAACTAGTTTTATAAAAATAACATGTGGACAAAATTACACCTAGAGCACACAGCTGTGCTTCGAACCTCAACCTCTCTGCCACTGACATTCCAATATAGTCTCGACACCTTAGAACGCTTTACCACCAATCTTATTTAAATGAGCTACTATCAAATCAATCTAATGAGGTGGGGATGAGAAGAATGATTGCAAATATAGTCACCGATATTAGCTTTGAGAGAAGTTGAATGAAAATACTTTGGCAAAGAAACTACTTCTATTACACCCGGCTAGGATTTGATCTCCATTCCTAGCTTCTCATATATGAGTTGGTCACGTTATTTGAACATATTGTTTCTAGCCTTTGGTTCCTTCCTAAGGGCGTCCATATTTTAACATAAAATTATATTCCAACACCGAGATATTTAAAATTAAAATGATAATTATGACGCTTCAAAACCACTAGAACAAATCTTGATTATCTTAAAATGTCCTGTTAATACTTTTTTTTTTTTTAAACTTTGTTTTATGAAGGTTAAATATTGTGTTTTTAACCATTTACTTTTATCTCGGGACCAAGACATATCTGGTTAAACGTCTTTGAAAATAGGCTAATTTTACATTTTAATGTTGTTGGTTATTAAATTATATATAAAAAAATAATTCGAATCTTCCACAGATGCTTAGTCTAATATTGGCGTGAACTATATTTTGAAATAACAACATGACTCTCGCACATATGAGCGTCTCGGTTGGCGGCCCACTTAAAAAAGTTTTGCTTGCTCTCCTGTGATGTTTATACAAATTGTATTATATGACAAGTCACGCGTAATAATACCATGTTCGTGACTGTCTGCTCAGAGTTTTTTTTTAAGTTGAGGCTTGAAGTTGCGAGTTTCAATAATATCGTGTTACAAGTCAAATTCGGATGAGCATTTGATTCAACATGTACTTGACACCCCTTCCTTCCCTTCTTTCCTTAGAAACACGTGGGTTTGGGACAATAACGGGGTAACGAACTTAGCCGTCGTGAAAACATGACCATGAAATAATACTAGTATCAGAAGAGAACATTTATGACAATCTTTACCTCATAGTTAACATTTGAACACGAACCAAAACATTTTTGATAAAGAGTGATAAGGAAAATGGAAAACTCGCTCCGAAATTCCGTAACTAATTGAGAGAGAAGATTTGTTTTCCTCTACTGTGATATTTATAGACTATTAATAGTTAGTGTTTTGCCAACAACAGAGATTATAAAACCTTAAATAAAGCTCTTCTTTACCGAATAATTTGTTCCTGTTTTAAAGTGTTTAAAAAAATTAGTTTGCCGTTAATCAGAAGATTTGGGCTCGAATCACAGTTGGGTGTACTAAGGATGTTTTTTCCTAAATGGTTTCCCTCTTTTCTTCCATACTAATTCGGGTACATGTTCTCTCAATTATACCTTCCTCATCCCTACTCCACTAGTACACAAGAAATGTTCGAACGAACATACCAATCATTTATTCCAGTGGGCACACGGACTAAATGTCAGACTCATCTAGTTTGGCTTGCCTGTGACAGGGAGGTTCGGGTTCGAATCCCACCCAAGTAAACCTAGGATGTGTTTTCCTTATATAATTTTTTCATTGCCTTCACGCAAATGTGGGTATGTTTCCTCTTAAATTCTACCTTATTCGACCAATGCAGGTCTCAAAATAATAATTATTTGGCCTTGACTGGGGGCGTTATTGTTGAAGTGGGCTTGATCTCCCATCTCATGGACCTTTATTCGTATCCTGGTAGGCTCAAAAGCTTTAGTTTCACTTGTTATGAAATTAGGAATATTCAACAATTTCAGAGTATTCTATAAGATGTTAAAGATTTAAAAATAACTAATAATTTAGAAATGTTTTTTTTCGAGTGTCTTATATTAATGACACGACCACGGTAGTGTGTGTCAAGGTCCGGACAGTGGTGATAACTGTGCTGGGAACAAGAGTCGCGTCTAACAGATGTCACCACAGTCTAGGGGGCGGCGCTAAAATAGTCGGGTAGTACAGTACAGCCCGTGGCGTGCTAGATACAGTGTAATTATTGTCCCTCAACGGTCTCTCATACCACTCTCCATTATTGAGAAGGCTCGTATTGGCTACCTGGTTGTTACGACACAAAATGTACAGTCTCTAGCAAGAGTTGGGTGGATTTTGCTGGAAGATAAAGGATGGTTCTAGCTGAGAGTGTATATATGAAGAAATAAAATGTTTAATACAAAATATTTTTTTCTGAACCACATCTCACTACCAATTTGGGCTATCTATATTTAACCACATTAAAAGGGTAGGGATGAGTAAGGTAGAATTTATAGGAAATACACCTGAGTTTGTGTGGAGGGCTAGTGGGGAACCCTTTAGGAAAAACCACCCTCAGTCCACTCAGCCATGACTTAAACCCCGACCTACTCGTCACCGTCAAACTAAACCAGATGAGGTTGACGCCTTAGTCTACGTGCCTACCGATGCGTTGTAATGAGTTGAATATTTAAAGAATTGAACATTATATTCAGTTAGTGACATTAATGGAAATTTGTTCCTTTTCATTATATTTGCATTGATTTAGTTTATTTTGTATTTGTGAATAAAAATTGAACCAAGCCCCTACTATTAATGAACTGTATTTTTATATTAAAAAAAAGTTGTGAAGCTCTGGTCTATTATTCTTGACCACAGTAAAAACTTGAAAGTAACGGTCCAATTGGGAGTGTTTTGGGGGTCCAACTTCTCCCCTCCTCTTTGAAAGTATTTTAGTATTTCACCTTAATACCTAGGCCAATAGCTTTTTAGAGACCCATATAATTAGATTTAACACCTACATTTGCAATTATATATATATATTTTGTAACGTTTTGGAATTACGTTACCGCGATGGGCGCCTATTGAAGAATTATGATTAATACACTTTTCATTTTGACATGTTTTTTATTTCTGAATCAGTTTAATTAATGATAAAATAGACCATGTCGAAATATATACGCGGGCTAGCGCGGACAGGTGTTGCTAGACGCCAAGTGAGTTCTGTCAGTATTGGACACCAACTGCCAACTAACTTAAAGTTGCACCATTCTTTGTATATATCCCTTGGTCATGGAAGCTTCGAGAAGGTTTAGTTTAGAAAAAACAAAATACAAGACAAAAACATCTCGGTCTTACTAGAAGCTCCGAGAGCCGGAAAATGACTCAAGTTACATTCTAAAATCTCTCTTCGAACCATCGAGAAGAGGAAGTTATTATTTGAAATAATATATATTGTCAAACTGACTTGGCTGGTGTCACGTGCGTGACGTCACTGTCCAGTGGCTTTTGCCTTCTTAGAAGAAGAAGTGCTTTAAGCGCCATTTAATATACTACATAATTTAAATGAAATAAGACGTTTATAAAATTAGGACGATATTATTGTCAATGCTTTCACATACTTTTTAGGGGCAAATCAGTTACATTACAATTTTTAAATCTTTGCTTAAGGAAAGATTTATTGATTTAATAAAAACTTGGAAATGTCCTATTTTGGGACTTCATCACGAACTACCACAATTATGATTTTCCCTATCGTCCTACAAAAAAGTAAAATTTTGTGCATGGCCCTAAAAAGCTAAGTTAATAAGTTGTCAACTATTTATTGGGGCTGCAGTTTGGTTGAAATTAATATCAAATTGACCACTTTTCCTAGTTACATCAATTTTAGAATTGAATAGCTTAAAATATAAGTACATACATGTTTGTAATCTATGTATGGCATTATGTAAATTAAATTGTGATCATTCACACTAAATTTTAAAGCTTTCTAAGAACAAAATACTAGAAGCTTTGTTTGTTTTTTTTGCTTCAAATTTATAATATACACTAATTATTGTAGTACGTGAAAGTGCTTTTGAGTGTGACGAGTCATACTGCCAATTCGGGCTATCCGCAAATTACATAATGTTAAAGATACAGAATGAGGGAAACACACGGGTTCTTTGGTGACGAGGTTGGGATATGAATACCGGCCCGGTGTATTGAGGGCCAGGGGTGCACAATCAGAAATTCTTCTGGGGGGGATCCTAAGTAAAGAAGTTACAAGTCAATAGTCAATCCAATAATTACTCGTTTAAGACTCAGACTTTGAACAAACTACAAATTACTTTATGAGGCTGTATAATATACAAACTAGACAGTATAACCTAAAGCGTTACTTATTGTAATGATAAATAATATATTTTATTTATCCTTCATGTTCACCAGGGGAAGGGGGGGGGGGCGAACTCACTGGACCCGCCACCCTCTCCCCCTGTGTGTGCGCCCCTGATGAGGGCTGTCGCACTTTCCCTCCAAACAGAAGCGGGTGGACTTCGTTTAACATTTTGTTTTTTATATCTTACCCATTATTGTAGACATGTAGATATTACATATGGGTAGAAACGGGGTTCACAAAAAATAAAACTTAAGCTTAGTTTTTAAACGTTTAGCACAAGTGTTGTTATCACTATTAATAATATATATTAACATTAATAATAATAAAATAATAATATATATTTATAAGAATATATTATTATCAATAATATATAAATAACTTTTATTATCTAGAAATTAAAACAACGAATATTTATACAACTATCAATACATTACTATTTTTATACATAGATAACAAATTTACGTGGACATCTCCAGGGTCTCTGGGTGAAAATATAGCCTATGAATATGTTATAAACCATAATGCTTTGCGCAAGTGGGTGTAGCCCTTGTGAACGTTCTCAGAACCACCGGTGGCAAGTGGGTACTTTCGTCGAAGAAATATAGCTTCTCTTATTACAGGTTTTCTCCCCAGGAGGTGGAAGGGGGGGGGGAGTTTTCTTCGAAGATATAATTACGTAATTATCGACCTATTTCAACATCCACGTCTTCATTTCAATTAAACGAACAAGGGAAAAAAGAAGATAGTTCACTGTAGTTCGATAAAGTGGGTCCATTTTTTTATTTTCTCAAAATGAAAACTCAGATCTGTTTACTCCAAGGCAACTTTAATTTTCTAAATGATTGGATTGATTGGCAGCGGATTTTTTTCCTCAAAAAACTACATAGGTCCTTTTAATCAAATTATAAAGCTAATATATTTCTTTATTTTAATTGACATGTAGGTATAAATTCAGGTAATTAATATATTACCAACGAGTTAAATATACTATTCAGGTTTAAATTTTGGTATGGGACCATTTAGATTGGATATTACTATGACGCGGTCTTCTCTCAGGTGCAACCAAATAATTATTTATTTTATTTGTGACGTGTGTGTGTGTGTGTGTGTGTGTGTGTGCTTGTCCGGGCTTTCCGCAACTCTCGCCATTTTAAGGACACAGAAAGTGGAAGATGTAAAACATCCACGAATATACGCATTTAATCGAAAATAAAATATGTACTATCACATACTGAAAGTTTGTCTGAAAGTCTGAGAGACAATAAACAATTCACGACAGTAATTGGTGTTAGAAAGAAGCTGGTCGTCAATGCTGCTCAGCCAATAATTTCAAGATATCGTGTCATCACATTTGTCAGCCAAGAGCTGAATGGCTGTTGGTCAAATTAATAAACTTCTTTGCCTATAGGTTTGAAATAAATTTACGAATTTCTTGAATAGAAAAAAATATTTTACTGACGAGGGCTGTTTTTAAAAGTAATTTCTTCACTCTTCTGATTAAGTAAAGGCGCGTATTTCCTTTAAATTCTACCCTTTTCATCCATAACACATAGCCAGTAGGAGTAGTAAACCATGGCACAAAAATAGGTACACTTTGTTCTAGTAAAACCTATTCACCTCGAACCTCGAAAACAGTTCTCGCCAAGATGTTAGAAACTGAGCAGTGACTCCAGAGATAGGCTAATTTACCTCACAGAACATATGTCCTAATAAGATTGGTAAAAAGTGTCGTAGATAAGAGCTTTAAGGATGCTGCCTACTTAAAGAGAGATTGTCTCACTTTGAAGTATTTTTCATTAGAGTATAACTTCTGATGATTTAAAATCGCTAAAACAATCCTAAAATTTAATGTTGTTACTATGTTTAAAAAATGACTTTATTTATTTGAGGAAGGCTACATTATTTTTTCATTTGGTGTGTTTAATGTGCACTTTGTGAACCGACTGATTATATCAGCACACGGCACACGACTCATAAATAAAATAACTTAAATTTAGAAAAAAGACACAACGTCTAGCTCCAGGCCGTTTTTTTATCACTGTCAAAGGGGGAAACCCTCATTTCACCAAAAATAAATTTTTCGTCCATGTCAGGAATAAAACCCGGTAGTTTTGTGTCAGAAGAAAGACACGTTACTGACAGCATTATTGACGCTTCCATTACTTATTATTTCAAAACCACGAATTTTTACCATTTTATGATAAAAAAAACTTAAAAATCTAAGCGTTTTAATACTAATCATTTTGAAATAACAAATCTCTTCTTAAATAACGCGAGATTACAGAACAACCGTAACGAGTTTTTGACCTTTTCTCAAGAAAATATGTCACTTGATCCTCAATGTGAAACTAGAGCTTTTGGAATGAGTTAGGAGTTCACTACAAGAGCGGTCACAAGGCGCTTATGTTGATAGCCTGAAACAATGTATCAATATCAAGATTGATTTGTAGAGTATAGAGGCGCCTGGATATTATTTGCGTCATGCACCCATGTCCTTAGGGGACGTGTAAATATTGGCCTCTCATCAATGTATGTCCCCAGCCAATGTCCACCTGAGATCAGCAGCTCTTGTTTGTCCCTTCTCGATCTTTGTGGGGGGTCATGGGATGGGAACGGCTTCAACCTTATCTGGATTAAGTTGAGTTGGATAGAATTACGTTTTGACTATGTTGAGGCGAACATCAAGTGCGTTTTGACTTATGTTGAAAAGGGGGGCCCCAAGTCATTCTTGACTAGATTGAGTGGAGCTTTAAATGCTTCTTGGCTAAGTTGTTGAAAAACTCAAATCCATCTTGATTAGCTTGAGGGAGCCTCAAGTCCGTCTCGATTTAGCTGAGATGGGCAGTTCTTCTATCATTCTGTATCCTCTTAGGGTTTTCCTTACTTCATTTATGTCTTTCAGTTTTTTTCCTCCTTGATAATGACGCGCGAGCTACAAACATTGTATGTAGACCTAATAACGAGTGGGCCAGCTTGTATAACACACCCCAGCTCCTGCCCGTGTAATTACGTGGGGGCCCTGGCCCGAGCATAATAACACTGTATCACATGTGCTTGTTGTTATTAGTAAAGTGCGCCACCCATATTGGGACCACTTATCCCCCTTGTTTAGGGAGCCTGATCAGAAAGTTGGGAGTACAGGTATACGTGAGCTTCTTGCAGTGACAAAACAGTCAAAATTGTTAGCGTTTCCAAATATTATTGACTCAGGAGAAGATTACGTAATTATTGTTATGTTATTCAAAGGTGGATCCTCCCTTTTTTATATTGTGTACACTCTGATCTGATATAATATAGAGCCCGTCCTTGAGTGTCTAGAGAAAATTATTACAAGTTTACTTTCTCCCACGCGACCAGGATAGGTGAGCACGCGGTCAAAGCGTCAAGCTCGTATAATATGGCCATGGTTTGGCTTACAAGTAACGGGGAATTTGGAGCTCGAACCCCTGACGACTGTAATTAGCTTTATCAGAATGGTTTCTCACTCTTCCTCCTAGAAAATGTTGGTAGTCCCTCATTTCCTCTAAATTCTATCGTCACCATTCTCAACTCATTAATTTAAATATGCGGATTGCCCGGATGGGTAGCAGGATGTAGGGTACTTGGATGGGGTGGGCGGGCGGGAGATAATAACCGTAGCACCCACAGTGATTGCCGGGCGCTCCAAGGCGTTGCATTTGTACTTTATCACCTGTGGTTGAAAGGTTGGGGTTTGAGTCCCAGTTGTATGCATTGTGGTGGATGAGTTCCCACATGTGATATTTCCCATCCTCTTGGCATGCTAATGTGAGTGCATTTTCCCAAACTCTTCTAGAAAGTTATAGGTAACAATTTTGTTGGACACATGACTAAACAAACTCATTCGGGTATATATTATTATTTTGGAATGACTATACACCTTGTTCCCCTCACCTCCCACCCTACATTCATGTCAAAGAACCATAAAATTTAATGTGCCCTACTCAACCCACGGAGGTGTTTATACGCGTGAAGGCGTTTAATTAATTATTGCTTTTTTAATTATTTTTTGGAAGAGAGGGACGTTATTCAGTTTCAAACTCTTTTGTAAATGTTGAAGTGTAAATTATATATATATATATATATATATTTATTTATTTGCGTGTGCTGGTGAAACTTTAATGACCTATACTGCGAGAAATGTGCTATTGGTAAACATTATCGGATAAATAAAGTCTATTATTTTGTGTATTTGGTCTTTGATTTTAGTTCAAGGACTATTTGTAGTGTTTTTTGTTGGTCAGGGATAGTTGAAACTTTATCGATGCTAATCCAAAACAACAACAACAAAGAATCCCCGCCCATGAAAACGGCGTGTCAATCTAACTGATCTGTAGAGGCGGTACAGACGGACTGATGGACAGATTTATGAAAATACTGATATGATCAAAATTTTCTGATCACATAAGTATAGGTCCATCAGTTTTGCAAGTGCTAGGAGAGGCTGCGTTCACTTTGGATGCACGCTTGAGCAAGTATTAGGTTGCGTAAGCGTGCGCAAGCAGCTTGCGTGTGTACGAAGTGGTCACATTGGTTGCAACTAGGTGCAAGTAATCACTTCCAGTGAGCCGATTATTTTAAGAATAGGGAGAAAGATGGAAAATATAGCCGCATTTTCCTGGATCTCCTTAAACAGCCAGATAAATTCTTTGGGTACTTTAGAATGATGCTAAGTGGCGAGTTCTTAAAACTGAAATTCAGTGTATGCCGGCCAATGTAGACGTTATTCTGAAATGTGTATGCTTGTTGCATAACATTGTTATTGATAGAGGAAGTGCAGAAGTGGATAGTTATGTCGCACAAAACCAAACACAGCTGCTTCGAGACTACCGGCCCAATGATGACTTGCGTAGATACAATAGAGCTACTGAAAAGGCAATTAAAATCAGATACGCTTTTAAACACTACTTCAATACCTAATAAACCAAACATTGTTCAAGCTTTCATAGGCTAACTACTAATAATGAAGCATAACTATTCAGTAGGTAATTATATTATTTTGTGATAGTTAAAACAATAATAATTAAGTTGAAATAAAGTTTTTTCACCACTTTTCAAATCTATCATTTCCTACTTGGAATATCCAATATGGTTCCTATCTCCGCCCACAGTTTCTTTATAATGTCTCTGTTGCTATGGTTCTTAGAAGAGGCATCCCAGATGGCCCTTTTTGCTTCAACGCATGCTATTAGCATATCGATTTCCATCGTAAACACAAACACAAATACATAAGGACAAAACCTATTGAAAATACAAGGGAAATAAAATAACTCTCACGTCGATACAGCAAGCGTGCATGAAGAAACAAATTTATTTGATCCACGTTTGCACTTGCACAAGCTTGTACAAGCTTGTGCATCCAGTTCGCACTCAGTGTGACCAGCTCGGGCACGCGACCACTGGTTTAGATGGGTTTATTAGAATTTTGTTTCTTCGTGCAAGCTTGCGCACGCTCGCGCATACAGTTTACTTGCGCAAGCGTGCATCCAAAGTGACCGCAGCCTTTAAGACTTACCGTATGCGCGTATTTCCTTCATTCTCAGTAGCAAACATAGACTGCACACGCCTCTTTATTATCATACATGTTGTCGTACTTTGCATGCAGGAGCTGAGATTGATAAAAATAATGATACAAATACTGACCGTGTACTGTCTCGTTGAAAATACTGATGCATACTGACAGTCTTAGGACTGACAGGGCTGATCGTGTAGTGGTCCTATAATAATAATAATAATAATAATAATAATAATACTCAGCAAAAGTCTTACTACCCGTTCGGGCTATATGGCTTAAGTACTAATTACTCTAATGGACTAGGAATTGGGAAGGTTGATTACAAAGGAAGTGAACCCACATTTGCGTGGAGGTAGAATGGAAAACCATTTATGACCCCCCCCCCCCCCCCACAGTTCACCCGAGCGAGATTTGCGCCTCAATCTCCCCATCCTCGGCAGTTTAGCGCAACACGAAATTAGATCTTTAGCCAACTACGCCACTGAGGCGGGTAGGCGTCCTATAAAAGGCCTGTAAGAGCCTCGCTACTTAATCCAAGAAAAGGGGCTTAAGAGGGTAAATTAGATAAATTTAGCCAGCATTAGCAGAGAAAGGGGATGTAAAAACCACAGTGATAAATCACATAGTTAAAGGTATGCCTGAGCGTGTCCGGTCGAGGTTCGAACCTTAACCTCCCATTCACTAGTAATCCAATGTATTGGAGATGTTTCACTTTAAAATCACATGTTCTAGAAAATTAAGACTATAAACGTGGTCACGTGTCACTAGCTCTAAGCCAATAATAAGTTTTTAGCGTGATAAAGGACCTACGCTCTGCTGACTCGGCCTGAGTTCACTATGCACAACAGCGATTTACTTGCGTGAGCCAATCAACGCCCGCTACCAACCGACTTTTTTTGTATTGCGCATGCGTCGTGTGGTAAGACACCATAGCCAGCTAAATATACAGTAGCCCATGGCTTCTTTGGTGCTGACTGACAGCTCATAGCTGACAGCTGCTAAACACATGTTTTTGCAGATCATATGGTTCGACCTAGGGTAACTTTTTAAAGCCGTCAGCTGTCAGCTTTGAGATGTCAGTCAGCACCAAAGAAGTCATGGAGCTACTGTACATAATGAGTATGTGTGATGTTACTAGAGGTAGGGCAACTGCTGCATCAAATTTGAAACGATTCCAAAAAACTTATTAAATGGAATCAGTGCACGTGTCTGTTAAGAAGCTGTGTTGCAGTGGAAAAACTCTCAATCTAAAACACCCATGACTACTATAAGGTCTACCTAACCACTTTACACAAAACCAGCTGATAGCTAGTCATAGGTTTCTGAAATCATAGGGTGGCACACACTACTCGCGGGAACTCTCAACTTAACGGCTACGTGGTATGTTTTTGTCCCTTCCTAGTGTGAAATGTGTCGTGTGGCACGCCACAGTGTAATTGCAGTCTCAACCTTGACACACGCATCGTTGTAAACTATCGATTTATATCGATTGTGACCGCAATGATGGAAAATTACTCAAGACACGCGTTTTTTATGGGCGGAGATTCCTGTTTTGTTTTATTTATTTTTTCCCTGTGGTGGTGTTTTCACGAATCTTGATAAATATTAGAAACAGTTGATGATATCGCTCTCATGTGTATTTTGTTTCTTGTTCTAAGGGAGGAACATTTTGTTGGATTAAATAATTCATTGTATTTTACATCGAATTTAGTATGTATGATAACATGTTTTTTTTGTTTAAAAAAAATCATTTTGAGTGTTGTGTACATTTCGGGCTGAGGATTTAAATGAAGAAAATCACCCCTTCACCTTTTATCCCCTCTCACCCCTTTTTTTTTATCCGTCCCCCTCTTTCCTTTTCTTTACATTTTATCAGTCACTATGCCGGTCAGGTTGTTGTAGCAACGGTCATAGTATTTATACAAATTCATGAGTTCTCATATTACTGCGTCAAATTAGAGTGGGATATTTGTTGGGGAGGGGGGTGTTCACCATGAATTACTACCCACCCGGGTTATACACATATTTACGCTAATGGCATAGTGATGATAACGGTAGGATTCAGTGGAAATATAACATTTGCATTGAGGGAGAGTGGGAGACCATTTCGGAAAAATAATAACCCTCAGTAAATCCTGTTTTCATTTAAATCCCAACCTCCCCGTCCCCTGAAGAATAATACAAGATGAGACTAAAGACTTGTCCGCCTGTCTACCAGCGTTAGTTCCTGATATAGTATTAGGTGTTAAGTGTTGTTCGAGGTTAATCTAGGATGTACTTTCCATCGTCAACCAAGAAGTTGGCTTATTTTATTTTGAAAAAAAAAAAAAAAGAAAAAAAGTTCAGTGAAGCAATATTTTTTCACCCAATCTTTTACTTTTGTCTTCACGTTCGTAAAAAGAATGTTTGCTTTACTGTAAAACTGCCACTGTTAGGTTCACCCTCAAGAAACGTATTTTATCCTTACAGGCGATGAAAACCACCCGCTTTACCCTATATTTCAACAACAATCCTTTAAGGAAACGCGAGGAGAGCCCAAGGAAACGAGTTAATTTACTTGAGCCCGGCGTTAGGTTGTGGTAACCGCACGCAATCCTTTTAGAGCAGAAGAGTTTGGTACGTGCTTTATATGCGATGCCGGTTGCCTAACCTTAGTTTTCACGGGACCTTCTACTTCTCTCGTCAAAAGCCCCCTACTCCCCTCCCTCCTAAATTCCACTCAAAAACTTTATTTTTATACTTATACTGATGGTTTCTTTTTTACGTTTATTTTTATTAGAGTATTATTCTTTCTTGTCGCTAACATAATTTTATACCATCCACTTTTCTCGTTCAAGACATCACTTTGAGTATGTAGATTCTACGGTTTTGCGTGCAAACCTTTTAGCTGAGGCTATATAATCCGATCAAACAAAAGAGGACTATATTACAAGGTATCACTGCTACCTTTTAAGAGCCCGTCCCACCCATGGATAACGCGCAACATTGATAATACATTTCACACCAAGCGCCGCATCTTCGTGCGACTTTCGGTTGACCTCATGGGAAAATAGTGGAAATGAAACCAGTGAAATCATTAAGAGACCTCGATTTAAATATTGATCATTTTTATTACTTAAATTTTTATTAAAATATAAAATGTTGTTTTCATAGCAACGTTTAGTTTAATTTTTATAGTGTGGTAACATAAAAAGATTTTGAATATATGTCATAAACATTGTGTCCTTTGAGCGAAGTCTTTTTAAGCAAGAATAAATATAAAAGTTATTTTCAAATTTTGAGATAGTTATATCACAGAACTGTTAAGATTACCACGTGTCTAAAATTAAACCAAATACTTTCACTAAAACAATATTTTATTTTATTTGATCAAAACAAAATATTTATTTTATTTTAAAAGCTACTTGAATACGGACCTTAGCGCGCGTTTCCTTCTAACTCATTTTAACCTTAATTTTTAAAAATACAACTAAATTGACAAGTGATTAAAGTGAACCAAACTATTTCATCGGTATCAATTTCACTGTTGTCAAGTGAAAAATGCGGAAAATCACAGTTCGATACAAATGTCTGGTTTGAGCATAATCTTGTAACCAACATCCCATTAATTGGTCATGAGAAAGTGACATCATCCCTAGTGGTCTCTGTAACTAAATCACAAGATACCTTATATAGTCCAATTGACACGTAAAGAGGACCGCCTCGCTAAGCGAGAAGTTGGCTAGCAGACGTTCAGCACTAAAATGCAATATTTAACCCTATGATGCGTTATTTCAAAATATGGTTTGCGCCAAAATAAATTCGAAAGATTCCAATAGAGCTCTTCTTCCTTATCAACTTTATAGATAGAGTTTTATTAATAGAAAATATTGTGTGAAAATATGACACTAGCTCATTCTCAACGACTTTTTTTAAGCATATTTGTGTAGCTATGAGACTAGACTTGATGAATATAATCTCTAGTTATCTTTCCTCTAGCAAATACAGTTTTTTCTTATCCTTCCTCTAACAAATACAGTTTTTTCTTATCCTTCCTCTAACAAATACAGCTTTTTCTTAACCTTCCTCTAACAAATACAGTTTTTTCTTATCCTTCCTCTAACAAATACAGTTTTTTTCTTATCCTTCCTCTAACAAATACAGCTTTTTCTTAACTTTCCTCTAACAAATACAGTTTTATCTTAACCTTCCTCTAACAAATACAGTTTTTTCTTATCTTCCCTCTAACAAATCCAGTTTTTTCTTATCCTTCCTCAAACAAATACAGTTTTTTCTTATCTTCCCTCTAACAAATCCAGTTTTTTCTTAACCTTCCTCTAACAAATACAGTTTTTTCTTACCTTCCTCTAACAAATACAGTTTTTTCTTATCCTTCCTCAAACAAATACAGTTTTTTCTTATCTTCCCTCTAACAAATCCAGTTTTTTATTAACCTTCCTCTAACAAATACAGTTTTTTATAGGCTCATAAAATAAAGTCTTAAAATATCTTAGAACTAGCAGCGATATTTACTCTTTACCTTGAAATAAGTTTCGTAGTTTTCTTTCTTTTCTTTTTTATTGACTTCACAAAGAGTTGTTGTAAGTGAAGGGAGTATAAGCCTACACAGATAAGTGAAGTAGTTCCAGAAAAGACCCAAACTATTATGTTTTAAGCTGTGTAGCCTCTGACAGTGGTTGATAATTTCTCACTGATCAAGGCTGATGCCTTAAGAACCTTTTATTATAGATGTTGACATGGTCAACAATTACAAAATTCCAACTCCAGTTGTCGAAATTGACACCATTTTATGAAAGTCATGTCCGCAGAAAATATGACTAAGCGTATGGATATATGAACGCATATTTAGTAACGTTTTGAACTCTTAGATAAGGTTATTTTCATGACTATCTAAGTTGTAGGAAATATAAAAACAAATTACATTTGAATAAAGCTATTGTATTAAATAAAATTGAGCCTATTATTATGATTAACAATAGGCCTACATTTTAATTAATTATTTTGTTATTATAGTTTATAATATTAATTAAATAATTATTGAAACATAATATTTGATTCGATTCCTGTTTCTCTTGGCTATACATATATTCAAACAAAACCATTAACCCATTCTATTCTGGTTTTTGATGGTCACATAGAGGTTGGGATTAGAATCGCAGCAAAGTGTACTGAGCTGATTTATACCTAAATGGTTTCCCAACTTCACTCCCCTATGTTCTATATTCACCCCATCAGTGTAATTTTGCAGATAACCCAGACGTGTATTTAGGTGCGGTGTAAGCATACTATAGTCCTAAGCCTGGTAATGTACATTATTAGGCCTATATTAATATTTTGAATAAGATACTTAAATTAGTATGGTTAATAAACAAATTATATAGGCTGTAGCAAATTTCCGACTATACATGTGTGGGTTATTTATCCATGTGTTTGTTTCCTTATTTTAATTTTTCGGCTATGTGTGAACAAGACTTCTGAGCAAATTGAGGAGTTTCGAAGATTCACTCTTGTCCTTGTAGTCTGGCAAACATCACGGACTATTTTGCTAATTAAACCTCTTTGGTATATAAGTGTTAATTTGGGATGTGGTGGTAGATTAAATCTACGATTTGATTGGATTATCCGTGTTTAAAAATATATGTTTGACAAATCGCTTTCGCTGCCCGGATATTATATTCTGCTGCGTAATAGGACCTACAACGGTGGGCACGCGGATTAACTGTCAATCTTCTTTAGTCTAGTTTTTTGGTGACAAGGAGGTCTAAGGTCTAATCCCGGCCAAGTATATTGAGTTTACTGAGAAAATGTGGGTACACTTAATATAAATTCTACCTTCTTCATCCCTACCCTATTAGTTTAGGTAAATGCGTATAGCCCAGACGAGTAATAAGGCGTGGAGCTAAAATAGTATAGGCCTGAATGTAATAAGGTACCTATTTGTAAGTCATATGTAGACATTTCCCTGTGACGAGAACACACATGCACTTTAACAGCCACCACTGAAGATACCCTATAAGCTGGTTCACCCTATATACCCATTATTTTTTCCTGAAAGTATCTTATATGTGGGTCAACTTTTATTACAAGGGAGTGTTTTTGGGAAGTTATTAAGTATTCATGCTCGAGCGTAAAACCACGAAGAAGAAATTCTATTTTCGTTGTAGGCCGTGTTCAACAGGTGAGAGTGAAATATGGCAACATTATAGCCGTAGTTTAAGATACAGTTTTTCTGCTGATTTGTTTATGCGTTGAGGATTTTAATGCGTGGTTGCAAAATATTCGGTTAGTTTGATAGAACCACAATATATTAGCTAGCTTGACTAACGATGGCATACTTAACACAAAATAACCAACTCTTGCACCAGAGAGTCATCAATTACCGTAGCTATCTTTATTAGCAATTTATTGATGCATGATAATGCACGTATGTTCGTGGACTCAATGTCTTACTATCTGTCAATGTTATCTACATATTTACAATTTCTTTTAGCGTATGCTACCAGGGTTGGTAGATTAGACATTCCTGGTCTACTACTGGCAGTGGCAGATATGTAGCCGTGTACAGAAGTTGGTACACAATGTAAGTGCGATTATTTCGGCCCAATGGGATTATTTGATGATAATGATTATGTACTGTCAATGGAAGTCTTAAACCTAACTAACCAGACAATGACAACCACAGAAATAATTCCCTTTCGTGAGAGTATCTATGGTACAGCTGGGAATCAAACCCGGGACTTCTATATTAGTAGCCAGGAAAGCTTATCCTTAGGCCAAGGCCGGCCATACGTACACTAATGACGTAGCATTGAGGGAGGTAGAATTTTAAGAGGAAGTGTAACCTCAATCGCGTGTAGGTGGAAAAGTGTGATCCATTTAGGAAAAACACTTTGATACACCCGCTCGGGATTCCAACCTAAACCTCCCATTCATTGTCAAATTGGACAAGGTGATGTTGATGCCTTTATCCTTGGGTCTGCCGGTGCGGGTGATTCAAAATAAAAGCTTGCAGTTTTATGGTTTTTCAATCATGTATAGATATAAGGACACACGTGTTATAAAAGGAAAAATATAGGCAGCAGCTAAAAATAACAGAAACCTATTTCCACTTTTCCCCCATGGTAACGAAAAAAAAAACCAGTATAGATAAAGAGAGAAGACAATAAAATTGGTTAAATTTGATTGAGATTTTTAACGTGCACGTTCTAA
This sequence comes from Timema cristinae, assembly GCA_039000515.1. Taxonomy (NCBI): domain Eukaryota; kingdom Metazoa; phylum Arthropoda; class Insecta; order Phasmatodea; family Timematidae; genus Timema; species Timema cristinae. The sequence goes on along the minus strand of JBCFYV010000012.1, from coordinate 66,796,657 downwards.
ACCAATAAGCTTACCACTCTATTTATATAACAAAGGAAATGATTAATATATTGGAGTTACAGTTCTTAAAAATAAGGCTTTAATTTGTACCTGAAATTAAACACTAGAGCTACCTTTCTACTATCTTATTTTCCATCAGACCATAACTGAAACGCTGTATTTGATAAATACCCACAGTGGCGAACGAGCGGTCTTAGAAATTTGACTCGCATTGCACCAAATAGTCTTTTACGTTGAGGTTAAGGTTTGAATCACCACTTTCTATTGTGGGAATCCAACCCTCAGCTACGTGTGAACGTCAGCTGAGAGTAGACTCTTCAACTATCACTTAGGTTAGGTCGTTGACAACTAACTAAATATTAACTAAACCAAAACATATATTTAATTTTCTATTGCTGTTGTAAAAATGATAGTTATCTAACAAAGTAAACACCTGATATTACTTAGGCTCAGGAAACTAACCTCTTTTTTGAAACAACGGAGGGATAAGTAAACCCATACACTTATAAGCGATTGTTTTAGTTATCATTTGAAATCAAAACTGGGTAGCTTCACAATTAGTAGGTCAACTTGTCAGCACAGTGAATCAGATTGACCAAAGAATCCTCTAGAAACTACTCCCGAATTAGTTTTCCAATACCGTAGCCTAATGGACGCATACATATTGCATGAAATCTTTTAAGGATTTCAGTAAACCCGGGTGTCGGTAGAAGAGTGAGTGGGGGAATACAACCTCCTGGCCGAGTGGTTTAACGAGTCTGGAGTCTGTGGTGGTGGTTTTAACTACTAAGTTTAGAGTCCCAACCTTCATTCTGGCCATCATTATTTTTTAAAGCTACCTCTCTAAAGTCGGGGTGTTTTCATTCACTACTAATAGATTAAAAAAAAAAGTCATACCGTCTGGCTAATTGGTTTTTAGTTTGTATTCTTACACACTTGGAATATTTAACGGCTTAATCTTTGGAGTAAGGTTGAGGACTGTCTCTCGCACTCGTGTGGACGATTAGTGGGTAAAATCACATGTGTAAAATAAACCCCCAAGTAAATCTGCCTTCCCACCATGTAAATTGAGAGTCTAACGCCTTAGACAACTCGACTACTACTGGGAGTCATTTATTTTTGCTTCACCCTACCCACACCTTGTTCTTATTAGTGTGTTGGGGTTAACTTGAACAGGACCATATATTTTAAATACAATTATGAAAAAAAAAATATTTAGCGTTGCCCAGTGAATTTAGATTAATTTCGACTCAAGCTCCATCTCTTTTAAACTTCCTCAGTCGGTGGAGAAGAGGAGATAAAAATAATTTGTTTGTTAGTCTGCTGGTTGGGTTCTACTTCTTACGCTCTACTTCTTGAGCCGAGGCTGGTAACGGATCAGGAATAAATGAGACTGAAGAGTAACCGAGAATTTACTTGTCCTAGTTCCTGGAAGACCTGAGATTAAATAAACTTCTGGCGTGCTTCATTCGGTGGAAGGTTGTTTCCCCCGCTGGTCTATCTCACACTTTCTACAGGCAAATATTCTGTAGTTTATTATTCAAGTATTCTGTGCTTTCAGGTCAAATAGTCTTTCAAGTACGTATCAAGAAAACCATAGGTAACATTAATATAAAGCAGAACTTTTTTATTATGCTGGATAAAACACTAGGTCCTTTTATTTTCATTTTGTATCGTTTTGGTTCTGCTTCAAGTTTCCATTGTAGCGATCACAATGTATGTCTCCTCGTATATATATCCTCCAAGGCCCTGCATGAGGTTTTCCTTTAACGTAGAGTAGACCACCATCTCTTCTATCTGTATCCTTCAAGGTTCTGTTTGGAGTTTTACTCGTGCACAAAATGACCACTTCCTCTCTAGTATATATCCTCCAAGGTCTTGCTTGAAGTTTTCCTCGTGCCCAAAGTAGACTATTTCCTCCCCATTCCGTATCCTCCAAGCTAATGGATGTGTACAAGGAAGCGCACTAGGTCTCTTATTGCTCCTCTCACCGACAAATCACCCACTTTGTAGCCGTCACGTGATCTTAGAGTCCGACACTCGGAATGGGTTTGAAAAGGAGAGTTGAGGGGGGTTTATTTGTTGCCACAATTTGCTGTGGCTTTTCCAAAACAAGTTCATTGGTATTCTAACCACGTTTATTTACGAAAACGAAATTCACTGATACGCATCGTTTACTTTAGTGGCAGGTAGAATGGCCCGAAAACGAGATTTTGCTATCAATTGTTTCGATTCAATATTGTGAATTCCTTATTGGTGAGTACGTGGATAAGGATGCCAGTCTCATCTTATCCAGTTTACCGGGTAACTGTAAGTCTTAACTCTAACTCTGACCTGGTTTACGCAGTTTTTCCATGGATAGTTTGTTTCCTACTCCCTCTTTACGCAAATGCGTGTACGTTGTTTCGCACAGATAAACAAATATCACATTTTAATACCTGGATTTACAGTGAAAAGTCTTGCAGACCAATTTGTATACCAAATACCTTTAATAAAATACCAACATTTTATAGGTGTTTTGACTTAACGTATGAAGCATTAGATCTAGTAACTTTTTTAGTTGTCAGATAAGGTTCTTCATATAAGCGTTGGACTGTAGCACTTAGGCTTTACTCTCAGCACGGCTGTTGTGCGGGCTGTCTACTATGTCACCACATTGACAAAGGAAGACAAATTATTTAGTTTTTGCTTCTGCGCATGGTGACAGCATTGAGCGCTGGCATTTAGCTGGTTAGTGGTGAAACTTTAAAACATTAGGTGATTTATGTTCAGTAACATGCTGGTTTTAATCAAAGAGTCAAAAGTACTATTTTGAACGTTGTTTGTTAGTGAAAATAATCAACTTAAAATACAATATTTTTAATTAATTACAAATTTGCAATATATATTGTTTTAAGATTGATTCAACACATTAAAACAAACCTTACTATGTTATCGATTGCGCACCACCCCTCCCCCTCCCCCCAGGTACTTAATACTTGGACAGCTAGAATCCATGTACCACAGTTCATCCATGCGAGGCCATACTCGTCAGTCTGCTATTGGGAACGTTTGCCCCTAATCAACAGTGTCCAATGACGGTCTCACGTCTGAACTAATGCATAGATCCGATGATAAACCTACATGTTTTCAAATCCATAGCCCGTATCTGAGTTAGCTTACAGTGTATTTTGTAATGTTTGCAGCATCAGAAGATTACTGGTAAAGTAGCTCTATAAATGCATAGCACATTATTTGAGACCAAAAGTATATAATCACTCCTCACCACTCCATTAAAAAGTGCTGGTGTATACACATGTTTGTAGCCTTGCTGCCTATCCTGAATATCATTGCCATTTTAATATTTATGTTTAAGAGAAACAAGCGTAATAGTAACAATAATAACATTCCCCACCCAAATTAAACTCAGTGTAAAATATAAGATATCCTTTGCTAACGTTATTCCCACCCCAATAGGAACATTATTAGAGAACTGCTTGAGGCAGGCAGATAGCTGCGAATACATCGGGTGTCTACCATTAGTGTAGCACTCCTAAAATCCTTTGGCTTCTTTACTCTTTTCTTTGAGTTTTGAATAAAATACATTATGACTTCGATCATGCAGATCAATTCGTGTCAAAAGCGGTTCAGGATGTCAAAAGTTTGTCAGATGGAGTTAAATGGAAACTACTATTCATGAAAAAACACTTTGTTGTAGACTACTTTAATTCCATTTAATTTTATTTTATTAAAGTGCTAGCCAAAGATCGAGACCTCTAACAGGTTAGTACTAAAAAAAAAACAGAACAACACATGGCTTGCAAATTAAGAACTAAGATATAAAAATAAAACAAATTTAATAACTAAAAATAGTAACGAGAAAAAAAAGATAAAATATTATTTAATATTAATAATAATCTAATAAAGAGTCTACAGTAAAAACAACTAAAATAATAATAATAATAATTAGCTAAAAGACTTTTAAAACAAACGAAAAATGAATAAATTTAATTAAAAATCGGATGGAAAAATAAATGAAAAAGACCACGTAAGCTGACTCAAAGACTTGAAGAGGGCTTGCTTATGATGTTTTTTGTTATTGTGGCTATTCATATAAATGTCGTTCAATTGTAGGCGTTTCATGTTTAATATTTCAAAAGTGATAGAGTGAGTGTAAATATACTTGTATTAATGAAGATGAAATAATCCCCTCCGTTAAAATTCTCTAATTTGATTTTAATTTTGGCATTTAACATGAACTTTATAAACACACTACACTTAAAATTATATATAAGCTTAACTTAGGGCCAGGTGACCTGGTGGTCTAGGGTAAGGTGTCAGACTTCTGTGCTGGCGGCCGGGGTTCAATCCTCGGTCCCGGCACAGATTTATCTGATTTCCAAACCCTTCCTTCACCTCTGACAAGACATCTTGTGAATGTAGGGAATGCCAGGCCTCCACCGTGGTTCGGATTCCACGTTAAACTGTAGGTCCTTCATTTCATCTCACAATCCCCCTACCATTACACATTAGCGTAAGTGCGTATAACCCGAACGGGTAGTAAGACGCGGTGCTAATAATAATAATTTGTTTATAACAGAGACAAGCGTGTTTTTTTTGTAATGCATGCTTTCACTATCTGTGTATTGTGTAACCTGTGCTACGAGGCCACGTAATTTGTTTATAGTTATATAACCAATGTGATGTTTGATTTTTTAAATGTTTTTACACAATATTTTTTGTGTGGAAACGATATAAATTTGTTAATGCCTAAAACAGTATAATTAAAACCTTCGAAGTCTCAGAACTCATATGTGTAAGTGAAGGTTAATAATTGTAAAAATTGAGAAAAAAATAAAGACTACTGCAACTGCAACTATGTGAACCAATCTTAAAAAATTGATTTCTATTTTAAGAAAATCAAAGTGAACTAGAAAGGTAAGCAAATCATTTCCCCACCACAATATATTCGTTTGTTAAAAGTTTGTAAATTTAACACTTAAAACGTTTTAACAACAGCGTTTTCCCGTCCAGGTTGAAATAGGTACCTACCTACACGTTTTAAAACTATAAGTATTGTCGTTAATTTAAAAAAAAATCATTGTGTAATTGAGATTTAAATTACTTTAGTCATAATTTCTTGCTATAAATATTGTATGGGCTATATTACATTTTATCAGATTTACTGATAATATCTATTGCAGTTTCACTAGCTCTAGCTGCTGTATTGAATACAAGCCTATAGTGAAATGTGTGTAGGAGGTTACAAGCCCTATTATCATCACTTATTACCAGTCAACCTAAATTCAAGATATTGGAAAGCCTTATTGAATTTAGGTAGTAATAGTTTTTACATAATTATTTTGTACATAGTTTTACTATCTCATATAAAAATAAAGCATTGTAATAGTGACAATTTTCGACCTTGAAACTCAACAGCCTCGGACTGTACGAGAAGCGTCATTAGCTGGTGTTCTAAACCTGTATCCAGCTCTACTATATTTTCTAGCTAGACACTTTGACTTGTGAAAGTAGTGGTGTTAACTCTAAGACAAGAGAAGTGGACTTCAAGATCTTATTTCAAAAGGGTGTGTGTTTTTTGGGACACATCAATGCCATATGGGGTTTTCATTGAGTGAGAATCTCATTACTATTCTACAAAGAAAAACTCGGACCATAGTTGCTTCAAAAATGGCTGTGAATGCGGTACTACATTATTTAAAAAACACGAGATCAGATATTGCATTTGATAATATTTGGGGATATCACTCCAGATATGCTTGAATTTTTTTTAAATAGTGGAGTTTTCAGAACCAACTGTACCAAGAAAGATTTAGAATCGGCTAAATCAAACTACAGAATCATTTATTATGAATTATAGACAACATTATGAATGAAATAGAGTATAGGTTGCAACATCCTGGATTTGAAAAATACCTTCAATTGGAAAAGCGTTTGCTGATAGCTCCAGCATCATCGGATAAACACATCTTAAATACTATATCTGAATTTGGAATTGATTAGGCAAAAATTAAAAGTGAAAAGGAATTTATCGAACAATTAATTCATACTCCAAACAATGTTGAAGACTTTGTAAATAAATTCAAATAAATGCACCCTGAAACGGGAAACTATTTCCTGAGTTGTGTAACCTTCTAAAATTATTATTGTTGGTCCCTGGTACATCTGAAACAGCTTAAAGATAATTTTCAATGCCAAGCAGAGTAAAAACATACCTCCGAACAACCATTATCCATTTAAATAATATGTGTGCTATTAACGCTTACCCAGAATTAGTTGATAATGTTTATGTAGTGAAAATAATGAATTAATTTAATAGCACTAACTCTTTCAGATGTTGAGTGTTTGGAAAAGTGGTTTGAATTTTATATATGTACTCATTACACTGACTCTTTCTTTTGTGTGTTCAGTGATGCCCAAATTTACAAATTCCATTGTTCTATCTTAATCTTAATCAAACATTATTTGAAAAATCTTGCCAAACCATCAAGTATTATTTTGTTCAAATTAATAACTCCTACAGCATAACTGTATTTAATTTTTTTTAATGTATGCTGTTCTCCTAGTCATTGCCTCCCATTTTTGTTTTTATTCAACCTGGAAATAACGTCAATTTGGCACCCTTAGCCCTTCATCCCCGTGTTTCTTTTACTCATCTTAGCTTAACCGGTACATAACATAATTTCCACCCCCGCTTCCACCAGACAAAATAAAAGTTCCGGTGCCTCTGCCTAGCTCGAGGTGATCTTGCAAATATATTTGTGTATAGTTTGTAAACCTGCAGCAGACAGGACATTTGAAGTAAGTAATGAGCTGTCGGATCTTTAACGGGTTGTCGCGTCTCACAAATGAAAAAAACACAAAAAAAAAAAAACACTCACTTTTGAGATGATTATGACCATAAAAAAAGAGAATTTTATTTAAGATAAGAGCTGTGACGATGAGTTTAATTTTTCACTAGACGTAGAAACAATCTTTTAAAAGAAAAATTGTAAACACGTCTCTCTTTGAAATGTAAGATGTGAGAAGTTTAAGAGGCCGGTCAACACTTGTTTACCC